>JBBGZY010001062.1:2025000-2462500 GCA_037952925.1 Lithobates clamitans
TAAATAACCCAAAAAAAAAAAAAAAAGTGATTTTAAAAAACCCCAAAAAAAAAAAAAAAAGTGATTTTAAATAACCCAAAAAAAAAAAAAAAAGTGATTTTAAATAACCCAAAAAAAAAAAAAAAAGTGATTTTAAAAAACCCAAAAAAAAAAAAAAATTGATTTTAAAAAACCCAAAAAAAATTCTAAAAATTAATGTTAAAAAACCAAAAAAAATTAAAAAATTGATTTTAAAACACCAAAAAATCGAATAAATAATTAATGTTAAAAAACCAAAAAAAGTAAAAAAAATTGATTTTAAAACACCAAAAAAATTAAGAAAATTAATGTTAAAAAACCCAAAAAAATTAAAAAATTGATTTTAAAACACCAAAAAATCGAATAAATAATTAATGTTAAAAAACCAAAAAAAGTAAAAAAAATTGATTTTAAAACACCAAAAAAATTAAGAAAATTAATGTTAAAAAACCCAAAAAAATTAAAAAATTGATTTTAAAAAACAAAAAATAAAAAATAAAAAACTTGCTTTTAAAAAAAAACAAAACTTGATTTTCCAAAAACAAAGCCTGTTTTTGAAAATCCAAAAGCCCAAAATATTTTTTTGTGGATTAGGTAGAAATATTTCAATATAATTATATTTTGCTACATCATTAAGATACCATTATATTTTTGTCTAGGAACATTTTATACTAAATGCAGAACTGAATGCATACCAACCATTAATAAAAACATCTCCTTTTATAGGATTTTAACAAATGTGTGGTTTGTTATTTCAAGGCTCAGTATCAGTTTGGTTATAATTGTCAAAAAGTTGTTTACAGTGGCAATGGAGCTTATTTATACATTTTTAAAATTCTAATACAGTTGGCACTACAACTGCTCGACCATAACCTAGGAGACAGCCCAAAAGAAAGGCAAGCAATAAATATAATGCCAGATTTCAGCAATATTTTTTTTATTGTAAAAAAAATTATATATCCTGGCCCATTGCAATGGCCCCCCTACCCATAAAATAATCAACATATTGCTGTCTAACCTGACGGGAACTTTGGGGGGCCAAGCCAGTACGGACAGTATCCAGGCCTGTAAGGTTGGCTTCTATTTGTCCGGCCTCAGGCCCAACTGTGCCTATATAATTGGCAGAATGCTTATTTAAAAAGTTGTGCAGAATGCAGCATGATAAAATTATAAAATTAAGTTTGTATTCCGCCAAATTAATGGCTGTTTGAAACAGGCGGAACCGGCTGGCCAGAATTCCAAACGCATTCTCAACCACTCTTCTAGCTCTGGCCAGCCGGTAATTAAAAACCCTCCTCTCCGGGGTGAGGGTTCTTTGGGGGAATGGCCTCATGAGGTGCTTGCTCAGAGCGAAGGCTTCATCGGCAATGAAGACAAAGGGGAGTCCTTCCACGTTATCCTCATCAGGTGGCAATCCCAGGCCACCACTCTGGAGACGCTGGCAGAACTCCGTCTGGGCAAATACTCCTCCATCCGACATCCGGCCATTCTTCCCCACGTCCACATATAAAAAATCATAGTGTGCCGACACCACCGCCATTAAAACAATACTGTGGAACCCCTTATAATTAAAATAATATGACCCCGAATGGGGTGGTGGCACAATGTGGACATGTTTCCCATCTATAGCCCCTCCACAATTGGGAAAGTCCCAACGGCTTGCAAAATGGGATGCCACAGTCTGCCATTCCTGTGGCGTTGAAGGAAACTGGGGAATCAAACAAGAAAACCAAAATCAATTAATTTGGAAGCTAACATTGCAAGAAAATTAGACAATTAAAAACATTATTCCCCAGCATCAGTATAACATTCAATAATTTAATTCTTCTGGAATAACTAATATGGAAAAAGGCACACTTATCAGATTGCTCACCCCCTCTGATAGAACATTGATTACATTTTAGGGGGTTGTGAAATCCCAAAAAAAAATTACTTTAACAACACGCAGGAATTTAGGGATAACAAAGGCTACAAGACTGCAGTTGTCGCACTCTGCAGGTGCAGTTGCAAACCAGCTTACAGTAAATGAGGTAATGTCAAAAGGCATTCATGTTGCAAACAGTACACAATCACATGCAAGGGCAATTAATGAAAACACTTTGAGGCTTGCATATGATTTGATGATGGAAATCAGCAGAGCTTCTGCTCATTTACTAAAGCACTGGAACAAATGCACTTGTAGAGTGCACATGCATTTTGCAAAGTGCAACATAGATTTGCTTTAGACAAATCAACACCACAGAACATTCAAGCAAATTTTAACGAGGGTGGGGGTGGGGGGGTTGTGAAATCTAGCTAATTGCTAATTAGCAGCACACTATTTGGAGTGAGTTCAGGTGGGGGGGGGGGGTTGTGAAATCTAGCTAATTGCTAATTAGCAGCACACTATTTGGAGTGAGTTCAGGTGGGGGGGGGGGGTTGTGAAATCTAGCTAATTGCTAATTAGCAGCACACTATTTGGAGTGAGTTCAGGTGGGGGGGGGGGTTGTGAAATCTAGCTAATTGCTAATTAGCAGCACACTATTTGGAGTGAGTTCAGGTGGGGGGGGGGGGGGGTTGTGAAATCTAGCTAATTGCTAATTCTAAGCACACTAAATACACTCCAACAAAATACATTCAAAATGAGTAGACTAGGTGGATATGTTCCCATCACTTCATGCTGGGAAGGTTATTGAAGGAAACTATACATGCATGACAAAAAATAACAGGAAAAAATCCCAGCATGTGTGAGGATAAAAAGGGGACATTCACACTATATTGCAATGATGGGAAGTAGTGTTTGAAGCAAGAAATACATTACTTTATCAAAGATTACATAAAAGAACATGTGATGCTAATAAACTAAAAATAGCTTACCTTAATATAGTCCTTCTGCAGGACCTGTATGATGGCAGAACAGGTCTCTGGGATAATGATCCCCAGAGCCTGGGGGGAGATGCCTGTCGAGAACTTAAGGTCCTGCAGGCTTCTCCCTGTGGCCAAATACCGCAAGGTAGCGACCAGCCTCTGCTCCGGAGTGATGGCTTGCCTCATGCAGGTATCCTGCCTGCTGATATAGGGGGTCAGCAAAGCCACCAAACGATCAAAAACGGGGTCCGTCATCCGGAGAAAGTTCCTGAAATCCTCAGGATTATTCTCACGGATCTCACGGAGCAAAGGCATGTGACAGAACTGGTCACGCTGAAGCAACCAATTCTTGGTCCATGAACTCCTCCTCGCCCTGTTCATGGACTGGTCTTGGGCTGAAGAATAAACTACAGCACCAAGCACATACAATGCACGAGCTCTACGACGAGTACGTACAGGTAACATGGCTTCAAAACGGTCGGCTGGTCAGAACGCACTAAACAGAACGCACTGAAGAACAGCAAGGCCTGTGAAGAACGACCTGAAAATCAGGAACGAGCGGCCAATAAAACAAAGATTTCTCAATGCCAACTGACCAAACGCACTGAAAAGCAGATACAAACCTCACAAGCACAGACTGAACACCAGTTAAAACGAACTGAAAAATACGAGTCTCACAAGCGCGAATCGTCTCTCACCAAACTTCTACTAACACGAGATAAACACGAGATTAGCAGAAGGAGCCCAAAGGGTGTCGTACGGGCTATTGAACTTCCGTTTTATAGTCTCGTCGGACTTGGTGTACGTCACAGCGTACTAAACTGGCGTACTTTTGTGTGGTCGTGTGTGGGCAAGTCCGTTCGTAAGAAAGTCTGCCCCAAGTCCGCCGAAGGTACGCCGGAAGTATGTCGGACAGACTGTCCGACTTTTGTAGCTGCAAAGTCCGACCGTGTGTACGCGGCATTAGATTACAAACCTCTATAAATATATCCCAAGCAACACCAAAAACAACAAGAGGAATAAGGACAAGAGCATCATTTCTACACTGTAGTCGGTAACCCTAGCAATGTCCTCGGACTACTAAAACAAGGTGCTATGCTTACAGGTGAGCACAAAAGACTTCTGCATCATCTTTTCTAAATAAAAGTTTTAAATAATAAAATAATAGTTTTAAAGGCAGCACAATAAACAAGTTAGGTTGTTCCATTGTGGGTGCCTAAATGTAGTAAATAAAGGTCTTCTCTAAAGGATATACTTGGTAATGAATTGTTTCTGATCTACAGTGGGGACAGAAAGTATTCAGACCCCCTTACATTTTCCACTCTTTGTTATATTGCAGCCATTTGCTAAAATCATTTAAGTTCATTTTTTTCCTCATTAATGTACACACATCAATACAGAAAGGCTTCTTCAGAGTAAGAGCTGTGAAAATGTTGAATAGACTCCCTCAAGTGGTGGTTAAATCTCTTTTTTTCCAGCAGTAAAGAGTGTCCACCACCCCCTTTTCCTCTGTGATGACCTTAAAGTTAATAACTCAACACCAAGTTCACTATATGGACCACTTATGTATTTGTACATGGTGACCATATCCCCCTTAATCTCCTCTTCTCATTAGAGAATAAATTCAGTTCCTCTAATCTTTCCTCATAGCTGAACTCCTCCATGCCTCCTAGCAGTTTGGTTGCCCTTTCTGTTCCAACTTCAGTCAAAAAAGGTTTACATTTTTGCAGCATTTTATTCATTTAACAATCTGGACATGGATTAAAATCAGGCAACTAATTGAGGTATTTTATTTATTTTATTTAAAAATGATGAGGGAAATCACTTCCATTCATAAATGATAATTTAAAATAATTATTTTTGCTGTTTACTTATTGCCAGGAGATGAAGGTAGCCAAGCATCATAGAAGTCTATGAAGCTAAATACGCCTGTGTGGGATGTAAATAAACAGAGCCCTCAGCAGGTGAATCCTGGCAAGGATTCACCCGCTGCCCTTGAATGTACTCCCTTTAGCCTGGTACACATGGGCCAAAGGTTCAATAGAAAGCAGCCTCTGTTGAAGGGGCTTGACCTGAAAAAGGAGCGCTGACCAGAGTGTTCTGGGTGGGGGAGGCATCCCCGGATTCCCCAGTCAGAACACAATAGCTGTACTAATGTCGGATAGTTGGTACAGTGACTCCTTCTGAGCTGTCAGGTTTTTTTTTTTTTGTTCAGCCCTGCTGGGTTGAACAAAAAAAGAAAAAAATACTAGTGTGTACTATGCTTTAGTGATGTATGATCATTTTGAAGGGCTACCCATATGCCCTGGACATTGATTGGTGGGGGGGGGATGCAAGTGTGAATGTGTGTGTGTTTTTGGGATTTAAATTAACGTTCTTCAAAGGGGCAAAATAGAATAGCGTGCTTTGTTTTAAAGAAGAGGAGCTTAAATATATTATGTACCTGCAATTCTGCTGAGCTTAAGACCGGCCATTGGCAGTTCAAGTCTTTGCAGGTTGAGCAGGAACCGACCGAGATTGGAACCATGTGCGGGCAGGCTGAATGTACCAAGTTCATAGATTGATCAATTTGGGTACAACCAGCCTGCTGGATTTTACATGCTATTATCGCTAGCGGCAGGTATAGCCGCTTATCATATTCATTGTCTTCTCCAGGCGGGGACATCTTCCCTTGCCTCCCTGCCGGAAGAATACAATGGCTCAGTGGGAAGGATTCCCCTGTCAACACTGTCTATGTTGCAGAAAATAAATTTGCTCTGTGTATGGGCTGCATAAGTTAGGACCCTGTTAAAGCGGACCTTCTCCCCAATCGGCCAAAGTAAAATAAAGGCACTGATTGAAATTTTATAAAATGTAATAAAATGGCAATGTAAAGAAAATATTTAAATAGATTGGGGAAGGTTACTTCACTGTTCTGTCCCCAGCACTCATTTGAAGTGAGGGCAGAGGATCTTTTTATCTTTATGTCCTGGAATTCATTGCCGGATTCCCTTGATGACGTAGAGGAAGATCCCATGCCTGCACACTAAGGGCTCTACCCAAAAAATGTCTTGCCCTCGGATCTTGCATTTTACAGACAGGATCTCCCTGGAAATCCCTGGTGATGAAGCCTTCCCAATGAGGGAAACCAATATTTGGACCACAATAAAAGGTTAGTATCCAAATAAATCTTTTCTTTTAGAAACCAATTTGAGAACATCATGCCGAGTTGCATGCTGCAGGGATTTTTGTTTTTTGTGGGGAAGGTCCGTTTCAAAGCAAACAAATTTACTAATTTCTTTATTAACGAAGCTAAAAAACAATGAGAACAGATCAGCTGGTTGTAGAAAAAAAAACAGCAATTACAGCCGTCATTCTCAATACCTTTACTACATT
The DNA here is from genome assembly GCA_037952925.1 of Lithobates clamitans. NCBI lineage: Eukaryota > Metazoa > Chordata > Amphibia > Anura > Ranidae > Lithobates > Lithobates clamitans. The sequence continues at coordinate 2,031,241 of JBBGZY010001062.1, forward strand.
ATGAACTGAAATAGCCCTCTTTCACAAAAGCAAACACGAGAATAAAATAAATCCAAGACTGGCAATGTCTGGAGCACTTGTTTAAGGATAAAAGATTGTTCCAAATACATAAATGCTGTTATACTAAAGTCTTTAAGAATGACTTTGGCCAGAAAGGACACAATGATCCTTAATAAGAGCTGCCAGACCCCCACCGCCACAGCTAAAGGAGTTTAGGCCCCCCCATCTGCTTATCAGCATGTGGTGTTTGGGGAAGACCGAGTTGAGACATCACATTACACTTGTCTTATCTTTGTCTGGAGCAGGCTACCGAGGAGGAGCCGCTTGTAACAAGTTCCTGACAAGTCTTTTGTTACAACATATGCTGCTTTCTGGAGGAAGATAACCACATCTCCTTTTCCATGTTAATCTTTGTTATTAAAAAGGGGGTTATGGTAGACAAAGAAATGTTTATGTTGCCAAGTGCTGGACATGTAATAAGCAATGGGCAAAATGTATCAGTGTGGTCGGTCTGCTGAAATTGAAGTTAAATAAAATATGGAAAAAAAAAATTACAAGAGGAATTAGTAATACACAAAGTGAGCTATTTACATTTTAAGTAGTAAAACTTAAAAATGTAGTACTTGTTACTGCTTGTAAAGTTTTCGATTTGGAAAGGATGAAATTAATCTAGATTAGACCCTATTAAGACAATGTTCATAGCATTTTTAGAATGAGACATTCTGCCTGTTTAAAGCGTCTAAAAAAAAGAATAATGCCGTGTACACACGGTCGGACTTTTCAGCTACAAAAGTCCGATAGCCTGTCCGACAGACTTTCGATTGACTTTTGGCGGACTTTCAATGGAATTTCTAACGACCGGACTTGCCTACACGCGATCACACCAAAGTCCGACGGATTCGTACGTGATGACGTACACCGGACTAAAATAAGGAAGTTGATAGCCAGTAGCCAATAGCTGCCCTAGTGTCGGTTTTTGTCCGTCGGACTAGCATACAGACGAGTGGATTTCTGGGTCCGGAGGAGTTACGACGTAAAGATTTGAAGAATGTTCCAAATCTAAAGTCTGTCAGATTTACGACTGAAAAAGTCCACTGAAGGTCCGGTGAAGCCCACACACGATCGGATTGCTCACTGGATTTTGTCCGTCGGCGTCCATGAGACCAGTCCGGTCGAAAAGTCCAACCGTGTGTACGCCCCATTAGAAAAATAAAAAAATTAAAAATCCTGTTTCTTTAAAGCATGTTAAACAGCACAGTGCTTGTGCTGTGTAATTTGTCCCATTGTATGATGTAAAATACCTGGTTGATCCTGCCTGTTCCTGTGTCCCACTGTGTGTGCTGACCACGGTAATCATGGCTGCTGGTCCATGATACCGTGGTCAGTTTATGTGCCTCCGTCATCCCGCTGCTCTCTGCTCTCCCTCTCCCCCTCCCTGCCTGTCAGTTCAGAAGCCTGTATGTGAAAGTGATCTCCTCCTCGCCCCTCCCCTCCTGCTGCTCTTCCCTGTGGCTTAAAAATACTATATATAAATAACTGTCATCCCCTCTGTTTTATCAAGATCTAAAGTAGTGTGTATCAGGGTTTTTTTTTATTCTAATCCTAAATACCTTCTGATTCTGTTTGAACTGCAACTGCCATGGTGCTGCACATGTGATCAGTTAGGACACCAGCCATTTGATGGTTTGACAGTTTGGTTGAGGACACAATCAAATCAAACTGTTTTTTGAAACTGGTAAATCGATGGGTTTAGTTCCACTTTATGATTTACAGCTGGGGCTTTGGGCTTCAGCAAAAGGGTAGCTTCCAGCAAGAAGAAACAGGAACACTGCTGGAGGCAATTTACAACACACACTAATTTTGGTAGCGTATTTAATAATGTAGATGGTATGTTCCTTGCTAAAGAACATTATAAGTTGTTATGGGTAAAGTTCCACTTTAACTTAGTTTGGTGAATAAGACAAGCTATGTTTTTTTACATAGCAAATGATTACCTAATCATATGCAAGAGACCATAAAAAAAAAATCAGGATTTTTCAGTTGCACGTAATCAGACAATTGAAGTAAACCTGGCTTCACCTAACATACTAAGGGGTGTTACCACAGCACTATGGTGTGAACAGGTCCTAGATTTTTACTTGGTCATGTTTATTTTTCATCCATGAATATTAAAGTGAAACTAAAACCACTGCAGGTCCCAGCAGAAATTGCTTTAATGTGCAAGACAGCCTACAACATTATGGGGGACTTACCTACTTGATAGAAATCTACTACCCATCATTGACAGGTCCATGGTCTCCCTTGTCACTCCGTCTGCCACCGCCATCTTCTCTGCCTATTTTATGGTTTCCGGTATTTGCTCTCTTAGCCACTGGGCAGCCACTGGGCAGCCACTGGCAATGTTACCAGGCTACATTCTAGACATGTTAAAGTTGCCGGTAGTGGATTGGAAATGTATACTGTACTGTGCATGAGCCATAGGCAGTGTACACAAAGAAAACATCTGCTAGCACCTGTGAAGCAGTTTGTTTGGCAGAGGAGACTTATGATGTATCTGCTACCAAGACGACTCTATCAGTTAAAAAAAAATGTAAGTTTAGTTACACTTTAAAATAAACCTTTGCAGAGAGAGCTGTGGACTGCTATTGCTGACCTCCTTCTGAAATTGCTAATTGCCTGGCTGTCACTTTGACCATCTGGCTACAACACTTTCTGAGTCACTAAAATTGAAAAATTATACAGACCACAAAAGAAATATCATTATATGCATTGGTGTTCTTGTAAAGAGGCAAGCATCAGCGGCCTTCATGATTCTTTTTAGGAAAGGTTTTAACTTGTGAATGACATTTATATAGCAAAGAAAAACAAAGCCAACATAGAATTTCCAGCCTCCTGACAGCACAGTGGCTAAGTGGTTAGCACTTCCACCTAGCAGCACTAGGGTCGTTGGTTTAAATCCCAACCACGACATTACCTGCCTGGAGTTTGCATGTTCTCCCTGTGCCTGTGTGGGTTTCCTCTCACAATCCAAAGACATGTTGGCAGGTTAAATGGCTCCTGTCTAAATTGGCCCTGGTATGTGTATGTATGAGTGTGAGTTAGCAGCACTAGGGTCGTTGGTTTAAATCCCAACCACGACATTACCTGCCTGGAGTTTTCATGTTCTCCCTGTGCCTGTGTGGGTTTCCTCTCACAATACAAAGACATGTTGGCAGGTTAAATGGCTCCTGTCTAAATTGGCCCAGGTATGTGTATGTATGAGTGTGAGTTGGGGACCTTAGATGATAAGCTCCTTGAGGTCAGGGACTGATGTATATAAACCATACATATGTAAAGCACTGCATAAATTGACAGTGCTATATAAGTAACTGTAATAAATAACTGTCCCCCTTGTCTGTTCAAGCTTCTAAAGGCAAGGCTTGCCCCAGTCCTAGCAGAACTGTCAGTATCTCACAGTCTTTCCCCAAACAAACACCTAGAGAAATGTGATCAATACTTCTCAATTAACCCTCTGTACACTGCTAAAAAAAATCTGCGTAAACAGCTTGCATTTATATGTTCTTTTAACAACAACCACAAAGGAAGTGTCAACAAGTAAATGTGGAAAGTCAGTTATAAGGATAAGAGAGTTTTTGAGGTTACAGCCTCATCGGCCATACTGTTTCCTGTAGAAACAGATGACTTGTATAGGAATGGTGGTAAAATTGACAGCTCTATGTCAGTGACACAAAATAATAGTTGTTTGACCTTTGAATTCTTGAAAGACAGACACATTCTAAGAGTCACTGCAAAACAATTTGTTCCAGGTGCTCTAATTGACATACCAGATTCAAATTTATGTATCTAAACTTTAACAGTTAATCGTCTTGGTGTTTCCAATAGACTGTGTTTATACTAGTGTTTGTTATGAGATTACCATGGTGAACAGACAAACTCAAGGATACATAGCATGCAATCTTAGTTATCTTGTCAAATCACAGCCCTCAGTCTGCCCTCAGTCTAATATGCAGTCCTTTGTAATGTGCATATCCAGCAAAAAAAATCTTTTTGTTTTGGATAGAGGAGGGAAGGATTGGAACTCCTGTTTAGATCCCATTTGGAAGATCTACCCTTACTTACAATAATGGTGACAATGGTTTCACCAGACAAGTAAAATTTCCAACAGGCACACGGGCAGTAATAAAACCTGATTAGTGTCTCAAAGTTCCCCTATTCAATTCCATAAAAAATGCTTTCTGTGTTCTAATAGTGTCAATCTCCTGGTTGTTACAGGAGACAGTAGCAACATGGAGGTTAGGAGGAACCAATAAGTGTTGTGGGGGACCAAGAAGATCGACACTCTCACAAGTGTTGGTTTCTCAGTGGACTTTTTCCATGAAAAATGTTATGTGCATTGATGTGTTGTGGTACTTTTCAGTTTACTGTCCTTCAGATTTTAGGGGGTCTGGATTGGGGCTAGTGGGAGTAGAAAATGTCCCAGTGGGAGTAAATTAATTATATAAAGCCTGTGGTCAGCAGAGGAAGACTAGTGCCCCATTATTGGTATCAGTAGGTAGAATACTATCCCATCATTGGTATCAGTGGGAGGAATACTTCCCTATCATTGATATTAGTGGAAGGAATACTGCCTCATCACTGGTATAAGTAGGAGGAATACTGTCCCATCATTTAAATCAGTGGGATGAATAGTGCTCCATCATTGATGACAGTGAGATGAATAGTGCTCTATCATTTTTATCAGTGGGAGGAATAGTGCTCTATCATTTATATCAGTGGGAAGAATAGTGCCCCATCATTGGTATCAGTGGGAGGAATAGTGTCCCATCATTTAAATCAGTGGGAGGAATAGTGCTCCATCATTGACATCAGTGAGATGAATAGTGCTCTATCATTTTTATCAGTGGGAGGAATAGTGCTCTATCATTTATATCAGTGGGAAGAATAGTGTCCCATCATTGGTATCAGTGGGAGGAATTGTGCCCCATCATTGGCTTGAGTGGGAGGAATAGTGCCCCATCATTGGCTTGAGTGGGAGGAATACTGCACCATCATTTATATCAGTGGGAGGAATACTGCCTCATCATTGGGACGAATAGTGCTCCATCATTGGTATCAGTGAGAGGAATAGTGCTCTATCATTTATATCAGTGGGAGGAATAGTGCTCTATCATTGGTATCGGTGGGAGGAATAGTGCTTCATCATTGGTATCAGTGGGAGGAATAGTGCCCCATCATTTACATCAGTGTGAGAAATAGTGCTCTATTATTGTTATCAGTGGGAGGAATAATGCTCCATCATTGGTATCAGTGAGAACAATAGTGCTCCATCAATGGCATCAGTGGGAGGAATAGTGCCCCACCATTTACATCAATGTGAGGAATAGTGCTCTATCATTGGTATCAGTGGGAGGAATAGTGCTCCATCATTGGTATCAGTGGGAGGAATAGTGCTCCATCATTGGTATCAGTGGGAGGAATAGTGCTCCATCATTGGTATCAGTGGGAGGAATAGTGCTCCATCATTGGTATCAGTGGGAGGAATAGTGCTCAATCATTGGTATCAGTGGGAGGAATACTGCCCCCGAATTGGTATAAGTGAGAGGAATAGTGCTCCATCATTGGTATCGGTGGGAGGAAAACTGCACCATCATTGGTATCAGTGAGAGGAATAGTGCCCCATCATTGGTATCAGTGAAAGGAATAGTGCCCAATCATTGGTATTAGAGAGAGGAATAGTTCTCCATAATTTGAGGCAAGCAGCAGTGGCAAAAAATGCCCATTTTTCTGGATGTGCACTGCCAGCATATTCATTTGAACAGGCTGCCTTAACATGATGCACATCAATGCACAAAGAAATGCATTAACACAATGTACAAGGTTACCAAGGTCAGAATGGGCCCTGACATACATGCAATTAAGAAATTCTGACTTTTCTCTGCATTTCCTGAAGTGCATAGTTGTTCCAGGTCACTGACAAAAAATATTGAAATTAGTGGGTTAACATGAAAGTCAGTCAGCCAGCAAAAATGGGTAAAAATAATTTTAACCTTAGGAGTGCGCAGCCTATTGCATTAGGTTGTGCACCCCACAGCTCCAACACACGTGTGTGTGTGTGTGTGTGTGTGTGTGTGTGTGTGTGTATACAGTATACACACACACACTCATATGGCAGAGCCGGTACAGTGGAAGCACTTCATTAATGGCATCACTGGTCAGAGGGAGATATTTTCCATCTCCTCGCTGTCACCTAGAGTGATAATGCTAATGCTAATTTGGGGTGATTAGGGTGTGCCCAGGCACACCCGCTGCGCATGCCTATGAATGCCCTGTATGTTTCTCTTGCTGTTTACATCTGATCTCCAAGTATTGTGGGATACCTTAATTCAGCATGAGCTACCAGAATACTAACCCCCAAAATGTAATCTTTCACATATACATAATCCTGCTGTAGAAATAATGTATATTTTTCCTAATTATATTTTTTAACTAATCTATTTTCAATTTTTAAATGGCACAATAAACTTTAACCAAGTTGGTTCATTGTGCATAACAACATTGTATTATTTGGGTTTATTGCAAGAGTCAGAGAATCATGTTTAGCAAGGCTTACCTTGAGCCAATTTACTTTACTATTAACACTCACAGTATCAGAATGAAAAAAATGAACAAGCCTTATAGCAACTGGGATGGCATATGTGAATAATGCCTGTAGGGTACAGTATATACGGTATGTCAGGAGTCCTGTCACTTTAGATATGAGTCTGTACTGACCAGCAATTTTCTGTCATACTAGTGTGAACCAGCTGCTCATGGCTGCATACATATTTGCCTTTTCACCTTTGGCTTACACTAATCACCAATGTCACATTGACTGACAGACATAAAACTTACCCAATTTAAAAATGCAAACTTAATATATTTGGTGTGTACTTAGAAAACATGTAAAATCCAAGAAGCCAAGTTATTTATCCAATTGTAAGCAGCCCTGCCGGACTGTGGCTAAACCCTTCATGATGGACCAGCTAATAAATCAGAAGTCCTAACTTGATTGGGTTCCTAGGGTTCCTCCAGACTTTGCTAGGGATTCTATGAGCATTGAGTAGTTTCTGCCTCCCTAATAAGTGACTACTGACACCAATGATCTTTTAGATATATGGGGAGGGGGCATTCCTCCCACTAAATACCAGTTTACCACTCCTCCCACCAAGCATCAGTGGAATGAGGCTGTTCTGCACTGACCACCACTGTAAAGGAGCATGTCAGGTGGCACTTTTCTGTTGACTTCCAATGTAGACAGGCATTCCTATAATGATCACAGAGTAAGGAAATACTAAAATTTTTACTGTCCGCATTTCTTTTGAGGCAAATATTATTATATGGAAAAATAAAATAAAAAAAATACTGCGCTTGTGTATATGGAAATAAAATAGCAGCAACAAAAATTGTGAGATATAACACGAATAATACCCGCCGGGGAGAGGGTACACCTACTTGTCATCACAAATTTTTATTGGTACCGTTTGCTGCAGTTCTTTTATTTAATGCACGATTGGCTACCTGTCTTAAGTGCATTACTTTCCAATAAAACACCTTCAAGAAGGTTTTTACACGATTGGAGCGCCTTGCTTATATTTTTTTGGTTATCGCTGAGCTGTCTGGATGATGGCAATTCAGTGCAGGAGAAACGGGTTGCGAGACTTGCGTCATCTGCATTTCATCTCCCATTGAAACAGCTGAGATATCTTAAAGCCTTTACGACCTTCCATAATAGAGGGTCCATCACTTGCGGTAAGAGTACATCTTGACCTTAATATTGGTGACGTCACAAGGTGGAGGATTTCACTTCAGTTTGATGTTCGTTCATCAGAATATTTGGTGTCTTGTGTTGCTGAATGGGACTTTAAGATCACCTTTTGGACTTTCTTTATCATTAAGTGCAACTTTATATAGTTTTTAAAAAATAATATATAATTGTCGTACACAGCAGTCCTGGGTGTCAAATATGCTAAGTAAGCCACGTTCCTTAAGCCGAATGTCGGCCGGCATCGGCCGGTTCACTAGAAACAGTCTGACATTCGGCCCATGTGTATGGCAGCCAGTCTGACAGAAGCCGGCCATTCAGCCAGCTTCTGTCCAATGCTCATGACCAAAAAAGGTCTCCCCCTGTCAGAACACAATAGCTCAGCAGAGGAGATCGCTGTACTAACATCAGATTGTTAGTACAACGGCTCCAAACTGAGCTGTCAGGGGTTTTTTTCCGTTCAACTGAAAAAAAAACAGTGGTGTGTACTAGGCTTTATTCCTATAAATGTATATGAATTTTTATATCTGTATACTGTTGACACTAATGTACTGTGAACTGTAGTTAAGCAATTATAAGCCCAAATACCTGAAAGTTACTTCAAAGGTTCCCTCATGTTAAAAAGTTGATAAGGGGTGGTCTTTGCAATCAAATCACTTACAACTGCTCTACACATGCACAGGCCTCTGGCCTAAAACACGCTCCAAAGGTCCGTACACACGGTATGAAAATCGGAAGTAAAATTTTGTCCGACGAACAATCTGCCGATATTCGGACCGTTAGGCCCCATTCACACCTGAGCGTAGCACTTTCAGCCAGAAAGTCACACGATTTTACTGCAATTTTTGCCATGTTTTTACCACGATTTTGACATGTTTTTGCTGCGCTTTTGTACAGGTCAAAAGGTCTCCAATGTAAAAAGCAGAAAAACACCCAAATCTGCCTAAAAAAAAAAAAAGTTCCAGAACTTGTTTGAGCTTCAGGCATTTTGGAGCTTCTGGCTTCAGGTGTTTTGGAGTGGAGATGTGAACCATCTCCATAGAGAATAATTGATTTTTTTTTTTTTTCCCCCTCCAGAGTTTTGTAGCTTCAGGCTTCAAGCTACAAAACGCTCAGGTGTGAATGGGGCTTAAGTACGGTGCTTTTGACAGCCGATTCCTATTTCCTATTCCTATGTGCAGACTATAAATTTTTTGTCATACCTGAACTCAACGTCCGATTTTCCTTTAATCAGTACGGGTTTGTCTGAAAAAAATCGTAAGAGCAAGACTACGCATGCTCAGAAACGAAAGAATACATACAAAACTATTCAACACATGACGTCACTTCTGAGCTTGTATTCTGTCGTACGAGAATTTTCATATGGTGAGTAACCTCTTCACTTTCGACATGAGACTATCATGCAACAAAAAAAGGACAAACGATCGTCTGAAACCATTAGAAAATAACTCTAAACTCAAAGCAGCTAAAAAAAAAGCAATTTAAAATTTAATAAAAATGAATGAATTTTTAAATGCAATCATTGTGAGTTTCCTCAATGTGTATAGATATTGGCGTCTGGTATTCCCTATTACACTAGGACTCAGATTGGGAGAGGGAGGTCAGTATTATGAGCCAGTCAGGCTGTGCTGTTTGCACATATGTTGGCAAGATACACGTCGACAGAAAAACAGGGAGGAGGGAGATGACCATATCAGTGGGCTGCTGCTCCTTCTTTGTTCAATCAAAGACTGGGGCAAGGGAGGTGTCCAATTTATACAGCCTAATTGTAGAAGAGAACAGTGAGGTCATTAACCAGGCTGTCAATGCAAATCTGTCAGTGTAACGTTTCATTGTTTGCAAGGTGAAACACTTCTGACATTTATATTTCAATTGTGAATTTAACTTGTTGCCTGGAGTTCAGCTTTAATGAATTGATTTACCCAGTGAATGAATGTGGTGGTCACTGAGAAGATTCAGGGAGGATTTTTATTTTCTGTAAGGATAAACAGACAGCTGGAGACCAGAGATTTATTTTATCTTCTTCTGGATCATCAGTTTCAGAATTTAGGAGAATGGGTTGAACATAACAGGCTTTTGTCTTCTTTCAACGCTAGCTACTAAATATTATTATGAGGAATACCAGTGTTAAACCAGTTTGGTATTGAGGTTTGATCATAGGCGTGCGCAGGGGTGTCCCTAATCACTGCATGCGGATTCCACCTACTGCCACGGCTCCCCCCCCCCCTCCCATGTTGCACATTTTCCGGCAGTGGTGCTGGCTTCCCTCCTCTCCTCTCCCCCGACTGCTGTGGGGGTTGTTTCAGAATAGAGAGTGGGGGGAAGGGGCTAGTAAATATGTCATTTACCAGCCACTCCATTTCTAGATGAACACACCAACTGTGTTCATTCATAACTTAAGCATAGTAAACTGTGTTTACTATGCTTCGGTTTGTGAATGAACAGGAAGCTGCTTAGTACAGAGCACTTCCCATTCATTCACTGTCCAGTGCAGTGTACTTAAAAATCTCCATAGGCGACGCTTTAAAAATTTCTACAGGTTACCAGTTTAGAGATACAGAGGAGGTCCTGTGCTAGAATTTATGCTCTTGCTGTAACTATCGCGGCGATACCTCCCATGTGTGGTTTTACACTGTGTACATTTGCGGGCACGACTTACGTATGTGTTCGCTTCTGCTCACAAGCACAGAGGGACGGGGCGCTTTAAAAAAAAATTGTCTTGTTTATTTTTTTATTTATTTTTTTTACACTGTCTTTTTAAAAAAAAATTCCGATCATTTTTATTGTTGTCACAAGGAATGTAAACATCCCTTGTGACAGTAATAGTCAGTGACAGGTACTCTTTATGGAGAGATCTGGGGTCTATAAGACCCCAAACCCATCCTTTGCACTTAAAAGCATTCAAAACGCCAAGTCTGGCAGTTTTGAATGCTGTAATTTTTTTTAAATTTGGCGCCTTTAAGTCTTTAGTAACCTGGAAGTGATGACATCGCTTCCAGGTTACTAGATCCGAGACCCGATCAAAGCCGATTCCGTCTTCATTCGGGTCTCCGGCCAGACGGCAGATGTGGCGGCTGGTCACTGGGGCCTACCGGTGGGACAGGAGAGCCCGGGTGAGCCACAGAAGACGGTGGGAGGGGGGACAGCCCCTCCCGCTCCTTGAGATAACAGCCGAGCTGGTGCTAGCTGCATCGGTTGTTATCCCAAGAAAGCCGACCCATTCTAAAAAATGGTACGGGACATGTGTGTAGCTGCATGCATTACCCCGGTACAACCCCTTTAAGCTGAGGCCGCATGTTCGCGTACAGTCGGCGTGAAGGGGTTACATTTCAGAATTGTGTATTCAAAGTGAACACCGGTTTCCTATATTTACTGAAGTCAGCCACAGACAGTTGCTGAACTGGCTGAGATTCGAACCATGTTTGGGTACGCTGAATGTACCCAAGTTGATCATTTGATCAACTCGGGTACATCCAGCCTGTCGGATTTTACATGTAATTATTGCTAGTGGCTATTATAGCCGTTAGCAACTGTGTTTTCCCTGCCGGGAGAACACAAAAGCTCCGTGGGAGGGATTCCCCTATCAACACTATGTTGATGGGGGAGTCGAGCAATTTTTTTTGGGTTGCAGGAAAGAAAATTGCTCACTATGCTAGGGCTGGCCATGCATGGAGAAAATGTCTTTCCTGCAACCACGGGTTGCAGGAAAGAAATTTACTCAATTACGTCATCTCTTGCTGAGTGTCACATCTACCCCAACGCCAGTGGTCAGACACTATAGCTAGCTACTGTGTGCTTCACCTATAGCAGCCTCCTTTCCCTTAAGGCAAGCAGGCCTACTGGTACTTGGTTGCCCCCAGGACTTATACACAATGCTATAGTACCTGGCCACCACACCAGGGCACATGCAAACTAAGCAAACAGACTACTTGCAGTTAGCAGACAGATGGTTCTATGACAGTTCAGGTAAAAGGCAGGCTGAGTTAAGGGAAAAGTCCAATATGCGATCCAGGCCATACACAGGGAAATACAAACTAGCAAAACAGGGCAGACAAATGGGGGGGGCTCAATCAGGAACAATGCAGGTATCACTGTCTCTATCGCAAGCAAGGGACAGAGCTTTTGGCTTGCTTATAACAGATGACTGACCATATCAATTACCTTGCAGGTGGACACAGACAGGGAGAATGCAATAGTACAACAGTGATTCATGCTAGCGGCTTTAGCAACCACTAGCAGTAAAACCTGACATGCTGGTTGTTCCTAAGTTGATCGATTCATTAACTTGGTACATTCAGCCTTCCCATACAATTTTTGACTCTTGGCACACAGGGCTTGATTTGTCTCTGAACATTGTGGATGAAGAAATATCAATTGTTTTCCTGCAGCCATGTTTTAAATTTTGCAGGACTGTCCATGGGTCTAATTACAGCCAATTCAACAGGAGTCAGCCAAAATTGGAGCCATTTATGGCTAGTCTAAACAAACAGCCTTTAACTCCCTTAGTAAATCAACACCTATGTCTATACAAAAAGTTTTACCCATGAAGTCATTACTGCTGTTACAATTGATGTCCTTTCTAAATGGCAATCAAATGTCAGCTTGTTTTAATATGTTAGTATAATATTATCATTAATGGTTGAGAACTACATTTTGACAGTATGTATATTAATATATGGAAATACTTTTTGCAGAGAGGTGTATTTCTTTGTGATCTCTCCAGCCTGTCATATTTCTCAGCTACTCAAGCTTTTTATGCAGTATATTTGAAAGACTGGCTAATGCTCCCACGGACCACATTTTGGCTAAACAATAATGTTAAATAAATTATCCAGATGATAAATGTTTAAAGTTCACTCAATTACGTTCAATGAATGCCCTTGTAAAGCCATCCATCACTTGTAAATCAAAGATATAATTCATAAACAGTGTACTAGGGTTGGCAAGAGGCCCGCACATTCTATTTTTAGCTTTACGTTTTCATGGGAGACTGTTTCAGCCAAATTTGGAATTAAATTATAATACAATGCATCCATTAGCTGAACTTTGTGGCAAAAAATTTTTATGGTTTGACTTCTTTATATTCTTAAATACATGTAAAACGCCTACACAGCAGTTACAGAGACATGTAAGACATATCCGAGATCACATGATGCTTTCAGGACCAATAAATACAAAAGTTCTATAATAAAGCCATATTTAACCACTTGCACACTGGGCACTTAAACCCCATTCCTGCCCAGACCAATTTTCAGCTTTCAGCGCTGTCACACTTTGAATGACAATTGCGCGGTCATGCAACACTGTACCCAAATGAAGTTTTTATCATTTTTTTCCCACAAATAGAGCTTTCTTTTGGTGGTATTTAATCACTGCTGGGTTTTTTATATTTTGTTAAAAAGAAAAACAAAAAAAGACCGAAAATTAAAAAAAACAACAAAACAGTTTTATATTTTGTTATAATTTTTTGCAAACAGGAAATTTTTCACCCTCATTGATGTGCGCTGATGAGGCTGCACTAATAGGCACTGATAGGCTGCACTGATGGGCACTGATAAGACGGCACTGATGGACACTTATAGGTGGCACTAATGAGGTGGCACTGGTAGGCACTGATAGGTGGCACTGGTGGGCACTGATAGGTGGCACTGATGGGCGGCACTGAAGGGCATTGATAGGTGGCACTGAAGGGCACTGATAGGTCACACTGATGGGCACTAATGGGTGGCAATGATGGGCACTGGTAGGAGGCACTGATAGGCAGCACTGCTAGGTGGCACTGATGATGAGGCACTAATGGGCACTGATTGGCACCACTGGTGGGCATTGATAGGTGGCACTGATTGGTGACACTGATATGCACTAGTGGGCACTGATTGGTGGCACTGATATGCATTGGTGGGCACTGGCAGGCGGCACTGTTGGGCACAGATGAGGTGGCTGTGGCTCTTTATCTTCGGGACCGATGTTCCTTTCACAGAAGCCGGTTGTCAGCGTGAGGAGAAAAAAAAATGATTACTAATCTTCTATTTACATCACGTGATCAGCTGTCATTGGCTGACAGCTGATCACGTGGTAAGGGGCCGGGATTGGCCCCTAACTCCGATCTGTGATCAGCCGAGTCTGCAAAGGGGAGGACGTCATACGACGGTGTCTCGGCAATGTAGGTCTGCGCTGTAGCCGTCATTCGGCTGTAGCGTGGAGGAGAGGAGGTTAAAGTTAAAAGAGAAGTTTGTTTTTGTTTTTTTTCAAAATCACACTTACCTAGGTGGATGCATCTGTCCCCCGCTAGCTCTAAGAACCGAGCGATCAAACGCCGCCAAATGCTCGGTTTTCAGAGTTCCCTCACTGTCAGTCTTAGCGGCTCGCTAAAAGGCTGAGCCAAGTTCCGGTTCAGGGTTGTGTGCGGATCCTGGCTTTATTGTCGCAATCTTGCCCCAGCCTGGACCGGTTCTGTGACGTCAGCCGACAGCGAGCTTCAACCCGCTGTCTGCTGAAAACAGGTCACAGGAATGCAGAATGAACTGCACTTACATGATCCACAGGAAAATTACAGCCAAACTAGCTTTGGGTATACTTTTCCTTTCATTGTCCAACCAAGATCTCTCTGTTAGGCTTTATGTTCATGGGGCGTTTTTACAACCTCTCCTGAATGATTTAACTTGACAGATTGTAACCCACATTTAAAACGTTCGTTTTGCTGCGTTTACATGCCATGTTTGCGTTTAGAAGAGTTTCTAAAAAAAAACAAAAAAAACTTTTTTTTAAAAAAATGGCTAAAAACGCCTATAAACGAAACGCAGCTAAACGCACACGTTTGGCGTCTGAAACGTCGGAAACTTCAGCATCTGAACTCATTTTTCAAAAAAAAGGCCTGTAAACGCAGCTGACTAAAAATGTCGGTAAACGAACCTGTGTACATGTACACATAAGATAACTTTGAATGAGTTCAGGAGTAGTTGAAAATTTGTCCAACTGCCTCTGAACGTCTGTTTAGCAGCAGCAGTGTACATGAGGTCTTACTTGCAAGAGCACTCTTGTATCTCCTAAACAATCAATTATGGGTCCAAAAAAGTCATGTTATTTCATCAAAATAGAGAAAGTAAGGAGACAAGTCTAAAGCTGGCTATAGATGGATAGAGTTTTAGAACGAAAAATCCTAGGAAGTCTTATGCCGCGTACACACGAGCGGACTTTTCAACCGGACTGGCCTGACGGACCGAATCCGGCAGACAATCCGACCATTTGTGGGCTCCATCGGACCTGCAGCTGACTTTTTCGTTTGAAAATCTGACAGAATTTAGATTTGGAACATGTTTCAAATTTGTCCAACGGACTCGAGTTCAGTCGAAAAATCCGCTCGTCTGTATGCTAGCCCGACGGATGAAAGGGCAGGGCTAGGGCAGCTACTGGCTACTGGCTGTCAACTCCCTTATTTTAGTCCAGTCGTACGTCATCACGTAGGAATCTGTCGGACTTTGGTGTGATCTTGTGTAAGCAAGTCTGTTCGTTCGAAAATCCGTCAAAAGTCAGTCGAAAGTCCGTCGGAAAGACTGTCAGACCTTTGCTGCCGAAAAGTCCGCCCGTGTGTACACGGCATTAGGAAAATTTTTAGAAAATTCTCAAATGATTTTGTTTGCTTTTAACATTTGATCATGGAATGAATAGACTTTACTGAACACAAACCACATACACTGCTAGAAATTAGTTGTTCAAGAAAAAGCAGGATTTCTAACACCACAAGGGAAGCCCAACAGACCAGTGTGCAGACATACTTAGAATTTAAAGGCATACGTTTTTCTTGAGGTTTTCATGTGCTAAAGTTGGCAATAATGGCCGACGATAAATTCCTATTCTTGTAAATTGATGATATTAAAAAGTCAAATAAAATACAATTATATATGAAAAGATAAATATTTTTTAAAAACTGTAATTTTCTGTTTTGGTTTTCGGCCAAGTGGATCCTGTATTTTCAGTTTTGGTTTTGGCACCAAAATTTCCATTCAGTGCACCACTAATTCTTTTCATAAGAATTTTCATTTTAAATTCCACCAATCTATGGCCAGTTTAACCAAGTCAGTCAATTTACACAGCACTTTTCATATATATATTGTACATTCACATCAGTCCCTGCCCTCGAGGAGCTTACAATCTAAGGTTCCTAACTCACATTCATACATATACAGTATTAGGGTCAATTTAGACAGGGGCCAATTAACCTACACGCATGTCTTTGGTGTGTATGTGTGTGTGTGTGTGGAGGTAACTCCCAGAGGCACAGGGAGAACATGGAAACTCTAAGCAGGTAGCGTCATGTTTGGGATTCCAACCGGCGGAAGTGCTAACCACTTAGCTACCCTGCTCCCTATACATTTACAATACGTTTACAGCCATTTGACTCAACGGAAGTCTGGTGACATAGCAATGGTTTTCACTTCTGCACTCATTAACTTTGCAATTATGCACATTTTTGCGCTCGGCAACAATGTGCACTCTTGTACTTGTCCACACCTTAATGGTGTGCACTCCCGCACTCGCTCACGCTGCACTAGTCAACACTGCAATGTGCACTTCAGTGCTCTCTGACACTGCACTGTATGCATCATGTTCAACATATATGTATACAGTATATTCCATATTCACTGAATTAGCTAGTTTTTGTTCACACATTCCATTAACTTGCATGTCCTGTGCAAGTCTGCGTTTTTCCAGCACAGAGATGCACAGGTGTTGCATGCATCCCCATGCCAGCAGTCCCATAGAGGTCTGTTGGGACACGCGGCAGTGCGGACACAGCCACTGTGTCCCAATGTGACACCTGTGCACAGCCCAATGCACCTAGGATAAGTTCAGGGATACATACCTGCATCCACACAGATATCATATTGGAACATAGTGGCTGTGTTCATACAGCTGTGTGTCCCAATAGACATCTATGAGACTGTTGCAGTATTCTCTCCCTTTGGTAGTAGACGTATCTGCTTACTATCAACATGATAGGCTGTCTTATCTTTGCCCTCAAAAAACAAAGCATTTCTGTTTTCAGCACCGAGCTCAGGCAAAAAAGACTGGCACACTGAGCCAACACTACACAGAGGAGGAAAGAATGCAAATAACAACTACCACAGCTGTCTCTGTAAAGCTGGCCATACACAGAAATCTATCAGATTTCTCTATCTATGCTTAACATTGTGGATGGACGAATCTCCCCCGTCAGCTATTGTATTCTGACAGCACTCGCAGCTGTCTTCACCAAAGTGTTCAGTGATCCACCACCATCACGCCAGAAAACTCATCCACTCCACATGACCACCCACTACAGGTAAGTCATGTAAAGCTTGTAATCATCAAGAAATCCACAAAGGTACTGGAGGTTTCACCAAGTATATCACCAATGGGGAATCCCCCTTCCACAACAGCTTTGGAATATCCACCACTCCTCTCACAGGGATAAAAATATGCCTGTGAGTTGCAGGAGGTATATGGAAAACAAGGAGGATCGCCACAGTGTAAAATCTTAAAAAAATGTATTAAAATAACAAATTAGTTAATCTTACTTACATTCAATGGTGCAATTGACATGCTAAAAATTCACATGCTAAAATCTTTCAGTAATTGTATAAAATGAATTCCAGCAGTACAAACGCATTCCCTCTTGCATGTCACTCCTAATGATTGCCTCCTCACTGTCCTGAGTGTACAAACTCGCCACTTCCTGGTATATGTTGCGTTATGACGTCACTTCCCTAGGCTTCATCAAAACCTGACAGTGATACAAAAAAGACGCCACTTGCCCCCATCTATAGCTGGCTATCGCAGTAAGAAGCATTGGAAGGCTAACAACAGGTACAAACAAGGCCAAGGATAAATCCAAGGTGTTCAGTGTGCCCCTGTACCTTTAAGAAGGGGTGGCTCCCCTTCAGTCCACCTGCTCTCACCTATCCATCAGAATGCATGTGCCTCCACTGTGGGGACACTTATAAGTTAGTGTTAGGTACCACAGATACCAGGGTGCCGTGATGAGGCTCTGTGGCTTACGCATGCACTTGCAAATGTGTGCAGACTAAACCCCTCCTTTTAACGAATACTGTTAGACAGGTTTACTTGGTTGTCTGCGGGCTGTTCGGTAAGCTAAGCTTGTTTTTTTCCCTTGTATTTATCCTTGGCCTTGTTTAGTCATCAAAACCTGATTGAACTGACTGTTGTCAAGGCCAAAATGCCCCCCCCCCCTTCCCCTTTTCCCCAGCTTCAGCAGGGATTGGCCCAAATTTAAGCTGTGTACGACAGCCTTAACAAAAGGCTGCACTATTATATACAAGAGATTTTTGCAAATACCAATTCTTGACAGGTTCTCTTAATGTATAGCAAGAATTGAAAAAAAAAGCATAGCACGAACTTTCCTTCCATTACCAAAATGTATGGATTTTCTAACATATTCACATGTTGTAATATAGTGATATGAATGTTTTGCAATAAAATGCTGTACAAGCTTTCCCTGCTCTTGGAGGCCTAAACTTTTCTAATTGGCTGGTGTCTCTAACTATGTATGTAGTATTTAGACAGCACGGCAAACACTACCAATGGGAAATAGAAGGAGCCATTGACAAATAGCATATTGCTTGCACAGAAGTTCAGTATGCCAGCCCTATAAATCTAAATGAAGATCCAGCATGCACAATGCAATGTAAACAGCACAAGTCTTTTCTGGCATGAAGATAAGGTAAGCAATGCTTTGTGTTTAATAGGTGAAGTAAATGTATATTTCACACACTGGGGCATCAGCCAAAAGGATTTACCTCTAAGTTCTGTAAAATCTCCACCACCCTACACAAAGCGTAATGCAGTGATTTGAATTTGACTGTACACTACGAATTAGCTAAGCTGTGTTGTACGAGTCATGCGGAAGATATGGAGATGGAATTCAGTGAAAAGCTCTGGCAAGACACTTTGGCTGCGGCAAACTGTGAAAGAGCATTATCTGACAATGTGTTGTGAGCTGATATCTAAATGATGAGGAAGGGAGCAGAACTATCTAAACACAAATAAACAGCTCAGCGGGACAACACTTCCAGCTCGGAAAGTACCAATTCATTTTCTTTACCTGCAACTCTACGCAAGCAACAGATATAACACAGAAAATATAGACTACCTTAAGATTTTAGAATGAATTCAAAAACTGCAGAAATGATAAATGATACATACTAAGGAATTTATGTCCCACCTATCCAATATTCAGAGACAGTGCACTTTTTAGATTTAAAGCAGACTTAAGTACACTTATTTTCTTCGGCCTACCCCAATGCCAAAACGCTGCAACAAAATAAAAAGCTGTAGGCAAAAAAGTTATAAGATAAGGCACACTGAGTATTACATGTACCCGAGCCAACCCCATCAAATCACACCCCGCATCTATTACCTTTTGTACCACCAGCCCCTCCCTTTAGAATGTAAGCTCTACGAGCAGGGCCCTCCTGTCCCTTTATTGAACTGTACTGTAATTGTGCTGTCCGCCCTCTACATTGTAAAGCGCTGAGTAAACTGTTGGCGCTATATAAATTGTGTATAATAGTAATAATAATAATACTTATATAGCGCCGACAATTTACGCAGTGCTTTACATATAATTTGTACATTCACATCAGTCCCTGCCCTAAATGAGCTTACAATCCAAGGTTCTCAACTCATAATCATACATACACATACACATTTAGACAGGAGCCAATTAACTTACCAATTATTACATTGTCTATAAAAAAAAGGAATAATATATGCAAAAGAGTATTTTTTTTTCACTTGGCTAAAGGAACCCTGTGCTCAAGGATATGTAGGGGTTGTTTGTAGTTTTTCATTCTCCTTTGCATAATTGGGTTTTTTAATTGAACCTAGAACTAACCAAAAAAAATGTTCCTTGAATAGAATCAACCCCATACAGTCTCTGCTATTGTCTTGCCATTGTTGCTGTATGATCCTGTATCTTAAAACTCAGTTGTCATGTACCTCTTCTAAGTAAATGACGTCATTGTAGGCCAGGCTATGCAGATATGAAATGTTACTTCTGAGTATGATAGCAGACTGGACTACCCACTATCGTCCACTACTCACTGGTAACTAAGGTGTTCTCGGGCATTTTCAGAGGAGATCTCTCTCCTCTGAGTGTCTGTTCATGAAGCGGTATAGATCACTTCTCCTTCTGAGTGAAACGATCTACAAATGCTTTGAACTATGGAGAACTTCTCCTGTTACTATAATCTTGCAAGACATAGCGAGATTACAGTAACAGAAAATCACAAGAGGTGTACATTTATTAAACAGTGGTGAATGCGGGCATTCGCAGAGGAGGCCGCTCAGAGGAGCACCTCAAAGTACACTGCAAATACACAAATAATATATATATATTACGGCTAGGGAAAAAAATCTATTTAAATCTTGAATCGAGTTGAGAGGTCAAATCGATTCAAAATTTAAGCAAATCGATTTTTTTAGATTTTTTTTTTTCACCGCGCCGGTCCTGAGGAGCTGTGGGCAAGAGTTTTTAGGCGAGGCCGCGGCTTCAGCCTAGTCCGCGGCTTCGGCATAGTCCGCGAGGCCGGACGCTGCTGACTAGGCCAAAGCCGCGGCCTCGCCTAAAAACTCCTGCCTGCAGCTCCCCAGGACCTGCGCTGACACCGCGCCGGTTCTGAGGAGCTGCGGGCAGGCGTTTTTAGGTGAGGGCGCGGCTTCTGCCTAGTCTGCGAAGCCAGGCGCCTCGGACTAGGCCGAAGCCTACATACACACACACACACAACACATATATATAGTTATTATGTTTCTAACTTGCTCTACTGGTTTTGGGGGTTTGTGAAAGGCATGGGGGCATTTTTACTTTCTTGAGGGTGTGATTGAGGAAGAAGGAAGTCAATAATCTTCCTCCTTCCTCCTCAGTTCTCTGGGGATTCTCTCTTCTCTCCTCGATTCTCCACCTCTGGGCTGGAGAATCTGGGAGGGAGAATTCTTACAGAGATCGCCAGTTAGGTGCCGAGATCGCACCTTCATAAACTGTCCATTTCTGTTTTTGTCACTGGCAGATTCCCTGTGTGTAACCACATCAAATGGCCTGTAAACTGTGGCCACAGCAGCAAATGTTTTAGTTTAGAGTTTCAGAACAAAACTGAAAACAGAAAAACAACAAAAATACAATTTTTAAAAGGGGATTCATGTAACTGGAAAAACGAGGCCGACATTTTCCTATGAGCTTTGTTTATACTAATATTTATTATTATACAAGACAAAACTCATAAAAGCAAAATTCATCCTAGGTTACTATAGTAGCGCCTTCTTTTTGCTGCTCTTTATTGATTTGAATTAATGTTTTTAATATATACAAATGCACAATGGTTATTAAGCAATAGTAATACAGCAGTACAACAGACCAATAAAGATCCAAGCAGGAGTGATAAATTACAATATTTTGTAATTTAATAAAACATATAAATCCTATATAATTACCTTATACAAATAAATAATATATCATATACACAAATCACAGAAGTGATTAAAGATTAAAAAAAAGAGTCCCATAATTCTAAATTCATAAAGTAAATAAAAAGAATACCTATGCATACATAACCACCACAAATGTGTAATTTCGCTGAGTGATTTATCAATGTATAAATTAATTAATAATAATCAATAAAAAAATCATATAAATGTCCACCAATATTGTGTATTATGCACAATGATAACAGTGCAAAAAAAAACATACGTACTTTAATCAAGATGCATGTGCAGAAGAATGTTCACCAAATGTTAGGCTCGGTTCACACTGCCGTGACTTTGAAGCCGACATCTCAGCGTGACTTCGGCACGACTTGCATACGACTTCTTTAACAGAAGTCAATGCAAGTCGTGCCAAAGTCAGAGCAAAAGTAGCGCAGGGACCTTTTCTTAAGTCAGAACAACTCAAGTCACTCCTTTTAGAAAGGGTCCATTGCACTTACTAAGGTGCGACTTGTGATGCGACATATGCTCTAAAAGTCAGAGCGCATGTCACACCAATGTTAACTGGGCCTTAATGCTGTCTCTTACCTCACAGAAACAGCCACATAATGGTAAGGTCATGCATAGCCTTCCCAGAACGCTGGGTCATAACACTGCAGCAATCCTCCAAGAACACATGGGACAGGTCTCACTCCACAGTAATAGAGCCTTCGCAATCAGCAGGGGATATAAGAGATAAAAACTCTCATAGTTTAGTTTGCCAACCACTCTAATATTTTATTATCTAAGAAAAAATATTAGTCACAAAGAAGGTGCACTCTATAATCCAGTGCACCAGATAGATATTGCCTGTTTAAAATGTAATTAGTATGCCCCCATACGCATGGACATCCATGGGACAGATATGTTAAGGTGACCGCTCACCGACATCCGAGCGTGATGACGTCACGTGGTTACATCCACTGACGCGTTTCGTCACATGGTGCAATGACTTCCTTATAGGGAATTTCAGCATTCCTGTGCGATTCACATGCAGTTGATAGTGTAAATGGGCCCTTAGTTTGCACTGATACAACAATGTAGTACCCAATTTTGTGTGGAAGTAGCCCTTTTGAATAAATACTCACCCTTCTTGGAGGACATTTCAATTTCTATCTTTTAGGCCTCATGCACACAGGATGTTTTTTTTCTCCCCTGGGTGCCTTTGCTCCTGGCAGGAAAGCCACATTTTGTAAATGTCTTTAGGCACTTTTAGACGCATCAATCGCATCAAGCGTCTGGGCGTTTATTCATTCCATTGGACAGAATATTCATTTTCACATTCACATGCAGTTCTGTGCCGTACGATTTCAGCCCCATCCATTTTGAATGAGCTGAAATTGCACTGCACCGCACAAAAAGTAGAGCCTGTGCTACATTTTGAAACGCACAGCAACTGCATTGTGTGGTACTTTTGTACCATGCGATCCAGTGTGGGCAAACACACTGCGTTTGCAACCTGCGTTTGGCGTGTTGTTACGTTTTCACTGACCCTCGCAAGGGCAGTGCGATTGGAATGCGATGTGGGAAGCCATACGGGAACGCACCTTTTCCTCACTGTATTCTAGTGTGAATGGGCCCTAACAGTTAGTGAACTGCTGCATGTCTTAGCTCTCTTTACTCTTGGACACATTTCCTTTAATCAGTTACAGATATAAAATGTTTCCATTCAGGCAGCATTGTGGCCTTCTTAGGGGAGCTGCTCTCTGAGAAAATGTAATATTATCTTAATTAATGCTTTTATGAGGTGCCTGAAGCATACATATATACCAATCATTAAAGCAATAATACAGCAGTAATACCAGTACAATATGCTATTATCCTGTAAGCATGAGCACAAGTCAGCAGTAACCAATGCATCTATGTTTCCTTTACTCAATGGCCTATTATCCATGAGACTTTTTAAAAGTTTAATAACTCCAGCAGTTAACTCTGGTTTTAATTAGTATAGATCAAAAGCAATGTGTGCTCTTCTGGAACACAATTACAGATGCTTGGGGACTTGTAAGCATTCCAAAACAGTGTGTCTGCTTTTTTATTTTTTTATTTCATAGATAGTAATCCAAAGACCTTACAAATTAAAATGTACAAACCAATCCCGATACAGCTCCAACAGTGTCATTGTATATAATTTTATATAAGTTCTTTATTTAGAGAGAACATCAGTACAAATCACAGTACTAGTGCATGGTAAATCCAGTGCAGGTACATTGGCCAAAGGATTGGTAGAGGATCTTGTGCACCTATGAGTGTATCCAGACAACAAGCCATCAGCAACACGTCCATCAATGTGAAATCTATTTCTTAGGAATGTCTCACATCAATGCTACCCAGCTATGACGCGTTTCGAGCCATGTTGTTTAATTTTAGCTACCAACAGGTGCCTGCATGTGGTGCCAAATACTCTACAGAGTGCCCTGAGCAATAATGAGGGGAGGCTCAAACTGACTTCCACTTGAAATTTAGAAATTGGGGGTTTTGCTGCTCCCTAGCCTCTGCAAGGTATTTGTCAGCGCACGTAATATAAGTAGTGCAATCCGTGATGTAATATAAGCTGTGCGATATAAGCACATAATATAACCTATGCGATCCGTGTGCCCCAATTCTTGGCTCTACCCCATGGTTCTTGATCATCCACTGTACTCCCCTGATCTGGCGCCTGCAGACTTTTTTCTGTTTCCCCGACTGAAGAGCCTAACGAAAGGCACACGTTTCGCAGACATGGTGGCAATCCAAGAATGTGTGCCACCTGCGATCGATTCCTAAAGAGGCCCTTGCTGACAGTTTCCAGACACTTTATGAACGTGGCCAAAAGTGTGTTTGGAAGGATGGCGATTATTTTGAAGACCAATAAAGGTAATTTATTTGTGTCTTTTGTTTTGTTTGTTTTCTGATACCATTCACCGAACTTTTTAGACACACCTCGTAAATAACCTACACCTATAGCAAGTCATAATTCAACTGTATTCAGAGCTGCACAGTTTGTTTTTATCTACAGACGTCCTTAATCTGCATAGGCTTTTGGTACAGATGAACTAACCATTTAAAGCAGGGGTCTCCAAACTTTCTAAACAAAAGGCCGGTTTACTGTCCTTCAGACTTCAGGAGGGCCAAATCGTGGCCAACGGGAGTGGAAAGTTTGTCTGTCATCAGTAGGAGCAAACACACATTTGGTATTGGGTTACAGGAATAGTACCCCATCATTGGTATCATAAGAAGGAATAGTGCCCTATTATTAGTGTCAGTGGGAGAAATGGTGCTCCATTGTTGGTGTTAGATGGCAGAATAGTGTCTCATATCAGTGGGAGGATTAGTGTCCCAAGGCCCTTATAAAGGCTAGCAAAGGGCCGCATCCGGCCCACGGGCCACAGTTTGGAGACCCCTGCTTTAAAGAATAACTCTACTGTTTTGCTACCTAAACCAAACAGCCCCTCCTTTACCCTCCCATTACTATTTGTATACCCTTGTTCACCTCTTGGATGGAGTGGTGGCACGCTTGTCCTCCTCCAAGATGCCATCCTCTCTATGGAGAAAATATAGGCATGTGCAGTAATACCATGGGGCATTTCTGGCTTCGAGAACAACAGTGCCTCTACCCAGATATAAATGCATTTAAGTGTTTGTACATGCCTGTACCTTCTTGCTTTAGAATCCTGCTCCTGTATTCCCTGATTGAAAATAAAACCCCTGCGTCTTCAAGCTTTCACAGTTTTTTTTTATGTATGACATTTTTTTGAAAATTTGAAGGAGGTAGGTTTGCATTAGGTAACTTGGTAACTTTTTTTTTTTTTGAAGCAAAGAAATCCAGGCAATCCTGTTTTAATATAGTATGCATCTAGCATGGTGACACCTAAGGTCAAATCCAACATATCATAAATAGATTTTTTTTTTTACTTATTCTCAAAATTCCTTCATAACGTTGACTTATTGATGCCTTTTCTCCTGAGATAAAGCACATCTTTCCAGCAGGATCATGACATCTCTGACCTCAGAAGAAATGACACCTGGTAAGAGTGTTTAAAATTCAGCAGAGCAATAAACTGAACATATGCTTGGCCAGTTGACAATGTGATGACTATCAGGAAAACGCTTACGAACAGTATGGACTGTAATTAGAAATCGGCATCTCTTTTTTTTTTTTTTTTGCTGAGAACTAGACATTTTTAATGGTGTTTTTTTAACAACATTTAAGACAAAACAGTAAAATTGAATCCATGCCACCTATTCAAATAATCAGGTCAAGTTTTTGATCTAGCAAACAATAAAGCATAAGGATGACTATGTCTGATGCCCTCCAAGCAAAGATGAGCACTTTGGCTACTCTTGAAATATTTCAAAGGTTCCCTTTTAAAGTCTGTTTACTAATACAGTAGAATTAATTAAAATTTTGTTCATTATTTCACGTTCAATTGCTTCAGTGTGGAAACTGTTTTTTTTTTTTTCAAATAACCTTTTAAATTGTGTGTATAGCCAATTTTTTTTTTTCAAGTTTTTGATTTATTAAGAAAATGGTAAAAAAAAGCCTATCCATATATTTTTTTTGCTGGCTTCATCCAGTTGTTTTTTACTTTTCTTCCTGTCACAGAAATGTAACAGGAAATATCTACAAAGTGAAGGGAATTCACTTCTTAGACAGTTGTCAGCAAAACAGGTGTCCCCATTGGAAGATTTACCCCTACCCCTTGTTCTGGTGACAATTATGGATTTCTCATCACTTTGTGTTTCAATAACAAAGGTCATCAGGACAAATAGAGGAGGGATAAATTCCCTTGGTACAGGTACACAGGCAGCTTAAAAAAAAAAAAAAAGTACTATAACAGACAATAGCGATATTTTAAGGTGTTATTAAATATATGTGATAATCCTTATGAATTAATGTTTACATATAAATTACCTAAAGGTTAGCATACATGAAGGAAAAATAACCTGCGTGCTGAAAAAAATAATACAATTACTATAGAAATGTTTTTGGTAAGTTATTTAAATAAATAATAAGTAAAGAAAATGCTGCATGCGTCATGCTTTTGAGTCTAAAGTGTTTGGCATTGTTACAGAATTTATGTGCTGAAATAGGCACACTTTGCAGTATATAAAAACACTAAGGCTCCATTTACACATAGGCATTTTGAATCGTGGGCGGTATCACTGTGATTCTGCCCGCAATTTCAAAACGCGCTGATAAAATGTCAAATCGCACATCAGCGTGTTCAGGTGGCAATCATCTTAATGGCACCTAAAAACGCAGTGTGATTCTGCCGCCATTGTTGTGCAACAAATCACTCTGCAATCGCATGTCGCCCAAAACTGCAGCGCAATCTGTCACGTGACAATCACTGCAGAATCGCACCGGGTGTTTAGGTTTTATTGAAATGAATGTCACCTAAACACACTGATGTGCAATTTGATATTTTAACAGCGCGTTTGGAAATCGTGGACAAAAATTGCGGCAATTCCACCTGAGATTTATAACACTTATGTGTGAACGGAGCCTTAGTGCCCATTTACACCACAAAAACATCCTCCGGATGCGCTTATGCTCATTTTTAATGCATCCTGGTGCTTTTTGATACGTTTATGGATGCATTCCAGATGCTTTTTTTCTTTTTTCCCCGCTTTTTTTGCACTGTCCTCGATTCTTGTGTGTTTATTGATGCATTTTTTATGCTTTCCATTATAGTTTTGTGCAGGAAAAAAGCAGCATTTTGTACTTTTTCTCTGGAACTGGAGTGAACTGTGCCATTGGAAAAACATAAACATACTGGAACTGGAGTGAACTGTGCCATTGGAACCCATATAACCTACTTTCCATGTATTTTTGATGCAAAAAAACAACAAAACACTGCACTGCATGTGGTGTGAATGGGGCCTTAAGGTTTTTGAAATGTTCATTTAAATATTCTTGTATGCCTTTTATAAGTTTGACCTAATGTTTATAATTTTATGTTACAAATCAATGCTTCATACAGGGCACACTTGTGATAATGATGTCACAGACCATTATGCACTTTTTAAACATAGAGCACAGTAACAACAGAACATTTTCTTTTCAGGCAGTCCGTATGGAGCCATATAGAGCAGGGAAAGAATGGATGGGTAACTGTTCTGACTCATTCAGCTGTGAGGTAATCTGAGCTGTAGCTATTGGGCTCTGTAAACCCCAGCTTTTTTTAGCAAAGAGTTAAAGTTTAGTTGGTTAAACATAACAAAACAAGAAGAAGAACAACAAACAAAAAAAGAAGCAAAGAGCTTAACCTACTGCCTAGAATTATTATTATTATTATTTAAATAATAATAATAATAATAATAATTATACAATAATCATATGCAACATTTTCCCTGACCAAAAAAATCAGAACACATTTTTTAAAGGTATAACTATAATAATTTTTTAGATAAAACTATAATAAATAAACGAAAACACTATACATTCACTTTAATATCATCCTAGCCAAAGTGGGTGCTTTGGATGAACTGAGGCTAATTGTGCTTACAAGAGTACTTGATGAGAAAATACTCGTTAGTTAAATCATATTATTATGTTTTTCTTGCATAACACTATAATTAGATATTTAATATGAAACATCTTATTTAAATATTTATTTCTGTGCTTAGAAATATTTTTAATAATAGCTGTGCTCATTGTTATTCAGTTATACATCTATATAATGTTTGTTTTTTTTTCTCTGTTTAAGGCAACATAAAAGTACATGAATAATATCCAAAGGATATTTTAGAGACAAGTAAAGGTGAATTAATACATAAAATAGCTAAGAAAGGAAGAAAATGTAACAGTACTAGAGAAATGCTAGATGCCTCTAAAGACATTTCTAAATGGGTTGTGCAGTGTGCAGCAGTGCAGAATTCCAGCAGCATGCAGAGCTATGCTGGTATATAATTGCTAGGGATGCTCACACTCCCAGCAGAAAGCATTGGTGATGGATGATAAATTACTTGTTCACAGGCTGCAAATTTGTCATCTTGACAGCGAAGTCTGCTTAGAGGTCACAGCCATCTCCCGGAGCCCTGAAACTCAGCAGTAAAAAAATGCAGCCGCTACAGCAAACTTCAACTTTACCGTGACACTCTGTCCATATGCTTAACATAGGCTTTGTATATTTAATTGCTTCATAATATCACGCTGACTCAGAGAACTAATGATGCTAAAAGCATACTAAAATGAAAGCAGGCATCATAGCATTATTTAGATATTTCTATTTAAATGTTCTTTTGCTGACTTTATTTCTTGACAGGAACAACAAACAAGAAAATTACTATTTAAGTAAGACAATTAGGACACTAAGGGTTCTATTTATAAAAAAGTGCTTTACGAATGTCTCAGCATACACGTAAAAGTCACAAAAAATTTCCGTAACGTTTGTAATATATGTGAAATGTCTGCTTCTATTTGTTGCCTCTTACCAGGCATATATAACCTTCCCTAAAATTTGATTGTAAGAGAACAAAGCCAGAAGAGTTAAACGTTGGACCAATAGAAAAAATTGCCTAGCACCATAAACTGGGAACATTCGATCAGAAGGGCAAATCATATGAAGAAAACCTCTGTGCTGTGTACAACTTGTATAGAGAATCTTGTGCTAGGGAATTGCTGCAGGTTCACCTGTTTTTTAAGGAGATTCACTGAATGGTAGAACTAAAGCTGGGGTTCAAATCTCGGCCGGTTCAGCAAGAAGTGGCTAAGATTTCAACCATGTATGGGCAGGCTGATTGTACCCAAGTTGACCAGCATGTCAGAATTTTCATGCAATTATTGCCAGTTGCTATAGCCGCTAGCAATAATCACTGTGTGCTCTCCCAGCAGAGATGGCTCTCCCCACTTGCCCGCCAGGAGAACACAATATCTCTGCTGGAGGGATTCCCCCATCAACACTGATCCGTGGTTGCAGGAAAGAAAATCACACCATCTATGGGCAACTTAATTGGTGTTTGGGCACAAGCTACATTGGAAAGCGTAACATTTAGCAGCTGTATGACTACCACTTTTAATTAGTACTGCTTCCTGCTCACGGCTCCTGGTTGTTAGGGAGCTGACACCAGCCAGAGTCCTAACAACCAGTGATTCCTCCCAGTCCACAACATTCAGATGTGAGCTAGTTTTTTTTAATATACTTGACTTTTCTGTCCACTTTCTGGTTCCTCTAAAGGCACTAGTGGCATAGCCCCAGCTGTACGGTGCCCCCTGGGAAGGCAATGTCACTAGAAGCTTCATGGAGATCCCATACCTAAGATGTGAGATTTTGCAGTTCTCCAATACTGTGCATGCATGAGCTACTATACAGATGAAAGCCTTCTCTCTGCAAAAGCCTATAAAATCTATATGTGGATACATATTAAATGTTTTCCTACTGAATATAAAACTGGTCTAAATAGTGGTATTTTATATATGCCAGAAGGTCAATATTAAGCAAAATGAACAGGTGAATTGTAGTCTTCAAGCAGAAACCATGGGGTGTTTACCTAAGGCGTTCAAAAATTAAGAGAGAAAATGAATACCAATAATAATCAAATTTGACATCTGTTTGAGATCACTGACCTTCCTTTCTGAACATTTAGTAGGATAGTTAATCATTCTAGAAATTCTAGGAGTTCCAATCAGGAAGCCTTCTTAGTTCAGGCATTTCCCATGAAATCACTTGTTGGCAGATTTCTCTCCTGCTGCTTGGCTATTTTAGACTGGCAGGCAAACCAGCTAAAATTACAGTCTCACACGTTGCCCTTGCTGTTCAACTTACAACAGAAAGCTTGTTGGGAAAAATAGCACTTTAAAAGTCACCCAGACTTAAAATATCCTGGGGTTGATTTACTAAAACTGGAGAGTACAAAAACTGGTGCAGCTCTACATAAAAACCAGCTTCCAGATTTTTTTGTCAAAGCTTAACTGAACAAGCTGATGTTAGAAGCTGATTGGCTAACATGCACAGCTGCACCAGATTTTGCACTCTCCAGTTTTAGCAAATCAGTCCCATCACATAGTTAGTTTTTATATGCAAGAAACGATTGCATGCTTAAAGCGGGGTTCTGCCCAAAAAAGAAAAAAAAAAATTAAAAGCCAGCAGCTACACATACTGCAGCTACTGGCTTTTAACAATAGGACACTTACCTGTCCTAGAGTCCCGCGATGTGGCACCGCAGCTGATGTTTCCATCAGCTGTTGGGTGCTGCCGCCATTGCGGGTAAGGAAACTGTGGAGTGAATAGACAAGCTCTGTTCTGAGCTCTCCCCCACCCCCCCTCTCCTGACATAAATTTATCATATCTTGTTTAAACTACTCAGAAGTGACTCATGCTGATAACAGAGGAATGAAGCACCAGAGAGAGATGACACCCAGAGCTTTGGAGAGAGATAAGTAAACACTGCAGATATTTGGGCTTTGCTCAGATTCCATGCCTGAGTTTTACAACCACTTTAACCATGGATATGGTGCCAAACCAGTACTTTAGATTGTACTTTAGAATTTAGATTTCCCTAAACCCCATGATTATTTTTTTTTTGACAATTAACAGAAAAAGTCACAGTGAATGGCTAATTATAAATGGAAGTGTTAAATTCATTTATGCTATCATACAATCTATCTGTAGAATTCAAGGGATACTATGTGTCTTCGCAGCTGGTCTTTAAGGTATATGTCTGCAGGTTATATCCTCATGAACACAGCAGAAGCTTTTGAACCATGTTGTGTTTGTAACAGGTGAGCAATACCTAAACTGGCTTTTCAATGTGAGCAACACTTTTACACTAGCTTAAACATAAAAAGGCATGTAAAAGTTCAAAGAAGCATTAAAATAGGGTTTTACCTACACTTCCCTCACTAAATAGCTACTGAACCACCCAGAAATTTAGCAGTTACAAGGACCTACACACGGTTGTGTCATATTACTTTGATGACTGTATCCAAGAATAGCTGAATTCTTATAGCTAACAAGCCATTAGTTAGCAGCCATTAAAAGCCATTAGTTAGCAGCCATTAAAAAAACAAAGGCATATTTAAATTGGTAGCTGTACTTGCAGGTCATTTTAAATCCACATGTGTATTGTATAGAGTAATAAACAAAATGTTATCAGGATTGTAACTTTTTTTTTTCTGAAAATTATTTTTATACATTTTTTAACAAACATTACAAAAGCAAAGACCACCTGCATACACAAAATACCACAGGCAGGTCCATAAAAAAAATAAAAAAAGAAGATAAAAAAAAACACATATAGAAAAGAAGGGAAAAACAATACAGGTTGCCTGCGGCCAGTACAGCACCCTCTGCCTCAAAGGAGTATACAGAATCATCATACCCCCACACAGCCCCCAAGCATGTACTCACAGATTATAGGATCTATTACAATTCTATTCCCTGAGGAGTCTGCAGTGTAGGGTTATTAAAGATTGGAGATCAGTCAAGGCAATGACAAGACACATACCATTTCCTCAATCTGAGACCGCATAAGGAGAGTCAACCCATCCCCTCCATACCTTCTTAAACGTATGTGGTACTCCCCTACTATTATAAATAGCTTTATAGAGTGGGGTAACTCTATTAACCAATACCTCCCAAGATTCAATAGTGGGAGCAGTAGTTTTCTTCCACGAGAGGATTATTTGCTTTCTAGCATAGTACAGCAGGAGAGTAAGCAAGAAACGTATGGCTCTAGTGGAAGCTAGCTCCTCAATTAAGCCCAACAGACAGGTTTTCACCGAGGGACTAAAGGAGATTGTTGCAACCAACTCAATACATTGAAGTACTTGGGACCAATAGATTTTGATGGTATGACAATCCCAGAAAATATGCATAAAATCTGCTCCGGCAGCAGTACAGCGCCAGCAAGAGGAGGGGATAAGGTGGTCTCTAGTTGATATCAGCCTAGTGGAGCTTCCCATACCTCCTCCCAATTTTCCTCATCCAGATCTGGTACATCTGTCACCCACTTGGCCCTACAAGCACTAGTAGTTTGGTGGTCTCAGGAAAAGATATTTATACAGAACTGACCGAGGTTTAACCAGGTCCTTATCTCTCAGCAGGGTCTTTAAACCCAAAGGGGAGATTGACACTGTAGTACACCCAAACTGTGACTGACAGGCATGCTGTAGCTGTATGAACCTGAAAAACTGGGTATTTGGCAAATTGGAGGGATTTTAACTCATCAAATGTTCTCAGTCTAACATTATGTGTATTATCTACAAGGTTCTTAATTCCATATCTAGTCCAAACTATTGGCTCTTCAAACCCAAAAAAGTGTGACAAGTTGGGGTTTTTCTACAACGAAGTATGGGGCGATGGAGAAAATGGTGATCTTCAAATGCAACGCCATGAGTCACCTTCCAGGCTCGCTACACTAAACACATAGAGATGGTTATACTACGGGGAGATCTAGTGCCTCTATGGACCAAATGATTTAACACCTCTAGTGCTGCTTCGAGGGCAACTGCTACATCATCATAGGGACTAGTCAGCCAACTATGTGCAAAAACCAACTGTCCAGCCAAATCAGAATTGTAACTTTGAACCTTTATTACTCACATGGGTCAGACAATGATCACACATGGCAGGGAAATATGGTCACGTGATGACTTTACCTTATGCCATAATGGATCATCATCTAACCACCGTAATGCAAACTTTAAAAAGTCCACTGTGTACCCAGCTTTCTAGCTGGAAATCTGATTGCTGTGAAACTGGAAAACTCTCAGAGCTGAGTGCTTCTGGGGCCACACCACACAGAGGAGATTGGCGACCAGATGTTCCCCAACCTCCCCTTCAGTTCACCATACTGACATCATCTGTTGTGGTCCCACAGGAGGGCCAGACAGGAGGAGCAAGAGCACCTGGGAACCAAAGAGTGGGGATGCTGCAACCAGATTAACTTTACAGAATAGCCCTGTGAAGATTCCTTCTCAGCCAGAAGACAAGGAAAGAGAGAGACTGAGTCACTATAAAGCCCTTTGCTGTACCAATATTTGGAGAGTACAGAACGGTGACCTGTGTGCTGAGAGGCTGAACCGCTGCCAGGATACAGTCCATACTGTGCAAAGGACCAGAGTCGCCCCAGGCAACCCAGAGTGATCAGACATTTAACCAGAAACACTACTGCTGCTATGTGTCATTGGGTTCAGTGAGGGGGCATGGTGGCCATGACCTAGCTACCACCAGAGAGACTGAGCCCTTTAGGAACTGATCATATAGCCATCTAGTAGCCTCATCACTGCATGCAGGCTTGACCGGGACTATTCTCATGTGCACCAATGGTACCATTGTACCCAACGCTAGCCAGTGGAAGAGTTAGGACTAAAGACTGCCACTTTACAGCTGTTACACAGAGACCTTTACCCATTGCTTAATTTAAGAGGTACCTCTCAGGTGACGTTGCACTAGAACCTAGCCATTTTTATGGAGTGCACTCTAAACCAGTTATAGTATACTTATTCACACTGCAGTTAATATTTATGCACACTGTTTATTGCTGACCTTCCTGATCAATGGGTTAATTCCAGTCTAGTGGTACAGAACTCTATTCTAAGTTACCTTGGCATTCTGTGTGCTCTTTTAACCAATATCAATTCATTGAATTAATTTACCACTAAACGGTCTTGTGTCTATTTCCTGGTACTAATTCATAGGTAAAGGTATCTATACTCATGGTTGTGTAAGTGTTTGCAGTAACTGTCATTCAAGCAAGAGTGTCAGAGGGGTTGAGGTTGTTCTCAGAGTCAAGGCACAGAACAGAAAACACAAATTACTTCATGAGTAGAGCTACACAAATATAAGGCTTGCATAGATACGTGGAAACCGCAACTAGCTACATATGAGCTTGGCCTCTACAACTATCTAAGGACAGCAGCCTTTTGCAAGGAAAATCCTAGCAAAAAAAAAATGTATACAGCTACAATATACTGTAGACAAGCATTTGTTGCTGCAGACAGTAAACAGACAGTAATGGCCAGGAGAGAAAATGTCACCCGATTATCACCCATTGAGCTGAGCCTCTGTAAACACAATTTGAGAGTCATGTTTGCAGCAGAGGAAATTGTGGAGAAACTCTATAGAAATGAGCAAGGTGTGGTATTTAAACTGTGTGCTCAGTATTGCTAATGCTAACTGTAATGTATTTAGATATTAAAATATATATATAAATGTATTTATTTTTTTTATAAGCCAGCATGGGGCTTAGAAGGTTTCAAGGTTTCAACAAGGAGCAAGCTCATCTTCTCATTCTCCTGAGGATTTTCTTTTTCGTTTTGGGTAAGGTAGGAAAGGGTTAAAACTGATACCTTTTTTGCTGTTTGTGAGTATATACAGTGCATCTGGAAAGTATTCACAGCACTTCACTTTTTCCACATTTTGTTATGTTACAGCCTTTCTCCAAAAGGGATTAAATTAATAAATTTCCTCACAATTCTACAAACAATACCCCATAATGACAACGTGAAAGAAATTTGAAATCTTTGCAAATTTATTACAAATAAAAACCGAAAAAAATCACATGTACATAAGTATTCACAGCCTTTGCCATGTGTCAGAAACCATGAACCAAACCGAGACAGAAGTACAGTAAAATCACACTTGTTTATTAATAAAGATAAAAAGGTAAATAGAGTAAGTGTAGTCAAAGCATAGCCAAAGTCCAGTAACCAGATCAGGTAGTCAGCCAAGCCAGAGTTGAGTAACCAGATCGGGTAATCAGCCAAGCCAGAGTTCAGTAACCAGATCGGGTAATCAGCCAAGCCAGAGTTCAGTAACCAGATTGGGTAATCAGCCAGGGTAGAAGTCAGGGATCCAAGTAGGAACAGCAAGCAGGATAAGGAGCCAGAAGGGATGTCAGCAAAGCCAGTCTTTATACAGGAATGCAGGAGATGGTTTCTTGTGATGTGACCAAGGCGAAGGCAGGAATGAAGTGAGCTGGAGATCTTTAAGTAGGCGGGACTGATGAGCAGATCCACAAGAGCTGGTTAACTGTGGAGAGAGATGAGAGCTGGCAATTAGCCGATAGCTGAGCGTCAAGCTCAGAGAAGGAAGGACTGAGCCAGCCCTGACACCATGATACTCAAAATTGAGCTCAGGTGCTTCCGCTGATCATCCTTGAGATGTTGGTACAACTTGATTGGAGTCCACCTGTGGTAAATTCAATGGATTGGACATGGTTTGGAAAGGTACACACCTGTCTGTACCCGTATATAAGGTCTCACAGTTAAGAGTGTATATCAGAGCACAAACCAAGCCATGAATTCCAAGGAATTGTCTGTAGACCTCCAAGACAGGATTGTATCGAGGTAAGGATCTAGGAAAGGGTACAGAAATATTTCGGTAGCATTGACGGTCCCAAAGAGCATGGATTCCGTCATCCGGAAATGGAAGAAGTTTGGAACCACCGTGACTCTTCCGAGAGCGGGCCGCCCAGCCAAACAGAGCGATCGGGGGAGAAGGGCCTTAGTCAAAGAGGTGACCAAAAACACGATGGTCACTCTGACAGAGCTATGCGAAGAACACCCATCTCTGCAGCACTCCACCAATCAAGCCTGTATGGTAGAGTGGCCAGACTGAAGCCACTCCTCAGTAAAAGGCACATGACAGCCGCCTGGAGTTTGCCAAAAGGCACCTGAAGGACTCTGACATGAGGACATGAGAAACAAAATTCTCTGATCTGATGAAGCAAAGATTGAACTCTTTGACCTGAATGGCAAGTGTCATGTCCGGGGGAAACCAGGCACCGCTCATCACCAGGCCAATACCATCCCTACAGTGAAGCATGGTGGTGGCAGCATCATGCGGCGAAGTTGTATTTCCGCAGCAGGAACTGGCAGACTTTGTCAGGATCGAGGGAAAGATTAATGCAGCAATGTACATAGACATCCTTGATAAAAACCTGCTCCAGATTGCTCTGGACTTCAGACTGGGGCAAAGGTTCATCTTCCAACAGGAAAACGACCTTAAGCACACAGCCAAGGTAACAAAGGAGTGGCTTCGGGACAACTCTGTGAATGTCCTTCAGTGGCCCAGCCAAAGCCCAGACTTGAACCCGATTTAACATCTCTGGAGAGATCTGAAAATGGCTGTGCACCGACGCTCCCCATCCAACCTGATGGAGCTTGAGAGGTCCTGCAAGGAAGAATAGGAGAAACTGCCCAAAAATAGGTGTGCCAAGCTTGTAGCATCATACCTAAAAAAACTTGAGGCTGTAATTGGTGCCAAAGGTGCTATAACAACAACGTATTGAGCAAAGGCTGTGAATACTTATATACATGTGATTTTTTTTGTTTTTTATTTTCAATAAATTTGCAAAGATTTCAAACAAACTTCTTTGCCATTATGGGGTATTGTTTGTAGAATTTTGAGGAAAATAATGAATTGAATACATTTTGGAATAATGCTGTAACATAAAAAAATGTGGAAAAAGTGAAGCGCTGTGAATACTTTCCGGATGCACCCCACTCCACTATATATATATATATATATATATATATATATATATATTTTTTTTTTTTTTTTTTTTTTTTTTTTACATGCCTTGATTAAATGGAGTTTTGGTTACAACATGGAGTTTTGGTTACAGCTGCCTAGTGTTCAGTTTTCGAAGCAACAATCCGAAATGTTTCCTGCTGGATTGTTAGAATACAGAAATACAGCAGAAACGTTATGTGACAGTTGAAAACTGGAGGTCTTCTTAACAAGAAGCAGCAATCACAATTTGATTTTATGTATATTTTTTAACACAAAACATAAATCGATACAACCTTCGCCATACATACCGGGGCCTGCGCCTCAATTAACTGTTTATGAGGTGGGAAAGACTTGTACAGACGCATTTTTTCATCTGTGTGTGAGAGTTGCTGCATTGTTGGAGAGAAGTTTTGGCAGAAGGAATCAAAGGCCCTTTCAGTAGGACGAAAACGCCTGGGTTTTCATTTTCAGTTGATTGTGGGTCACGCTGCCCCTGAAGTGGTTAATATGTTACAGTGATACACAGTGGAACCCGTTTGGCCAGAGTGTCCCCACGACCTTGGCTTGGAATCGACAGCCAACTACAATATCTTATTATTTCTCACCTTCTTTGAAGAGAACAGAGGCAAATTGGGCATGCAAGTTGCCGCTCTTAAATTCATAAGAAACAACCAAACAGAGGAAGCTGTTCTTCGGGATATGTGTCTGACCTTGGCTTTCTTTTGCCAGCTACAAAGAAAGGCTCATTATGTCCCACCTTCTTTACAGAGCATCCAGCCAACAATAACATGTCAGTCACTGTCGCAAATTTTGTGCAGTTCTCAGCTACTTCATTGTTTTGCTGAGGTTAGGGAGTCACTTTGATTGGTCGCCTTTTATCCCCTGATCTTCAAGACAGTAACCGAATAAAACAAAAACCCCCAACAAAAAGATAAATTGATATGATCAAGGCAATAGAACAGGTTTACTATTGCAGTTGGCTAAGGAAAATGAAAGCATGAACAGAACATACATCATTGATCTTTCACTGTATAACATAAAATATAGGCCATGCAAACCTTCAGAATTTCTCTAGGCTTTCGCCATAAAGTGGTTATGAACCCCTTCATATACCTAGTGAAGTAACTGGCCTCAGGTGACACACAGAGATTAAATAAATCCTCCTACATAAGTTGTATCTGCCTATCTGTAGCCTCCTCTTCTCTACATTCATTCAAAGTGTTGCATTTATAAAGCTTGTCTGAGAGCTCAAAAACGGGGAAGAGAGCTGAAATTACATTCTGCTGTCAATCTGCTGGTGATCCCTCCCCTGTCACCATTTTTCTCATGGTGTCAGGAAAACTTGTCAGAAGTGATTCATGCTGATAGCAGGGGAATGAAGCAGCAGACAGAATTTACACTTAGTGCTCTTAATTAAGACAAGTACACACTAAAGAGGGATATGCTTTGTTCATATTTCATGTCTGAGGTTTAAAATTACTTTAAGGCCATTATCAGTTTGGACAAAAGTGTGTTGTGAGCTTTATAATACAGAAGTGACATTAACACATGTACAATATAATATGCCCTTATATCTCCTTTTATATATCTGCCGAGTATTGATGCTTTTATCTACAGCTGCAGATGAGTCACTACTGATATAAATAATGTCAAATATTCTAAAAATGAAGGAAATATATATTATATTATATGAAAACGTAGGAAGTGCAAAGTGCGAGAAATCCCCTTTTTAGACAGCTGTAACTGAACAATTGTCCACATTGCAAGATTTCCCCTCTATTCCTGTTTCAGTGACAACTCAAAATTTTGAGAGGGTAAGTGGGGATATAGACAGCAATAAAAGCCTTATGGAGGTTCTTACCATTCCCTACATTTAAAGCAATGAAAAAAAAGTTTTGGATTTCGATATACTTTAAAGGATAACTGTATATTTGGTACATTAACCACTTATCTACCGGGCACTTTCACCCCCTTCCTGCCCAAGCCATTTTTCAGCGCTGTCACACTTTGAATGACAATAGCGCGGTCATACAACACTGTGAAATTTTTATCATTTTCTTCAAACAAATAGAGCTTTCTTTTGGTGGTATTTAATCACTGCTGGAATTTTTTTTTTCCTAAAAAAAAAAAGACCGAAAATGTTGAAAAAAAAAGGTTTTCTTAGTTTCTGTTAGTAAATTTTGTAAATAAGTAACTTTTCTCCTTCACTGATGTGCGCTGATGAGGTGGCACTGATGGGCACTAATAGGCTGCACTGATGGGCACTGATGAGGTGGCACTTATGGGCACTGATGAGGTGGCACTTATGGGCACTGATGAGGCGGCTCTTATGAGCATTGATTAGGTGTCACTAATGAGAAGGCACCAATATTCTGCACTTATGGGCACTGATAGGTGGCACTGATGAGCACTGATAGGTGGCACCGATGAGTGGCATTGTGGCACTGGTGGGCACTGATAGGTGGCACTGACGGGCCCTGATAGCCCGCACTGGTGGGCACTGATAGGCAGCATGGATAAGCGGCACTGATGGTACTGATGGGCAGCACTAATGGGCACTGAAGTGCATTAATGGGTGGCACTGATGGACATTGATGGATTTTACTGATGGGCATTGATGGGCATCACTGATAGGCGGCACTGAAAGCCAGGACTGACTGGCATCACTAATGGGCACTGATTTCTGCCTGTTGTGGGCACTGATTGTTGGCACTGGTGGGCAATGATTGCTGGCACTGGTTGCTGGCACTGGTGGGGCTCTAATGGAATCAGGGCACTGATCATCCGTGCCCTGATTACATCTCTCACTGTCTCCTGTGAGTAAATGCCGCTCATCGTCTCTCCTCGCCGCACACTCTGTCAGTATGAGGTGTGGAGGGCCGATTATCGGCACTTCCTTGTTTACATGTGACCGGCTGTGATTGGACACAGCCGATCACATGATTAAAGAGCCGTGTTAGCGGCTCTTTACAGAGATCGGGGTTGCGCCGTGTCCTAGCAACACGGCGCTACCACGATAGCCGCGATGCGCGCCCCCGCGGGCGCTCAGGAGCGGCCGATCGGCTGCGCTGTCATATTACGTCCACCCAGAACGAGAGCCGCACCGTCACGCCATTTGATGGTGGGTGGCCGGCAAGTGGTTAAATGCCAACCCCCCCCCCCCCCGATATTCATAGTTAATTGCCCCACACCTTGAGCACTTATCTGTGCAGCCCAATGGTTGAAAAAAAAATCCCAGTTGTGCTCAACTTCTTCCTAACATACACAAAATAAACTACATTCATTTCTAGGGAACGTTAGAAATATAATTGGTGGAAAGTCTTTTCATAGGAATATATGAAATTCTTTGCTGTTAGTTCCTGTCTACAAGTACTCACTCTAGCGGTAACTGCATGTTATAGCGCAGGATTGGCTTCCTAGTGGTAACAATACCAAAACATGCCTGCCCATTGAGTGTCAGCACTGCTGTTTAGTGGTCTCTACAGTAAGCCCATGTGACAAGGCAGGGGAAAAACTGGGACACTGGGACACATAATCACTAGAAATTATAAGCAATAGATTTAAAAAGACTGAAAATTATATTTAAAATTACCTTACCATGTTAAAGCAGACCATCACTGTCCTTTTGGAAATTTGCATAATCTGATCCCCCTTTTACACATTTGTAAAGATTTTGTTTTGGACAGCAAGAACCTTTTCTATCAGGTACCTGCTCTTATTTCCTTATTCCTTGACTAGACAAGGATGATGGTTTTGTGCCCGCCGGCAGCCTCCTGAGACACAACATACATCCTAGGAGGCTTCAGGACAGTCTCCTCCAGTCAGCACATTTTGCGCATGCACAATGGGGGGGGGGGGGGAACTGATCTAGAAGTCGGTTTCTGCACGCACTCAAAACGAAGATAGTGGCGTGGGACAGAAGACAGCGCTGAGGACTTCAGGTTCTACAAAGACAGCGTTGAACTTCTTGAGCTAGTAAGTACATATTTTTATGATTAGGTTTACATATACAGGGGTTGGATAAAAATTATGGAAATGGTACATGATTTGCAGGTGTGAACATGATGACATATTGAAAACGGAAGTGATGTAACATTCCTTTGCTTCTCCTGTATGATAAGACACCTAGCTAACAGTTGGGAAGCCTCAATTTCGTCATTCACTGTATGCGCTGCGGTTAATACGGAGTCATTTCAGAGCTTAGTGAGTTTCAAACAGGGGAAAATTGTTGGTGCCCGCATAGCTGGTGCCCCTGTGACTGAAGTTGCCAATTTATTTGCGGTGTCACGAGGTACAGTATCAAAGATTATGACGGCATATACAGTTTCTGAGAAGCTTAAGCACAGTCAACATGGTCAACTGATCGAAAGAGACAAAAAACATGCACAGGATTGTGACAAAATAAGAAAACAACTGCTGCATAAGTGACTGCAGAGCTCAATCTCAGTCTTCCAAAGACCATGTCCACAAAAACTATGCGGAGGAAACCCCATAAACAAAACATTCACGGACGAGCTGCAACTGCAAACCACTAGTGACCAATATTAATGCTCAGTAGAGGAGGGAGTGGTGCAACACACCCATAAATACTATCGATCAATGGAAGACTGTAATATGGTCCGATGAATCGATCTTTACACTGTTCCCAACCACTGGACATGTTTACATGTGGTGAACACTGTCCTAAGCTTACGACCAGAACTGTCTTGTGCCAACGGTAAAGCATGGTGGCTGCGCAATCTGCGGTATTCTGAGGGCTCTACTATAACCTTGAAAGACGGAGTCAGTGCCAGCGACTATATACAAATTTTGGCCAACAATTGTTTCCCGAAGACAGCGTAACGAGCATGCAGATGAAGTCTTGCACCTTTCCAGGGCGCTGCAGTCACCTGACCTCAATATCATAGAGCCACTATGATCAATTTTGGACGACATGTTTTCCACCTCTGGCATTTCTGCGGGTACTGTAACAATTTTTGCATGAAGAGTGGTATCAGATTCCATTATCCACCATCCAAGACTTATATTTGTCAATTCCCAGGAGAATTTAGGTCGTCTTGGATGGCAAAAGAGGTATACACTAAATCAGGTAATGATTTCGTTCTTTTACCTGGTGTTTCCAAAATTTTGTCCAACTCCCATACTTAACCTAAAAACAACATTGACTTATTTGCAGATAAGACTCTGATAGAATAAAAAACAGGTTTTGGCTATGCAGATGTGTTTACAACATCATCATGGCCAGGAATTACACTACATGCTTTGGACCTAAATTCATCTACACTTCTTGTTTGAAATAGTGCAACACTGACAGCTAAATGCCTAACAGCTAAAAAAAGCCCGTCTGTGAGATATTTACTGCTATCTATTTTTATTACCTAACAACTACACTTGCAATAAACTGCAATTAACTACACCAAAAATGATTTCATAATTTTCAATAGTTCCACAGGTTTTTAGAAGAAACTAAGCCAATAAATATATATGTATATATATATATATATATATATATATATATATATATATATATATATATATATATATATATATGTGTGTGTGTGTGTGTGTAAAAACAGGAAAGAAAAGTGGTAATATCAACCCATTAGCTTGACAAATGATGTCCCTTAGCAAAAATAAGAAAAAATGTAAAATGGTGGCTATAGGCAACATTAGTACTCTTCTATTATTTAAATAGGAAATGGGCTCTGGAAGCTGTACCTAAAAGGGCAGGCAAATGGCAAAGAACTGGTCACCAGTATTGCCTCTGGTCTCCATACAGCTGATCCTTCTCCATTACTAACTTGCCATGACTTGTTATGTAACATGTCTCTACCAAGACCAGGGTCAGAACTTACCCCCCCCCCCACCCCTGAAATGACTAGTAATCTGATAAATGGTGGATATTCAAGAAGCAGAAGGGAGAGTGTAGGAAGCAATGATCCAGACCAGGGATGAAATAGAAGCTGGGAAATGTGTGCAGTGCAGGTCTCCAGGTACAGATTCCTCTCTAGCAAGCAGCACAGTAGTGACATCACCAAATGCCGTTCCAAGTCTATTGAGAATAACAGCGAGAGGCAGCAGTGCCTTAAATCTCTTACTGCTGCTAAACAGCTAGGAGTCTGTGGTCTCATGACGACCTAAGGGTGCTGTTTGGACACAATTAATGTTTCAATAACATTGCAAAATGTAATTTATAAAGTTTAGGTTTATGATAAATTATTATACTTTTGGAATCTTTTGAACTCTTTATGTAGATCCTGACAAAATTTACAGTACCAATTATCTCCTATTGCCCTCCTACACTAGACCCAGTGACAAGATGAACATTGCATATTGGGAAGGAAAGGTGAGAAGGTGCTGCTCTGGCTTGAATGGGTTAAAACTTATTAACAATAAAATACCAGTATTAAGAGCAAGTTGCAGCAGCTGATTGCACTTATTCAAGACCTAAAACCATCCAGGTTCTTACCTGCAATTTTAGCCCTATTGAAGGGGGCTCATTAGAACCTCCAAAACATGGCATGCCCAGTCATTTTTATGATTAAATTACTTGGTATGGTCTCTCAATATTTGGTTTGTAACTCTCAGGAGAGGCGTGCACCACATCAACTAAGCAGAAAGATCTGTTTCAAGTCTATCTGCACCACTGGCACCAGTTTCCACGTCAGAGTGAAATAGAAACGAGTGCAGGTCTGACGGTAATTAACAGAGGGAATGCGGCAGTTTTCCATATAGAAGACTGCTGCAGATTCCCTCCAGGTGTGATCTGATGTATGGGATGTGAGCTGTCAGCACACAGTTCAAATACCTCCTTCTGCTCATGCAGTGATTACACTACACAAGCAGAACCCGCAAGGCAGCAGAGATGGGCAGAGAGATCGGAGCATGCAGCTCCAGCTCTCATGTTCACTGTGCTGCCTGTCACAGACACGCCAGAACAGAGAGCTAATTGTTCCTAATTAGGCTGGTCATTTATTACACAATTTTCCTTTAGGTTTACCAAAACCATATAATACAAGGTCAAACCTAAACACTTTCAATTTGTATGCAATAAGGCAGCCCTTAGCACTACATAGTTGAAGGTACATCTAAAGGAAATTGAATAAGAAAATTGTATAAAGCATGGCCAGCCTTAGGCACCCCTTTTGTTAATTAGGAGCAGCATCTGCTCCATTTTTTATGTTTAGAAAAGTAGGGCAATCTTGTACTTGCCCTACGCTTTGCTAATTTTTCCCCTTATGTGAAATTTCTATATAAAGATTATTTCAAAATTAGCATCAGATGTCTGCAAGCCTCACTAAACCTTTGACAAATGGTTACACTTGAGAAGTACAGGTGAATATTTT
This sequence comes from Lithobates clamitans, assembly GCA_037952925.1. NCBI lineage: Eukaryota > Metazoa > Chordata > Amphibia > Anura > Ranidae > Lithobates > Lithobates clamitans. The sequence continues at coordinate 2,075,346 of JBBGZY010001062.1, forward strand.
AATCTTTTTTCACCTTTGGCTTCCATGCAATTGACTCACAAAGTCAAGTTGCAAGAAATGACACATTTTTATAATAGAGTTGAATCATAACTGTTGCAGCTCACACAAATTTAATTTTTACACTTCTAGAAATAGAAAAGTGCTATATGAATAAAGCTGTCCACCCATATAGTGAAATAATGAAAGCTGTTCACCCGTATAGGTATAATAATGATAATAGTAATAGTATTTAAACCTAACAAGACATACACAAACCAAAACTGGACTTAAAGTGAAGATGTGACCAAGCTATGAACATTCAAGTATTTACATATTCTGGGCTTTGGAATAAGGTCTCTCTGACCATTTTAGGTGCAGGCACTGTGGATCAATTCATCCTCTAAATTCACATAAGCACAGACTTGCGTTGGGCTGCGCTGGGCAACCTTACCCAGCAAATGAATGACGTCTAGAAAGCTGGAAGGGTAGTAGGGTGAAACTACTAAGAGGGCAACTCGAACGACCTAAGTGCTTCTGCTGACAAATCTGAAGATGAATTTCTCTACCTGTAGATACGGAGTTCAGAGAGTGTTTGTTTTAAACCTTATGTTCTTGTTAGGAATATGTAACTAGCTGAATGTTTTAGCCACAGGTTCATTTTAAAGGACTTGTAAAGGCAGAAGGTTTTTATCCTAATGCATACTATGCATTAGGATAAAAAACCTTCTGTGTGTAGCAGCACTCTAATTACCTACCTGAGCCCCTTCTCTATCCAGCAATGTCCATGATCCTCTCAGCCATCCAGGACACTCCTCCTGATTGGCTGAGACAGAACAGCAGCACCATTGGCTCCCGCGGCTGTCAATCAAAGTCGGTCAGCCAATCGGGGGAGAGAGGGGGCGGGGTCAGGCTGGGGCTCCATGACTGAATAGATACACGGAGCTCTGACTCGTCTTGGGTGCCCCTTGTAGTAAGCTGCTGGATAAGGTGCACTCAAAGGAGGGAGGAGCTAGGAGCAGCAAAGAGGGAGGAGGATCCAGGCTGCTCTGTACAAAACCAAATGCACAGAGGAGGTAAGAATAACATGTTTGCTATTTTAAAAAAAAGGGCCTTTACAATCACTTTAAGCCTGATATCCAGCAAATGTACTTAACAGTTTTGGATGTTCTTAGAGGCTAGGCCGGAAAACAGGCACATACAAGTAAACGGTGATCCTTTTACAACTTCCCTGCATGCCAAAAACACAGGTGTACCTCATATAATATACAAAAATGAATGGCACTGTAAAGACACCATTGGGGAAGATTTACTAAAACTGTAACACTCAGAATCTGGTGCAGCTGTGCATAGTAGCCAATCAGCTTCTAACTTTAGATTTTTCAATTAAGTGTTGACAATAAAACCTGGAAGCTCATTGGTTTCTGTGCACAGCTGCACCAGATTTTGCATGCTCCAATTTTAGTAATTCAACCTCCATTGTAACCAATGGTGATGACAATTCTTAGGAGTCTGTATACAAATGGTTACAGTATATAAAAATGTCATCAAAGGCTCTGTTTATCATAGTTCACAACCGAGAACAGCTGGTGTTACGTCCTGTTATAAAAGGGAGTGTTCAGACATTAAGGGTCCTTTCACACTGGGGCGAGGGCGTTGTCGGCGTTAAAGCGCCGCTATTGTAAGCGGCGCTTTACCATCGGTATGCGGCCGCTAGCGGGGGCGGTTTTACCCCCTGCCAGCGGCCGAGAAAGGGTTAAAACCACCGCAAAGCGCCTCTGCAGAGGCGCTTTGCCGGCAGTATAGCCGCGCCGTCCCATTGATTTCAATGGGCAGGAGCGGTAAAGGAGCGGTATACACTCCGCTCCTTCACCGCCTCCTAAGATGCTGCTGGCAGGACTTTTTTTACCGTCCTGCCAGCGCATCGCTCCAGTGTGAAAGCCCTCGGGGCTTTCACACTGGAATGAAAGCAGCAGCACTTTCGGGTCGGTTTGCAGGCGCTATTATTAGCGCAATAGCGCCTGCAAACTGCCCCAGTGTGAAAGGACCCTAAAGGAGCACTTTGGGGTTAAAACATACAAACATACATACTCACCCTAATGCTGCAACACCGGTGTGATGCTGCAGCTGTCCCAAGTTGGCTGAAAGACCAAGAACTGAGCGATCACATTGATTGCTCACCTCTTGGTCTTCAAGGATTGGAGAACAGTGACTGTCGGTCACCGCTCTCCGCTCTACCCCTCAACCACTCACTGTAGCAAGGGGGCTGGGGAGATAGCAGGTGCAGCTGGCTTCAGCTATCAGCTGTGGGCTGAGAGACATGGCCAGTTGTCAATCAGGTAGCTGGTTGAATCTTGACAATATGGTTGGAGTCCTTCCAGAGCCTGGAATGGCTCTGTGATGTCAGCTGACAGCAGATGAAAGCCAGCTATCAGGTGTTTCAGGGTCACAGAAGAGCGAAAGTAAGTGCACTAATGTGATCCACAAGAGTATGGCAAAAAAAAGCTTTAGCTATAATAATATTTTTTAATAAGCAACAGGCCCATCATGTCTTTGAGTTTAATTGCATCCTATTTATTCGGAAGCTTTGTTATTATTCTACTATATTGGAGAGGAATATTATCAGTATTCATATAAATTGATCAAACTTCTTAATCTGCAGGCATCATACATTCTTGTACAGAAGAGAAATGTGTTTTTGATGCCTCGTTCATGCATATTGAAGCAAAGCAGGTGTCTTGTGCTCCATCTTGTGACAAATCATAACATGCACAAGGGAATGCATTGTCCCTTTCTTGTGCACTGAAGCTTTTAAGCTTTAGGGATCAAAGAATACATCAGTGGGAAATTCTTGCAGAGAAATTACAAGCTAAGCAAAATTAGGACTTACATCCAAACCTAGGCAACATAATAACACCAAATGTATCTCAGCAAACGTCTAATTAGATAACATTGGCATTAAAAAAATCGCATTCTTGTTAACCTCAAAACCACACTGCTGCATCTCACAAAGTTGTGCAATGTCCTGTATATCGACTTTTCACAAAATGATTCACCTTTCCTGTAGCTAAAAGGATAATCCAGGTTCATTTATTATAAGCACACCTACCAATTAAACAAATCTGCATATATGATATACTGTATACATCAAAAGAAAATATAATTAAAAGGGTTCCAATTATTGTGTTAGGCTCTGTTCGGTACACATGCATTTTTGCGTGCTTTAGTGTGGCACAAAGGCAAGCAGTCACTTCCAGCGCTATGAGGTCTTCTGTAGTGTAGAACAGCGAGGACAACGGTAATTTCCAAAAACTGAGCGGATGCTACCCTCCTCAGACGGGGTAATCACATTGATACTACAAAAACAAAATAGAATGGAAGGTGCACGCACCTAGTGCATTACCAAAAGACATTTAATCAATGATAAGATCAATAAAAAATGGATACTCACAAGGTGGCAACTAATAGTAAGACATTAAAACACACAATGCTGAGCAGTGTGGACACACACATGTGCTGTATTCACATCATGGGTTATACAGCTGATTCGTTTGGGGGGCGCACCCCCTTCCTTAGAGCTAAGCTACCACTACTGGTGGTTTAGCCCTGAGGAAGGGGATGCACCCCCGAAACGCGTCAACTGTATACCCCGAGATGTGAATACGGCACATGTGTGTACACACTGCTCAGTGGGTGTTTTTTTGGCTTACTATTAGTTGCCACCCTGTGAGTATCCATTTTTTATTGATCTTATCATTGATTAAATGTCTTTTTGGTAATGCATTAGGTGCGGCTTTCATTCTATCTTGCTTTTGTGTGGCATATTTAGGGTTGCCTTTTCATTTCAATTGCACAAAAGAAGTGCATCACCCTTTTTTAAATTTGTGCCGCACCAAAACACATACTTTGTCACTATATATTTGGAGTGTTGGGGAGCCATTAAGAATTAATAGCACCACTGCACGCCTGTAAAAAGGATTTGTGTTTTTTGGGCGTTGTGGGAACACACGTGATTTTGCGTACGTTCCCACAACACACAAATGTGAATCTAGCCTTAGTGTCCTTTTATTTGCTTTTCTTCAGCAATATGTTACCATCATTTAGGGCAATATAACTATCGATCAAAGTAACCTATCTAGGAACAAGGAGTAACATTTTCATGGTATTTGTAACCTTTCCCAGAAGGCATTTTACAGTCATTATTGCCTCCAAAAAGTGACATTCAATGCAGTGCAATATATCTTGCTATGACATTTCGAACGTAAAGAATGGTGTTCTAGAGCTGAAAGTGTGACAATAACTACAGTATACATTGGAACTAAGTTCAGGACTAAATTAAGCTCTTTCTTCTTTTTACATTATACACACCTTGCAATATGTAAAATAAATATTAAAATATAAATTAATGATTTATTAGCATGTGAGGACCAGCTCTATTATGTATGAAATATACTATAGGTTATACAGCTATTCTACAGTATATACAGTATATAGCTGGCCATACACTGTGCGAAATTCATCCCATTCCTGATGAACCAGACAGAATTTGTTTCCTGGGAGGCATTGTTGGCCCCCTCCTGTCAAATATCGTTTGATTTATAAATCAAAGGAGCCAGGCAGAACATTGCCAGCTGATCAACAGCTTCATCAATCAAATGCAGCCACTGTTCATGTATTCTGATGGCCACTGGTGCCAGCTGTCAGAATAAAATAGCCCGGGAGGGAGTATTTTTTCATCTGTGCAATTAGTGTGGATGGAAAGAAGAAAGTTTTCTTGTTCAGCCTGCAGGTATATGCAGGTGTATGGCCAGCTTAGGTCTACATCTACAAACTGTGGCCTATGGGCTGAATGTGGCCCTTTGCTTGCCTTTATCTGGCCCTTGGGGCACTGTTCTTCTCACTGACATGAGACACTATTTCTCCCACTGACACCATTGATGAGGCACTATTCCTTACACTGACACCAACAGTGAGACACAATTCCTCCCACTGACATCAATGATGGGGAACGATTCTTCTCACTGACACCGATGATGGGGCACTATTCCTTCTTCTGACACTGACAGTAGGGCTTTATTCCTTCCACTGATATAAATGATTGGGCACTATTCTTTCTACTGCCACCAAAATTTGGGGCCCTATTGCTCCAACTAATACCAATGATAGGGCTCTATTCCTCCACCTACTGGGCAGAGGCGCTATGTAATTTTTTAATCCCACTGACCACCAAACCTGAGACATTGGGGGTTATTTACGAAAGGCAAATCCACTTTGCAAACTACAAGTGCAGAGAGCACTTGAAATTGCACTGAAAGTGCACTTGGAAGTGCAGTCGCTGTAAATCTGAGGGGTAGATCTGAAATGAGGGGAAGCCCTGCTTATTTTATTATCCAATCACGTGCAAGCTAAAATACTGTTTTTTATTTTCCTTGCATGTTCCCCTCAGATCTACATCGACTGCACTTCCAAGTGCACTTTCAGTGTAATTTCAAGTGCACTTTGCACTTGTAGTTTGCACTTGTAGTGCAAAGTGGATTTGCCATTAGTAAATAACCCCCAATGTCTATTCTCACTGATGCTGGAGCTTTTTCTACTCCCACTGGCCAAGTCCAGCCGACCTAAAGTCTGAAGGACAGTAAATTGGCCCTGACAGCTGATCACATGGTAAGGGGCCGGGACCGGCCCCTTGCTTGGATCGGTGATCACCCAAGTCTCAGTGACCCGGTGATCACAGCGCGCTCCACGCGCACCCTGTAGGGCGCGTGCGGGGCGCGTGCACAGGGGAGGCCGTCATATGACGGCCTCCCGGGAATTAAGGTCCGCGCTGTAGCCGTTATTCGGCTATAGCACGGATATCAAGTGGTTAAAAAGTTTGGAGTCCCCTGGTCTATATCAAAAACCATTCACAATATTGTTCATTACAGAAACAATAAAATGCAATAAAGTGCAATTGACTTATTCACAAATGCAAGGGTTTCATTAAGAATTCATATCATTCAATGCTCTAAGAAAATTAACCAAAAGAAAATTCTAGATACCAATGTATTGGTCTAATCATATCCCTTTAATGGTAATACAAATGCCATAGCTGCAGAGCTTGCACAAGGCAGCTAGAAGAAGCAATAAGTCATAACTACATTGGCCAAGTTCTTCCATTCCTATACATACTGTATACTGTAACTCTCGATGCAATTACAATGACGTAATTAGTATAAATGCTGTCAGCTCGCTTTCCAATACAGCTACAGGAATTATTACATTATACACCACCAGATCACGGGCACTCGGGGACCTTATCTATGTACAAGAGGTCACATCTCTCGGGAGACATTTCACATGCTTGTTCTTTAATGAAAGTTGTAAAATGCAGGATATAAATCAACAAGGCTTACAAAAACCGCCAAGGAAGCAGCAGGATTCTGTTACCCGGGGCAACAACAGTTGCAGAGATTTCCTACTAGCCCTGAAGGAAGATGAATAAAATATAAACAGATGCAATAATTTGATTTTTATTGACACATTCGCAGCCGAATGGCAGCAGCAGAGTAATATACATTTCTCCGTGCTGGTGTCTTAAAACACCTAATTAATACCAAAGGCACAGAAGCCTAATTAGTTTCACAAACAGCAGAATTAATTCTGTAGAATCTCAGCATATTTAACAGCAGCTGACAACAACGCATAAACCAACCCGTACATATATGACAATTACTGTATTTTGTTGTACATACATGATACAATGTTATAATTAGTTCTATTTTTTTTTTTTTTTTATCAAAACGTTTTTATCTTTATTTGTTGTTGCATAAAGTGACTGTACAATTGCGCATAGTTATAGTCATATCAGGTGTTCAAAACTATCCGTCAGCATACAGATTAAGCATCAATAAATCACATCCCATAGATTAACATTCACAATGACATAACAGTTAATAGAAAACTAGCACTTGAAGCATCTTCTATAGCATCAGTAGGAAGCTTTTTTCTTTTTTTTTACACTAAAAAAAACCATCATAAACTAAGTACTACACAAAACAAATTTAGAACATACAATAGTACTCTCTTCTCTCCTTCAACATATCCCCACTTACGACTCCTAGTGGGCTAAAGTCTCAATAACCTATCCATCACTAACTGTGGTGAGGCAAGGCTAGGGTTTAACCAAGGCTGCCAAATGAGGTTACATATGGACACAGTATTTCTATGCCGATAGGCCAGCTGTTCCCTGAGAAGAAGGGAATTAACATAAGCAATCCATTGTTTCCCAGAAGGTACTGTAGAAACCATCCAATAATGAGCTATGGTACCGTAGTCTAGTAATCATAATAGACATCCCCTTCTGGTACATTTCCTCATCAATTGCAATGGAGTTAGAGGTACCGGTACCTGGGCTAGACAAGATACACACTGTATGATCTCGGTCCAATATCGATTAAGTTTCGGACATCTCCACATCATATGTATGAAATCTCCATGCTGAACTTTACACTCTGGGCATATAGGGGAGTCTTTCAAACCCCAGGCATATAGTCTCTCAGGCGTCAGATAGGCTCTGTGCAATATAAAAAGTTGCGATAACCTGTGAGATGCTGTGATGGAAACGTCTGGAATCGACTCTAAGGCCATATCCCACTGGTCTCCATCAATATCTCCAATGTCTGTCACCCATCGAGCTCTACATTTTAGTGAGGCATGATCCTGGCTAGAAGACAATAGTACTGAGTATAGAGATTAAACCCCTCCTAACATCCGCCTGGAGGATCTCTAACAGCAGAGAAGAGACACCTCTAGAGCAGGGGTCTCAAACTCAAATTGCCAGGGGGCCACATGACAAGTTTTCATATCCCATGGGGGCCGCATGCAAATTTTCAAAACTTCAAAAAACAATAAACTATACCAGCAATAATATACTATACCCAGCACTGATGTCAGCAAACACATTATTAACCCAGCACTGGTGTCAGCAAACGCATTATTAACCCCCAGCACTGGTGTCAGCAAACGCATTATTAACCCCCAGCACTGGTGTCAGCAAACGCATTATTAACCCCCAACACTGCTGTCAGCAAACACATTATTAACCCCCAACACTGGTGTCAGCAAACACATTATTAACACCCAGCACTGGTGTCAGCAAACGCATTATTAACCCCCAACACTGCTGTTAGCAAACGCATTATTAACCCCCAACACTGATGTCAGCAAATTCATTATTAACCCAGCACTGATGTCAGCAAATGCATTATTAACCCAGCACTGGTGTCAGCAAACGCATTACTAATATTGCCAATGGCTCCACCAGGGCGAACAATAAAGGGGATAACGGACACCCTTGACGGGTGCCCCTATGTAATGACAACGGGAGAGAGACACTATTATTAATACGCAGCCTGGCCCTGGGTGCCGAGTAAAGGGCCTTTACCCAATTTATGAATTGTTCCCCCAAGCCAAAGCGAGCCAAGACCTCCCAGAGGTAGGGCCATTCAACATTATCAAAAGCCTTGGCAGCATCCAAGGACAGAATAGCCCCACCCCCAGGGTTATCCAAGGTTGTCTGCAAGTTTAGGAACAATCTTCTAATATTATTGGCTGTGGACCTGGTAGGGATGAACCCAGATTGATCCCTGTGCACCAACCCTCCAACTTCCTTAGAAAGTCTAGTAGCCAGTACTCTAGCAAGGAGCTTGACTGTAAAAATGTCATCAAATCATCAGAGGTGGCATTCATTTTTGAGGTGTAAAGATCTGTATATAAGTTGTGGAAGACATGTAGTATATCAGAGTTAAGGGTATGTATAGTATCTCACAAAAGTGAGTACATCTCTTACATTTTTGTATATATTTTATTATATCTTTTCATGTGACAACACTGAAGAAATGACACTTGGCTGCAATGTAAAGTAGTGAGTGTACAGCTTGTATAACAGTTTAAATTTGCTGTCCCCTCAAAATAACTCAACACACAGCCATTAATGTCTAAACCGCTGGCAACAAAAGTGAGTACACCCCTAAGTGAAAATATCCAAATTGGGCCCAATTAGCCATTATCCCTCCCCGGTGTCATGTGACTCGCTAGTGTTACAGGGTCTCAGGTGTGAATGGGAAGCAGGGGTGTTAAATTTGGTGTTATCGCTCTCACTCTCTCATACTGGTCACTGGAAGTTCAACATGGCACCTCATGGCAATGAACTCTGTGAGGATCTGAAAAAAAGAATTGTTGCTCTACATAAATATGGCCTAGGCCATGAGAGGATTGCCAAAACCCTGAAACTGAGCTGCACCACAGTGGCCAAGACCATACAGCAGTTTAACAGGACAGGTTCCACTCAGAGCAGGCCTCTTGCCATGGTCGACCAAAGAAGTTGAGTGCATGTGACATATGAGTGCTGCCAGCATTGCTGCAGAGGTTGAAGGGGTGAGGGGTCAGCCTGTCAGTGCCCAGACCATACGCCGCACACTGCATCAAATTGGTCTGCATGGCTGTCGTCCCAGAAGAAAGCCTCTTCTAAAGATGATGCACAAGAAAGCCCGCAAACAGTTTGCTGAAGACAAGCAGACTAAGGACATGGATTACTGGAACCATATCCTGTGGTCTGATGAGACCAAGATAAACGTATTTGGTTCAGATGGTGTCAAGCGTGTGTGGTGGCAACCAGGTGAGAAATACAGACAAGTGTGTCTTGCCTACAGTCAAGCATGCTGGTGTCATGGTTTGGGGCTGCATGAGTGCTGCCAGCACTGGGGAGCTACAGTTCATTGAGGGAGCCATGAATGCAACATGTATTGTGACATACCGAAGCAGAGCATGATCCCCTCCCTTTGGAGCCTGGGCCGCAGGGCAGTATTCCAACATGATAATGACCCCAAACACACCTCCAAGACGACCACTGCCTTGCTAAAGAAGCTGAGGGTAAAGGTGATGGACTGGCCAAGCATGTCTCCAGACCTAAACCCTATTGAGCATCTGTGGGGCATCCTCAAAAGGCAGGTGGAGGAGCACAAGATCTCTAATATCCACCAGCTTCGTGATGTCGTCATGGAGGAGTGGAAGAGGACTCCAGTGGTAACCTGTGAAGCTCTGGTGAACTCCATGCCCAAGAGGGTTAAGGCAGTGCTGGGAAATAAAGGTGGCCACACAAAATATTGACACATTGGGCCCAATTTGGACATTTTCACTTAGGGGTTTACTCACTTTTGTTGCCAGTGGTTTAGACGATAATGGCTGTGTGTTGAGTTATTTTGAGGGGACAGCAAATTTACACTGTTATACAAGCTGTACACTCACTACTTTACAATGTAGCAAAGTGTAATTTCTTCAGTGTTGTCACATGAAAAGATATAATAAATTATATATAACAAAAATGTGAGGGGTGTACTCACTTTTGTGAGATACTGTATGTCCCCTGAAACTGACCTTATAGCTAGAATAGAGGAAGTATCCCTTTGTTCCCTGGCCACCAAGGCTAGTAGATGACCAGTATTCTCACCCTCTTCAAAATACCCCTGTTGAGGGGAGTATCTCCTCTTCTCAGCCACAGACAGTACTATTGAATTATACAGTGACTGAGCCTCAGTCCAAGCATCTCAATTCAGTTTTGTAGGGTTATTAACCATTGTCTGTTCTCTATTTTGCAGTTCGGTGCGCACGCTAGCTTCCCATTTCCCTGACCTCCGCTTAATGCCTGTAATCTCCCGGATAAGACAACCCCTCAGGAATGCCTTGATGGAATCCCACACAATAACCGCACCAGCGGATCCCCTGTTAAAATGGAGGAACTCCGTCAATGCATCTGGAATCCCATCCGGGACTGGAAACAGCTTCAGCCAGAAGGGATTTACACGCCATAGTGGCCTAGTTACCGAGGTCACCATGTCCAGTCTCAACCAGAATGGAGAGTGATCAGACAGCAGACGGGGTTCATAGGCCGTATCCAGGACTCTCTGCGAGAGCTCTGTGTTCCCTAGGCCTAAATCTATACGTGAAAGCCCATGGGTAGCTGAGTAGCAAGAATAACATTTGACAGATATATGTCTCTCCCGCCACACATCCGGTAGGCCCATTTCAGACAGTAAGGAGGCAAAAGCAGTTTTTCCAGCAATATATTTTGCCATTCTCGAAGCTAGGGATAATCTATCCAGTTGCGGATCCAGGATGTTATTAAAGTCTCCCAATGCCAGCACTGGGATATCAGGGTACATAGCTATAAACTGGGCTAGATTTTTAGGAGAGTCTGAGGAGAAAGGCGGGGGGACATACATAGCTGCAAAAATACATACAAAAGTCATTAAGTTTGCATAATAGAAAAACAAATCTGCTCTCTCTGTCAATCCTCTGCTGCAGACACTCAAAAGGGACATTACTGGAGATCAACATACTAACTCCCCTTGAGTAGGAGTGAGTGGACTGGAATTGTACAGGGAATTTGCGTGACCGCAGCAGTTGAATCGAATCTGGTCTCAAATGTGTCTCCTGGAGGCAAATCAAGTGGGGTTCTAACCTAGTGAAATATTTAAAAACCGCACCCCTCTTATTTTTGTCCCCTAAATCTTGTACATTCCATTAGATAAGCAATAACCCCTTAACATTCTTACTCATTGTTAACCATAGTGACCTGTGGCCTCAGTTTCAGTAAAAAATGTAACAACCATTCTATCTGAGTCAGGTTGTGGCAGGAATGGATAATGGTATGAAGCTAGGCATAGGCATCCCACCATAAGATCAAAGATTAGCTCAGTGCGCCACCTTTGGAGGTAAAAGTTAATGGTAGTGTTGCATATATAGAGACAAGTAACTTTCAGCTTTGCAGGGTATGGCATGAAATACTGGACATTGAGAGCCCTTAGCCTTTTTTTTATCCATGAATTTAGATCTCTGCCTCTGTACCTCTGCCGAGAAATCCAGAAATGAAGACACCTTTACATTATCCACTTTGAAGATTCCAGCCATCCTGCCTTTAGATAGGATTGCAGCTTGATCCTTGTAATTCAATAAACGGAATAGGAAGGGACGTGGTGGGGCCCCCTGTTGTGGTGGTCATGAGGGGACTCTATGAGCTCTTTCTTCTGCAAACATGGGTGATAGTGCATCCTGTCCAAATGCATCAATCAGCCAGGCCTCAATGAATGCCAACGGATTTTTACCTTCTGCCCTTTCAGGGATGGCCACCGCCCACACATTATTTCGGCGTAAGCGATTCTCCATTTCCTCCAGCCTAGCCACATTGGTAGAGGTCACAGATTGTATATATCTGACATCCCTTTGCAGGGGTTGCCACTCATCTTCTAATGTGCTAAGGCGGCCTTCTAGGGCAGAGGTGCGCTCTCTCAATTTTTGCATGTCGTGCCTTATTAGGGAAATCTCCACTTTCATGCCTTTCACCTCCCCTGTTAAATCTGCTATGGAAGAGCTGCAAGATGTAACAGCAGCTAAGATATCCCGCAATGTGGGCTCAGTATCAGTGCCATCCTGCTGCGATACGGCCGCCATATTGGAAGCATGGGGCAGGGTACTCACAGTTGAGGATGCTGAAGTCTCTGCCAGCAGCTGGGGGATCACATCCAGCGATTTCATGTCCACTTCCAGAAGCACCCTGTCCGGTACAAACATCTGAATCGGGTGGAGGATTTTTGTAGGCAGTGTTCTTGGTGAAAACACGCTGGGCTGCCTCCTTCGTCATGTGGGGTGGTAGGCTGACATCATGGCCCGGGGTGTCAAGTGGAAGGGAGCAACAATATTCACATCCACAGATAGCAGAGGAGCTGCGGCAACCATTGAGATATGTCCCAGGTCTGTGCGAGGGAGGATGGTGGTGCTATCAGGATGATAGTACAGGATTCCCGGCGGAGCTAACTCAGACACGTCCTACTCCATGCCGTGCTTAGCCACGCCCCCAATTAGTTCTATTTTTATTGTTCCCAAATAAATAGATGCACATAAATGCTTGTCTGTGTATATGGACAATCTGCTTCTAAAGGTGCCCACTGATACCCGATGGGGGCTGGCCTTAAATACATGATCCAACCTCTGAATTATAAGTGTTGTGATTGAGTAATGTACAAATATGCATATTCACACAAATCACCATATTACTATACTTGTGTGTGACAATCAACTAGAACTATTGAGTTCTGTAAAGTTTAACATTTTTAAGAAGCAAAGGAAGAGCCTGGAAACCATGAAAATAGCCTAAAGCTACATCTGCTGGCTCAAAAGAAGAAAGCAAAATATTACTATGCAATATTTCACAATCAGGCAACAATAAAATATGTTTTCAGATTTTTATTTTAGTCCTGATTATATTAACTGATTATATCAACACTCTGCCCTCCAGAGCAGAGTGTTGAAGAAGTACCGAACTCTGTAAGCTGTGTCCACAATGAGGCAGACAAAGAGCAAAAGTCTAGTCACTAGTAGTGCCTGTGGTCTCCCTTCAGCTGATTGTTTCCCATGCCATGCCATTCCCATTACCATGCCTAGTTCTGCACTTTTTTTAATTAAGGCAGCCAGCAGAATAGTGAGTAGCACAGTAGTGACATCACCAAATCTAATTCCAAATCTCCTAAGACTAGCAGTCATAGGCAGTGGTGCCCTAGAACCCATACGCAGCTTTGAGGATGTGCCTAGTCACACTCACAGATCAAGAAGTTCACTGCTAATTTTCAGGACTGGATAAACTGATAAAAAAAATCAGTACCGCAGTAATCAGGATGGCTTTCACTGCAATCTAGACTGAGCAGAATGATAAAGAAAAAAGAATAGGTGTAAATTTTATTTGGGCTACCAAACTAAGTCAACAACAAGCTTTTTTGCAGGTAAGGACTCTAGAAAATATGAAAGGGAGCCTTAAGCTCCACCTACTGTAACAAAAGCAGAATACACAGTATTAAAGGGGTTGTAAAGTCAGAAGAATTTTTATCTTAATGCATTCTATGCATTAAGATGAAAAAAGCACCTTCTGTGTACAGCAGCCCCCCCTCAGCCCCCCTGATATTTACCAGAGCCCCATCTCTGTCCAGCGATGTCCATAAGTGTCTCGGCCGTCTGGGATCCTCTCTCCTGATTGGCTAAAACACAGCAGCAAAGCCATTGGCTCCTGCTGCTGTCAATCAAAGTCAGTTAGCCAATCAGCTGCAGCTCGGCTTAGGTGTCCCCATAGCTGCTTGCTGTGGGGGCACTCAACAGGAGGGAGGGTCCAGGAGCACACAAGAGGGACCCGAGAAGAGAAGGATATTGGGCGCTCTGTGTAAATCAACTGCAACAGAGCAGGTAAGTATAACATGTTTATTATTTTTATAGAAAAAAAAAATAGACTTTAGTATCACTTTATTTAAGCAATATTTCACATTTACCTGTATAAGTGACAATTTTTTAAAATAGCTTTAAAATTGATGATTATACATAAAGAAAATATGTACAAAATAACTATGAATTACCTTTAGGTTCCTTTCACATGAATCTGCATGCTGATCCCCACAGAGTGGGCAGGACCGTGTCCACTCAGTTTATGAGGCAAAAAGGAAGTTCTGGACAGCCGCACTCCAGAATATAGGCTTTATTAGTAAAAATTCCAACAGATTCAAGCCACAGCAAAAAATGGGACAAATGAGCTGATGCATTTCACACTTAACAGTGTTTAGTCATAGCTTAAGTGCGAAACGCGTCAGTTCGTTTGTCCAATTTTTTGCTGTGGCTTGTATCTGTTGGACTTTTTACAAATAAAGGCTATATTCCGGAGTGCGGTTGTCCAGAACTTCCTTTTTGCCTCATGTTGCTATATGCTTAGCCGGCACCTGGTGTTCCAGTTCCAAGGAGAGTTCTATATCCACATTTCCACCTGGAGCGGTGATCCCTTTCCCTTCCACTAAGTTTATGCAATGGAAGTGACAGAGCTGCTCTGCTCTATGGGCGTATAAACGGACTCCACTGTCCATTTACACCCGACTGCCCTCCGATCTGATCCACCTAGACAAAGGGGGACAGATCCCCTTCCTTTTTATTTTTAAAGGAACGGATCGGGTTGGAAGTAGGCGGGTGTAAATGGACACAAGTCCCTTTACGACCCGCCTGTCCATAGGCTTGAATGGAGGGTCCGATCAGGTCTGCCTGAAAAACTGACAGTGGACCTGATCGGACTCTTCGAGTGAAAGAGGCCTTAGAGAAAATATGCCCTGCTGTACTTTTTGCTATATATTTAGCTGTTTACAGGCCCATAGAATTTAATGATGTGATATAGATTGTACCTATCATACATTTAAAAACAATATATAAGAGAAGTACTAACTATACTTTGATCTCAGTAACACAGACAACAACATCACTATTTGAACAGCAATGCAACAAATACAGTTTGGAGCACCCTTTGTGATGATGCTACACG
The DNA here is from genome assembly GCA_037952925.1 of Lithobates clamitans. Lineage (NCBI taxonomy): Eukaryota > Metazoa > Chordata > Amphibia > Anura > Ranidae > Lithobates > Lithobates clamitans. The sequence continues at coordinate 2,090,698 of JBBGZY010001062.1, forward strand.
ATAACAAGGAGTTTGTATAAAATCATTATAGCAAATAATGAAATTGTCAATTCATAACAATAATTAACTATTTTTTTTTATGTAACTAATTATAAGTTTATGTCATAACAGTACTAAAATTGTGTTTTAAAAGGAATGAAGAAAGGGGAATAGATGTGCCTGGGATGACCCATGAAGACAAACATCAGAAGCTAGTACTAAAAGGAAAAAAGTGACTGATTTACAAATCAGTGGATAGTGAATGGGAAAGGTGGGTATTAATGCTATAAAAGGAAAGAATAAGACAGTAAAAAAATGAATGAGAAGGAGATATATAATTTAAAAAATTCACTAATGCAGGTCCTCTCTCTCTAAAACTGTGATTTGCATGCCGCTGTACAGAGAATTACAGGAGGCTGGTATCAAGGAGATTTCAGGTTCTTACACACATTCAGCTAACATTTAATGATTCTTTTAATAATTAAATTACTGCTTTAAATTGATGTTTTCAAATTTGCCTGGAGTTGTATTCTTATCCTATAAATCTAGAGCTGTGAAATTAAAAAAAAAAAAAAAAACACAAAATGAAGCTCAAAACACAAACTATACCAGCTTTTGTATATTACGAACTACAAAAGCTACATAAAACTGCTCGAGGCTCTCTTAAAGCATAAACAGGATGACACTAAATTACAATGGAGTCCCTTTAATTAACTAACTCTGTAATGTACGATGCACTTTAGCATGAAGACAAATATCATTTAAAAATACTTGTGGTTGGAGGCAATGGTTTTTTTTATTTTCTACATGAACCATGTGTGTGGTCGGATAAATCAGATACAACAAACATAGTATACAGTATTTCCATCATCAGAAGTGAGCTACATGGACACTGGCGTGAATAATGTGCCATTATAACACATGTATGAATTTATCAAAATTAGAGATATATATATGGATGCAGTAGAAGTATGATGCTGATGCTCCTGCAAAACTTCGGCTGCACAAGTAATCAAAAAGCTAAATTTATCTATAACTATTTTTTCTTTTTTAATAATGTGTATTCAATTTTCAAGTACGAGTACAAAAATACTTTTGAGGTACAAAGAATTAATGTTTTCAGAGGTTATATTGACACATGCAAGATACATAGGGGTTGATTTACTAAAACTGGAGCGTGCAAAATCTGGTGCAGCTTTGCATAGAAACCAATCAGCTTCCAGGTTTTTTTGTCAAAATGAATTGAACAAACTGAAGTTAGAAACTGATTGGCTACCATGCACAGCTGCATCAAATTTTGCACTCTCCAGTTTTAGTAAATCTATCCCATAGTATAATTGTAATCTCCAGAAAAAAATCTTTCTTTTCTGTAAAAACTCTTAGGTGTTCTAGAACAACAGCTAAAAAAAATCTCTCATAAGGAGATCCAATACCTCAGTTGTGGAGGATCAGGATCATTCTGCATTGTTTATTGTATTGTTTCCACCCAAAGCAGAAGACCGATATGACCAATAAGGTATACTGTGCAGTGGCGTACCAAGTGGGGGCCGGGGGGGGGGGGGGGCGAACTGCCCCGGGTGACACACATTGAGGGTGTGTCAGGCACTGCCAAGGGACCCCAGATGCATCTGGGGCCCCTGCACTTTTCCTGTCATTGCAGCTTTGTAAAAATGTTGATCGGGTCAGCAGAGAGCCCAGAAGTGTGGGAGAAGCTGCCTGTAACTCCCCCCTGTCATCTCCTATCTCCCAAGACAGGCGGAGGTGGTGGGCGCAGTTGGGGTGTGGCTGCCTCCTCCACTCCTCCTACAGACCTGGCACTATATACCACCCTAACCTGTGTCTATATACCACCCTGACCTGGCACTATATACCACCCTAACCTGGCTCTATATATCACCCTAACCTGGCACTATATACCACCCTGACCTGGCTCTATATATCACCCTAACCTGGCACTGTATACCACCCTGACCTGGCTCTATATACCACCCTGACCTGGCACTATATACCACCCTGACCTGTCTCTATATATCACCCTGACCTGGCACTATTTACCACCCTGATCTGGCACTATATACCACCCTAACCTGTCTCTATATACCACTCTGACCTGGCACTATATACCACCCTGACCTTACACTATATACCACTCTGACCTGTCTCTATATACCACCCTGACCTGGCTCTATATATCACCCTAACCTGGCACTATATACCACCCTAACCTGGCACTATGTACCACCCTGATGGCACAATATACCACCCCGACCTGGCACTATATACCACCCTAACCTGGCACTATATAACACCCTAACCTGGCTCTATATATCACCCTAACCTGTCTCTATAAAGCACCCTGACCTGGCTCTATATATCACCCTAACCTGGCACTATATACCACCCTGACCTGGCACTATATACCACCCTGACCTGGCACTATATATCACTGTGACCTGGCACTATATACCATGCTAACCTGGCACCACCCTGACCTGGCTCTATATATCACCCTAACCTGTTTCTATGTACCACCCTGACCTATCTCTATATACCACCCTGACCTGGCTCTATATATCAAACTAACCTGGCACTATATACCACCCTAACCTGGCACTCTATATCACCCTAACCTGACACCATACACCACCCTAACCTGGCACTATATCACCTAACCTGCCAGTAAACTACCCTAACGTTACTTGACGTTGACGTCTGGGGCGCTGCCCGGGGGGGGGTGCCAGATATAGGATCTGCCCCGGGTGCCAAATGCTCTAGGTACGCCCCTGCCACTGTGGAATTGATTTATAGCACTGAATCATAGATCGATAGATAGATAGATAGATAGATAGATAGATAGATAGATAGATAGATAGATAGATAGATAGATAGATAGATAGATAGATAGATTTCAACAGCTTTCTAGTGTAGCCAGGTGCCTCCTCAATTGGTTGTTTTAGTAGTGTGTTTAATGGAGATTTCCCGTGGTTAATTTGAGCTATATATTTTAAACCAAAATCGTTTTGCTTTTAGGTATGTGCCTTTTGTCGACAGGAAGCATTTCCGGAAGGCTCCTGGAACAAAGGAAGCTAATAGCATTGGAACCCTGTACCACTTCAATAATACTTTAATAATTAGCTTCAATATTTGTAGTTTTTATGTATGATTTTCATGTACAAAGAGCTAATTTGTGCCAAATAAGTCAAACTCTTTTTCCAGAACCCTTTCCCATCTGTCCATGTATGGTAACTTTTTTAGAGGTTGAATTAAGTATAGCGTAATCTCCAAGATGTGTCCAGGAATTCTACAGCGATTTTTACACAGGTACTCCATGGATGTCACCGATATTACATCTGCCTGGTGTCCAAAAGATTTGATGATGTAAGCTATTTTGTTATGATGATACAATTCAGTATTTGGCATCTGGAATTCATCCTGTAAAGCTGAGCTTGACAGAATTCTACGTGCAAAGCAAAATTTTTGGTATTGAGACCTGGAATAAAGACAGGATTGGGTGAAGATAGGTGCTAATGAACTATGCGCATATTTCAATTAATGAGTCTGAGAGAAAATGATAGAGATGGACATAAAATTATGGATGTATCTTTGGCTGAAAGCCACATTAAGATGTTTTCAGGTTTCGGGTAACATGAAAATCATTCAACTATAGTTCAAGGTGGGTATGATTTTTGGGAGGGAAATGTTATGAGTCTAGATAATTGTGCTGCGTAAAAGTATTTTAATAAGTCAAGCATTCCCAACCCTCCTTATTTTTTGGAAGAATATATAGTCTATTTGCTCTGGGTCTGTTGTTGCCACTTTTAATTGAAAACATTTTTTTTTTAAATCAGAGGAGATCAGATTTTAAAATTCCTATCAGAAGTTAAATAGATATAAAATCCGAGGGAGTATATTCATCCTAAACAAATGTAGTCTCCCAGACCAGGATAGGGATGCAACTGTTCATTTTTCAAAGTCCTCTGAGAGTTTTCTAAATTAGGAGGGTTAACTGTTGCTATAAGGCCTAAGAAGAATGAGTTAGGTTGATACTCAAGTATAGCAGGGCGTTGGTTTGCCATTTAAATTGGAAGATCATTTTTACATTTTGAAGTGTATGGTTGTCTAGAAATATATTGAGAGCCTAAGATTTTAGATTTTATTTTTAGGCATGAGAGAGTGAAGAATTGATATAGGATTTTGCGTAAGCTGGGGATGGTAGTGATTGGGGAAAAATATTAATGTAAGGATATGTTCCTTTCTGTCACAAGCAATCCCTCTAATATCTGGGCTCTCTCTAATCATGATCGCTAAGGGTTCTAAGGCTAAAATAAATAAAATTGGGGAAAGCAGCATTTTTGATGTGTTCCTCTATGTACACTGAATCTCTGTGATCTTTAACTGTTAAGTGACAGAATCGCAGAGGGAGCTCATTATAAGGTTTTTTTAGATAGTAAGAAATTTAGGTCCAAATCCTAGTTTCTACGACGACTAAAACAGGTAATCCCAGGAAATGTACAGGAAGGTCTTTTGAAGATCTAATAAGAGTAACATACTCCGTCTAACCTCTCCTTCATCTCAATTTGAATGTATAGCTAAAATAAGGTTTAGTACTTTTCTTGTCTGATCTGATGATCTGAAGCTTGCCGGTTTGGGAGAAATCCCATCTTATCGAGATGGAAATACTGAGGTAAGAGAAGAGTTTTTCTTTTAGCCAGTACTTTCATCATAATTTTTAAGTCTACATTTGTTAATGATACGGGATGATAGTTTGTACAATGTCTGTGGTCTTTCACTAATTTTGGAATTACATAGATAAATATCATGTTTTCTTGTGAGGGTAGGCTCTGGCCATTTATATTACTATTAAAAAGGCAGCAAAGATAAGGAGCTATGATCTATGTATATTTTTTATAATAATGTCTGAAAAAAACATCGGGTCCAGGAGCTTTTGATGATCACAAGTGTTTTATGGCCACTTTTATCTTTTGTAAAATCATCTTCCATCAGAGGTCTATGTGAACTGTTGATCTTGGAAAGTGGAAAGCTCTTCTGCCTGTTCTTTAATTATTTTCTTAAATTCTATAATATCTTGTAAGCTCTGGATAATCACACAAACCAGCTCTCCCAACCACCCTTTTGCGTTGAAATTGTAATATTGATACTATTATAGTACAAATCATAATAACATATTTTCATTGATCAAAAATGTAAGATTTAGATTAGTATAGTTTACCTTATACATGTTATTTGTATTCTATGTTCATATTATATGGCATGCTTTTTAATTAGTAAAAAATTGTACCCTGAATAACTGAAAAAAATAAATCTTTTTGAAAAGTTTACAATCTGGAAACCTAATATATCCCTCTAAAAAAAAACCCTATGGGAGCTAAAATTACAAGGGTTACAATATTAGGCAATCAACCTCCATAAACATAGCAATGTGACCTATAGCTTTGGGCCTGCAGGTTAACATGGTCCAAATAATAAAGGTCACCAAATATACACCTTATTTTAGTCTGTGGTCACGTGACTATAGACTAAAGTAAGGTGTATATTTAGTCCTAAAACTAGGATCTGTGCAGTGGGTGTAAAACTATGGTACTGTTATGTCACTGTTAGTTGTGACTTTTTTGGCATGTTACCCCAGTTTCTAGGGCAGCTGCTGAGGATAATGATGTCACACATCACTCTCTCTTCTCAGAAGCATGGCCGAGCCAGACACAATTATGATGCATGCACAGAGCAGAATTCTCAGGGCCATAGGTGCAACTAGAACCTTCAGAGCCCCGGTGCAAGAAACCACGAAGAGCCCCCCTAACCACTGGGGCCCCTTCCATCAGTCCTGGGGCCCCTTTCTTCTGAACCCAGGGCCCTTCCCACTAATCCCAGAGTGCCTTACTCCTGTCACTGGGCCCTTTATAAGCCTGGTTCACACAACGACACATAAAGTCACATGAAACTCAAACCACATTCATTTTAATCAATGTGACTCAAATCACAGCAACAAAAAAAAGGTTTCTGCACAATGTTTCTGCAACTTTAGGAAGATTTGAATGCCATAGACTTCAATGTTAAATCACAAAAGGTGCAAGTAAATTGCAAGCAAGTCTCAAGAAAATCGCAGGCAAGTTGCACAACTTAGGGACCGCAGCAATGTGGAGCCTTATGTACAGCAGCGCCCCCCACCATGGAGGAATGCCAGGGCCCAGTCGCAAGTGCGACCTTTGCGACCCTGGCAGTCCTGTCACTGCTCAGGGCTTATGAATAACTAAAGAAGAAGTGCAGCTTTCGGATGCTGACAACGCTAATGGAATCAGCTATTTAAATAACAGCTGAATAGTGTCATCAGTCCAGCAATGATAATGATACTATTATCAAAGAAATGGCAGGATCACCAGGTAACATCTTTGCAACCACTTAAGATCAGAAAAGTAAACTTTTAGGACTAGGCATATTTTATTGGAACATTATGTACAGTTTTTGCTTTTTTTCAATGTTGCTTGGAGTGACACTTTGATAATAGATTTGTAACTCCGTATTAATAACTTGATCTAAAAAAGAACTCTAGTCAGAACACAAAATTACCAATAAAATTAAAGTATACATTTGACCAGAATGTTTGCCTCATAAAAGTGGAGGCTGAACTAGCAAGGGTCCTTTATCCTTTTGTCTGTGGATTCCTTCTTTGGATTGGCAAATTGGCTCTGAGTAATGTTACACACGGGTTGTGATAAATGGTTTTCAATGATTTATTGGAAAAGTTAGCCAGATAACACCAACGCATAATTCATACAGCTGCCTTACATCAATCACATCTTGGTCCTCAGAGTGCTGCTCCATATCTCTGCATACCTTATTGGCTAAGATGCTTGCATTGTTTCTGAGAATTATCACTAATCAGTAGTCCAACCACTGTTCATTCTCCAATATATGTCCAGTTCAACACACTCAATAGCTACAGTGATTCTCACAACAATTGTTAGAGCTGAAGTAGTTGACTGAGGCTTTCCATATCCAGCTGGAATCTGGCCCACTGCCTTTCCAACTTGATCTCTTTAAGGAATAATTTTTCCTCTACTAATTACCAACTATAAAAGGTCCCCATGACCCTCATTACATACATATTGGTATTACAATCTAGATCTCTTCTGCCTTAATTCAAAGCATTAAAGGCTAAGGCCACGTTTAAAATACACTATGCAGTCAAGGGGCTCCAGTGTGTTAAAAAACCACTGTGCAGCTTTGAAATATTGTGCTTATTTTATCCACTTCCTGCCTATTGACAAATGACGACCTCCCATTCGTGCTCCTATCCGCCGCCATCTGTCACCCGCTGTGTCCTTGGGACACAGTGGATGACTGATCATTGTACTGGGCCGGTCCTGGTACCATGTGATAGCTGTGACCAATCACAACGATCACATGACATTTGTACACAATGAATGGCTTTCATTCATAGCCATTCATTGTGTTCTATTGTGATGATCTCCGTAATTGGTCACAGCGATCACAAGGTTTCAGACAGGGCCAATCACAGCTTATCTGTACCATGTGATAGCTGTGGCCAATCACAGCTCTCACAATAGTACATACTGGCCATGAATAAATGCTATTCATAAAAATGCTTAAAACAGTAATCTTTACTGCTATAAGCAAGCATTTTGTTTTGTTAATATACCATCAAAAGCATTTTATTATATCTGTTTGTCAACAGGTGCAAAAAAAAAAGAAAAAATAGCTGTTCATCCAGACAGAATTTGTGTGAGCTGATAACTTCCTGTACTCTCTGCCTCTGGACTGTTGTCAGTTAGGAGTGTTCCCTACTATCTTCATGCACTACAAAGCACCTATCATTGTTATGGGAAAGAGAGGGAGGTGTTATATAGTTCGAACACAGTGCTATTTAGTCCCAACACACTCCCTTTCCTAGGGTGACAATGCTGTTCAGTACGGCTGTCACCTTAAAACAGGAAATGCCTTAGTCCCGGTTCACATAGTGATTCGCACCGCACTGCAGTGCAAATCACATGCGATGTCCGTGCTATGCGATTTCAGCCATACAGATAGTATGGCTTAATTCGCATTACATTCGGACAAAATTCGCACAGGAACCGTTTTTTGGTCCGCACCAGAATCGGATCGCATAGGTGTTCATACCCATGCAATCCGATTCATGTCCGAACTGTCAGTTCGCAGTGCGATACGAGAGCTGAAATGGGGGTGTCATTACCATTGTATTGACACTCCCAGCAGTTTGCATATGGCAGTGTGCGAGTCAGGTGATTCGGGAACCCGCAGTGGATTTGCAGTGTTCCCGCATATGTGAACCGGCCCTTAAAGTGATTGTAAACCCATCCAAAAAAAAAAAAAACCTGCAAGACAAAGGCATAATGAGCTAGTATGCATTGCTTACTAGCTCATTATAAAATACTTACCTTAGATCGAAGCTGGTGCAACAGTCCCCGTACAACACTGTGGCCGGCGATATGTCTCTGGAATGTTACTTTCGGGTTTGCGGGCTCTGGCGCTGTGATTGGCCGGAGCCATGATGACTTCACCGGACACGGCACATCAGCTGAAGCAACGGCATGAACGATCCGTTTCTTCAGTGCGCATGTGCCGATGACATAGACACATGCTGTTACAGTGGATATCTCCTAAGCCGTGCAGGTTTAGGAAATATCCATGGTACCTCCAGGTAAGCCGTATTATAGGATTACCTGTAGTTAAAAGTTGTATGTAAGGGTTTACAACCACTTTAAGGTCAAATGGCCTGAATATGGATTTTCTTTTAAGAAAATATGACAGAAATCAAGATTTTATTTACAAAAAAAATAATAATAATTTGCTAGTGTGAAAAGAATTTCATGATTGACTTTTAATTTGTTCTCTTTTTTTTTTAAGAAACTGCTAAATGTAAACTTGTATTCCATAACAAAATCTGTATTATGTTTTTTTTTACAATGCAGCTAAAATCTTCTAAACATCGCGCAGCATCAGCGAAAACAGCCAAGTGGTTACGTCAAAAGAAATAATACTAACAAGATTTCATGCAGAGGATTAAATAACAAACTGCCTTGCTTCTTAGCACAGTCAATTTGTTTCAAATGCTCAGATAAAATTCTATATTCTCTGCATTCTCCTTCAGTAAACAGAATGATTTACTGCAGCAGTGGCTGAGGGCACAATGTAACAAGTGGATTCCCTGAGCAGTAAATATGTTACACTTGGGCCAAGGCAAATAATCACAGAGGTTATATGCAGTTCATCGTTTTTATGTTATGTTTAGGGGAAAAAAATGTTTTAAATAATGTTCATTATTAAATAGGTAAACATTTTGGGAAATTATCAAAATGTGTGATATTCTCAATTGAAGCATATTTGCATGGTAGCTAACATAGGTAAGTAGGTAAAGTCATATTGTGACTTTTTGTTTTGGGTTTAATTTAAAGCTGAAGTTTAGTTTTACTTACAATTAATGAGAAGTGTCACTTGTTCTGGTGGGTGCTGTGTTCGTTGCAATCTTTTGGTGATCTTTTGGTGCTTTCGGTGATCTTTCGGTGCTGCAGGGTTTTTTTTACGAGCGGCTGGACCTGTCATAGGCACTCATCAAAAGTGCTGACCATGCCCACCCTTTCCACCCCCTGCTCCATAAAAGCTATACTATCACTTTCCGCAATGAAAAGTTCTCTCTGAATGGAGGATAGACGGATGCAGGAAAGGTCTGCCTCCTCCATTCATAGAGCACTTTTAATTGCGGGAAGTAATAGTACAGGCTTTATGAGGTGGAGGAAAGGGCGGGCATAGTCTGTAACGAATCCTGATCACAGCTACGGGGTTATTTAGGAAGCAGAGGTCAGAAGATTTCAAAGAACATTGCAGCCACCAGCACAAGGGACACTTGTCATTAAAGCGATAGTAAATTGCTTCATTAAAATAAAAATAAGTGGGACCCGGGGTGGTTTAAGCCATAATGTGCTAGTATGTACTGCATACTAGCACATTATCTTACCTTTAAACAAAGCCCTCCAACAAAGCCTTCCCTAAACAAATTCATATAAATTAGGGTTGTCCCGATACCGTTTTTTTAAGACCGAGTACAAGTACCGATACTTTTTTCCAAGTACCCGCTGATACAGATTACCGATAGTTTTTTTAATGTCATGTGACAGTGGCACGTGTGTCAGTAGTTTTTTGTTTTTGTTTTTACAATATTTTTTTTTTACTATTTTTTTTTTTTAATTTTTTTTTACAATTTATTTTGTTGTGTATTTTTTACAATGCGTTCTTTTTATAAAGGGGGGGGGGTGTTGACAGTGTGTTTTTTATGTTATTTTTTATTTTTTACAATTAATTTCTTTGTATTATTTATTGCAATTCTTTTTTTTTAATTATTATTATTAGCCCTGTTGGGGGGCTTTGGTAAGATATCAGACCCCTGACATCTCTCCTTTGAGACAGGGAAAGGGACTGAGGACACATGTTTCCCAGTCCCCTTCTCAGCAGCCGCTGCTGCACTGAAAATAATCACAGTTACGATGTTTCAGTTATGTGAATGGACAGAGTCAGTTATCACTGACTGCTCATTCGCAAAAGGAAGGAGCCAGATTTACTGGCTCCTATCTCCGCTCTCCATCCTGAAAGATCGAGGGGGACACGGAGGAGAACGGAGGGGGACAGAAAGGAGGGGGACACAGAGGAGAACGGAGGGGGACAGAAAGGAGGGGGACACGGAGGAGAACGGAGGGGGACAGAAAGGAGGGGGACACGGAGGAGAACGGAGGGGGACTGAAAGGAGGGGGACACGGAGGAGAACGGAGGGGGACAGAAAGGAGGGGGACACGGAGGAGAACGGAGGGGGACAGAAAGGAGGGGGACACGGAGGAGAATGGAGGGGGACAGAAAGGAGGGGGACACGGAGGAGAACGGAGGGGGACAGAAAGGAGGGGGACACGGAGGAGAACGGAGGGGGACAGAAAGGAGGGGAGCAGAGGGGGACAGAACGGAGGGGGACAGAAAGGAGGGGGACACGGAGGAGAACGGAGGGGGACGGAAAGGAGGGGGACACGGAGGAGAACGGAGGGGGACAGAAAGGAGGGGGACACACTAAAATGCAATAAAAAAAAAAAAGTCTTTTAAAAAAATGACATTTGAAAAAATTTGCCTTTAAGAGGCGTGGACGGAAGTGACGTTTTGACGTCGCTTCCGCCCAGCAGTGTCATGGAGACGAGTGGGCGCCATCTTAGCCTCACTCGTCTACAGACACAGGACGGAGATAGACGCGATCGCCTCCGCCGCTACCGACGGCTCCGGTAAGCGGCGGAGGACTCTGAATCGCAGCGGGAGGGGGGGGCCCCCTCTCCCTCCACCAATAAAAGTGATCTCGCGGTAAATCCGCCGTAGGGACCACTTTTATCTGAAAGCCAGACGCCGCACGAAAACGGGGATACCGGGGTTATGGCAGCTAGCTGCTGCCATAACAACGATATCCCCGTTCAAAGTTAGGACGTACATCGTCGAGCGGCGGTCGATTAATTAGGTGAAGGAGAGAGAGAGAGGTACAAGATACACAACTCATGCTTTGTGGTGTACACTCAAAAAACACTTTCAGTGAACTGGAGAGGGCTGGCTGTGGGAAATTATGAGAACTCAGCTGCAAGACCTTTCTACAAATGCAGTCCTGTGTGTCATCTCAAAAAGAAATATGATCATGTCCAATCACCTGGCCCAACAGAGTCGAAGAGAAAAAAGCCACTGCAGTACAACTGCGGCGGCTGGTCGGGAAGGGGTTAAAGGTGGAAAAATGTCTAAAATGATTTATCTTTGTCTCATTTTTTTACATCACAGAAACCTGACATTTTAACAGGGGTGTGTAGACTTTATATCCACTGTATAAGCAGAGGGGTTCACAATAGTACAAACATTTCTCCCTCATGTCCCTCTCTGCTGCGATCAGGTCCTCCATCTCGTTGACTTCTCTGGCTTTTGCTAACCAGTTGGAAAGCAAGGGTGCTTGAAAGTGTTTTCAGAAAATTGGGATACAATTTTTTGCTGCACTCATCAGGAATGGAACAAAAGAGCATCTATAGACCTTACTTCAGCTTTTATGATGGTGTACCAGAAAGAAGACTGGGTCCCAAGGAATCTTGTAGTCTGTAAATTTCTGATTCCTCCTGTATTGAATTGTATTGTAACTGTACTGTCTCCCTTCATGTTGCAAAGCGCTGCGCAAACTGTTGGCACTATATAAATCCTGTATAATAATAATAATAATTTCTGGGTTATGTGGCGTACTTCTGACCAAAAATCTAGAGCAGGGATCCTCAAACTACGGCCCTTAAGCTGTTGTGGAACTACACATCCCATGAGGCATTGTAAAACTCTGACATTCACAGACATGACTAGGCATGATGGGAATTGTAGTTCTTGAACAACTGGAGGGCCATAGTTTGAAGACCCTTGATCTAGAGGCTTCTACACGTCCAGAAAACATGAAGCATGTCTCCCACCGCCTCCTTGCATTTCCAACACGTCTCTGTGAAAACATCTCATGAATCCAACTGGAAGTATAGTACCATCTAGTCAAGACGGGGTCTGGGAATATCAGTGACTGCAATACCTTTCTGATTTTAGCACAGCTGCAATATTTGCAGACTTTCATTAATAACTCCCTGATTGGTTTTACATGTTGCTCGGTATTTTTTGACATCTAGAATAACATTTTTGCCCATAGTAGTGATAAGATTTCTCTCCTTCCTCTACTCCATTAAAGAAAAAAAAACATTTTTATTTCTGTCTGTGTTGCTGTTGGAGAGTTCCCCCCACTTTCTGGCTGGTAAAACACGTCAAGACAGAATGTGAGGGTAAATCTCTCCAACAGAGCCCAGGATAACAGTAAAAGCACAACCCTTCCCCACTTTCTGCATCTAAGGAAATAGGTTTTGGCTGGGCATAACTTTAACATACGAGATTAGAAGGCTGTCAGGCTGCCAAGTCAGGTCTGGAAGGAGAGAACAGACTGAGCCAAGCTACAAAAATTAAAGTGTTTCTGCTGTAAAATTTGAGGATTATTTACACCACAATGTCTGCAACCACAGACGTCAGTGATGGCTTGTTTTAAAACTGCTTGTCTACTGTTTATCTACCATAAGTATACTTGCCAATTAGACACTATGGGGTTGATTTACTAAAGGCAAATAAGTGCAGTTGCGCTCTGCAAGTGCAGTTACTCCCAAGCTTAGTAAATTAGCAGAAGCTCTGCTGACTTCCATCATCCAATCATGTGCAAGCAAAAAGACTATTTTGTTTCAGTTTCCTTGCACGTGATTGGGTACTCTTTGCAAAGTGAAGCTTTACCTCATTTAGACCCCTTTCACACTAGGGCACTTTGCAGGCGCTACAGCTCTAAAAATAGCGCCTGCACAGCGCCCTGAAAGAGCCGCTGCTGTGTCTCCAGTGTGAAAGCCCTGAGGGCTTTCACACTGGAGTGGTGCGCTGGCAGGACGGTAAAAAAAAGTTCTGCTAGCAGCATCTTTGGAGCGGTGAAGGAGCGGTGTATACACCGCTCCTTCACCGCTCCTGCCCATTGAAATCAACGGGGCAGCGCGGCTATACCGCCGCCATAGCACTGCTGCAGCATCGCTTCGCGGTGGTTTTAACCCTTTCTCGGTCGCTAGCAGGGGGGTAAAACCACCCCGCTAACAGCCAAATACCGCCGCTAAAACTACAGTAAAGCGGCGCTAAAAATAGCGCCGTTTTACCGCCGATGCCGCTCCCTCCCCAGTGTGAAAGGGGCTAAGCTCTGAAGCAACTGCATTTGCAAAGTGCACAGTCGATCTACCTTAGTAAATCAACCCCAAAGTTTCACTTTGCAAAGAATACCCATTTACATGCAAGCAAAAAAAAAAACTGAATGTTTTGCTTGCACATTACTAAGCTCTGGCAAAACTTTTTATTCATAATTGTACAAAAAAACATCACATTTCACAGTATACAAAGTTCAAAACAATAAAAAACATCCTAATACCCTACGAAATGCATAGATCCATCCTACAAGGAGTGCTCTTCTAATTTTCTCCAAGTTTAACCCCCATTACCCCAGTACATAAGCGCAGTATCAAGCCCTCACTTTATCATAGATTCTTACACACACACTTCTACTCTTATCTTAGTGCCTACACATTTCCCTATCCTCCTTTTTTCTCTCTTCTTTTTTTTTTTTTTTTTACACTGTACTCAATATAGGGTGGTCCAACTTCGCCAACCAGGGATTCCAGGTTTTTTAAAATTCCTTTATATTCCCTCCCCTTACATAAACTAACTTCTCTTTCCCTATTGTTTCTGACACTTTTCTAAGCCAGTCGTCTACAGAAGGGGGTTTCTCAGCCTGCCATCTCTTGGCTATTCCCTTTCTTGCCTGGTAGAGGCATCTCCGCACCGCTTTTATTTTATCCCTCCCGTTGCCCAGGTTCCCTCCCACCCCCAAGATACACAATTTCGGGTCTAATTTGAGGCTTAAATTGAAAATCTTATTTATGGTCTCAACTACTTCCGCCCAATAGCGAAATAATTTGGGGCATTTCCATAGCATATGTAACAAATCTCCTGTAGTTTGACACCTGGGGCACTTAGCATCTACCCTTCTTCCCCACTTAAATAGTTTTTTGGGAGTATAATATGCCCTATGTAGCAACATTAAGTGTGAAAATTTCTGGGCAGGTGATACCGAGACCTGGTGACCCCCCTCCAATATCTCCTTCCATTGGGTATCCGATATTGGCCCCAGATCTCTTTCCCACTCCCTTCTACACTTAAGTTTATCTGGCCCCTCCCTGCAATTTTTACAAATATGTTGATAAAATTCTGCTATTAGCCCTCTTGATCCCTCAGTACTCTCTATTTTTTGAGGAATAGGGGATTGACTCCAGCTTGGGCCCTGTTCTTCAAATTGGGCCTGCAATGCATGCCTGATTTGTATGTAGTTAAAATATGACTGATTTGAGATATCAAATTCCTCCTTTAGAGAGGCAAAAGTTTTTAACATATTACCATTATATAATTGTTCTAGTTTGGTTATCCCCTTTAGCTCCCATGACTTAATTTTTCCTATCCGTGTCAGTTCCTGAAGGTTCTTGTTGTCCCAAAGAGGTATACATCTCGCTATACCCTCCATACCCTTCAGGCCTTTAATGTAATTCCAGAGTTTTAACATTAGTTTGACTGTGGGGGTCCTGTAAACAAACGACTTTGCCTCCAGTACCTCCAGAACCCGCCTATGAGGTGCTCCTGTAATCATTATTCCCATGCTATTATTACCCGTAGGGCCACTACCTGGTCTCAAATGTTGCAACTGGGCTGCCAAAAAATAGCTACGTGGATGTGGGATCGCCATGCCCCCCTCACCCACTGCTAACTGTAGGGTCTGCAGGCTTATCCTGGGATGCCCCCCCTTCCACACCAGTCCTCTAAACAGCATATCTATTTTTTTGAACCATTTTCCATAGATCCATACTGGTGAGTTGTGCAAAATGTACAATAGCTGGGGCAAACTCTGGCACAACTTCAATTGCAGAGTGCAACTGCACTTTGCAAAGTGCACAGTCTATTTGCCTTTAGTGAATCAACCCCACTAGCTGCTTCAAGGCTCTCTATAGTAAAAAACCCCCACAGGAAGAGGTGAAGTCATATCACCAGACTGCTACTCATACTATAGCTAAAAGGATAGACGCTTAAGGCAAACATTGCAGGGGGCTTGAGTTGGGTCTCTTTCTACACTAGCAGCCTCAAAGTCGACACAGGGAACTAACCAGACCTTAATGACGTGTACACACGAGCGGACTTTCGACGGACTGAACTCTGAAGGACTTTTCTATGGAGTTCCGACGAAACAGACTTGCCTAGACACGATCACACCAAAGTCCGATGGATTCGAACGTGATGATGTACGACCAGACTAGAACAAGGACGTTCATAGCCAGTAGCCAATAGCTGCTGCTTGCGTCCCTTTTTGTCCGTCGGACTAGCATACAGAGGAACAGATTTTTCGACTGGACTCGAGTCCGTTGGAAAGATTTGAAACGTGTTCTATTTCTAAAGTCCGTCTGATTTTTCGACAGCAAAGGTCCATTGAAGCCCACACATGATCGAATTGTCCGGCGGATTCGTTTCGTCGGACCTTTGCTGTCGAAAAGTCCGCTCGTGTGTACAAGGCACTAGACAACCTTTCACCCAATTACTGCATCTCAATCTCCCATAGATTGTGCGCAGTGATGCTGAATACATTATTATGGAACAGAGCTGATCAAAAACTTCCCTGACACTTATATTTTAAGGGCACCTATTTTGTTTTTATAACACAGTCAAAATGCATGCTGTCATATTGTTGCACATATTTTCCAAAAAATAAATTGTATCGTGCAAATAGGTAGCATTACAGATTCAAAATCAGGTTTTTTTTGCTCTCTTTGAAAGTCTCTATAAACAACATCAGTTGCGCACACACGGACATATGAGCTGCATGCTAGTTTGTTCCAAGTGCTCAATAAAAATGCTGGGGGTAAGGGACTGAACTAAACATGGGCATATGCTTTGTTCTAATACTTTGCTTCCCTTGTATATTACTGCAAACTCAGCTGTAAACTTCCATTACATTTATATTAATAAATGTATGCTTTGAATAAAAAGAACATATCAAAGCATTAGATCATACAAAAAATAAATAGAGGATTAAATTATTGTCAGGGGTAGACATTCCAGTGTTTTGACCCTTTGGCAACGGAAACATCTGTGAATAATTACAGCACGTTTGTTTTTTCTTCTCTCGTCATACGGCACTGCACGCCTTGTCACTCTCTGAACCAAACTAGGTTGGACCCATTAAGAGGAGAGGCAAGGAAGAGGAAATTGTGATGTGTTCAACCATAGCTGTACAATCAATACTTGAAAAAGTGAAAAAAGAAATGAGAGTACTCAATCACAGGAAAAAGGTTTGCAATGTGCCATCAGACAACATAAGCTGACTTCAATCACTCGATCAATAGAAAGGCTCAGAGCTGTGAAGAGAGATGACAGTTCTCCTCTCCGGAAATTTTGTAAATAAGGGAAATTGGTTTAGTTCTGGTTTCAGGGATTTACCTCTTTGCTGCCATTCACGTATGTGTATGGCAGCGAATAATCGTGAATAGTCATGAATAATAGTCAAAAGAGTCCAGTAATAACCCATGGATGATAAATATTGTAGAGTCAGTCCAAAAAAAAAAGACAGATGTCCATAAAGTTCAACCAAGAAAACACATAGTCCAGAAAGAGTATAAAAGCGCTCAGACTTTGGATAAAGATTTCCTCGTGGGTGTTGGCCCCGACTCACCACCGTCAACAGTAATTGAAGAAAAAGAAGATTGGTCGCACACCATGGAAGGAAGAACTTCTGTAGAATCGTTACTTTATTGTCAAAGTGCCAAAGGACGTAGACAGGACGTTACAGGAACATTACCAATGTTCTTGTAACGTCCTGTCTACGTCCTTTGGCACTTTGACAATAAAGTAACTATTCTACAGAAGTTCTTCCTTCCATGGTGTGTGACCAATCTTCTTTTTCCTCAAGAAAACACATACCTTGTATCTTTAGAACCTAAAACTAGCCATACATGTATAGAATTCTCTTGTTCAGCCTGTGCGAAATTTTATAGATTCCTCCATTCATGCTAAGCAACGTTCATGGATCAATCTTCCCTGCTGGCTATTGCATTCTTTACAAACACAGAAATATATGGCCATGGGACTTTTGAGGGATCAGGCCAAAGAGAGTTACAGACAATTATGTAAAAAACATTTTATAACTTTATTGTTCACATGTGATATATAGTATAAGAAATACAAATAGTGAAAAACATTATTGTAAAAAATGCACTGATATACACTACAATGCATTTCACTAAACATGACTGCCAAGATATGTGAATAAAAGACAAATACTGTAAGATTGCTTCTCAACGCGTTTCGTAAAACAAAGTTCACATCATCAGGAGCAATTTTTAGGCTGATAACCAGAATCTGCAAAGAGACCCTGTCATTAAATCGCATATTATCAAAACAAAGAAGTCCTCATATGTACATAACTTGTTTGCAAAAAATGAATAGGGGTCATACTTACGCAGCAAATATGACATAAAAAAAGCCTCACTTGTGCCAGCGCCTGTGACTGTCAGAATACCTGAACAGCCTGCATCTGATTGCATGCAATCACTGTTCGGCCAACAATTCAATTCTCCTTCGACAAAAGTTATTTAAAAAATTGACAGTGGGTTAAACAACTCTTACATATGTATTTCAGTGGAGTATTTAGCTATTTTCCTGGTGTCTAGCATTAGAGAAGAAAGAGAGAGAAACTATTAGGTTTCTTGCTTTCTCAGTCAAAGACCTGATGACATCATTGATTCTAAAAAAAATTTCTGTAATGAAAATAGAAAGTTTTTTGTTAAACATTTTTGCGTTATCCTGCTGAATAATAGCAGAGCACCTCCAGGTATGTGAGGGAACCTGGGTACTCCTGTGCCTACAGCCTCATAGCTGTATATCTGCAGTGAGAGATCTCAGGCACTGCTGCCTCTGACTGCAAATCTCCAAAGGAGATTTGGGGATGTCACTACTGTGCTGTTATTCTTGTTTGATTGAGGCCCTGGCACGAGGAAGCAAAAGCCCTGCTCATCAGCCAACCTTGGCATGGTTAGTCAGTAATGGGGAAAATATCAGCTTCCAGGAGACCACAAGAAATACAGCTAACCAGTCGTTTGCCCTCTGTCTGTCTACTTTTGGGCACAGCATCCAGAGTTCAGTTTTCTGTTAAATACATATTTGTTCATAGTTAGATTAAAAGCAGGGCTCTTTTTCAGCCAGAGCTTGGCGGAACTCCATCAGCCTTCTCCGGTGTTAGCCCTGTATTTGCTGCACACTACTGTCATTTGTAAACACATAAGCTTCTGTGTCCACAAGTGACAGCCCTCCTCTCCTGGAGGCTGCGCTGAACACTCCCAGCTAGAGTTGCCACCTCATCCCTTTAAACCCAAACACCTTTGAATTACACAGGTTCTGAGGCTAATTAAATGCAGATAAGGCACCAAGTGAGATTAATTACCACCTTAATCAGCCACAGAACCTATGTAATTAATATGTGTTCGGGTTTAAAGGGATGAGGTGGCAACCATACTCCCAGCCCCAGCACATGCCTATGAGTGCAAAGAAGGGGGTGGGGGATGCACACAGCCATGCTAGTGCAGCAGCAACATCTCTTGAAGCCTGTGCCCCACCTACACTATCCACTCTCCTATTGAGGCAAGCTGTAGGTACTGTCAAGGAGGGGGATTTAGGGGAGAGAGGAGACCCGTGTACTGGGGGAGGGGGTGATTTAAGGGGAAGAGGGGATGTGGTTTTGGCCTGAACTCTGTACGCAACACACACCTGAACTCTGCACTCGGTAGGCAGCGCACACCTAAGCTCTGCACTCTGTATGCAGCACACACCTGAATTTTCTATGCAGCACACACCTAAACTCTGCACACTATACAGAGAGCACTGCTGAATTCTGTAATCTGTACGCAGTGAACCCCCTCACCCTGTACTCTGTACGTAGTGCACTTCTGAATCCTGCACTATGTATGTAGAGCGTTGCTGAATTCTGTACACAGCGCACTCCTGAATCTTACATTCTGTATGTAGCACACTCATGAACCTCACATTCTTTATGTAGCACATTCCTAAACCCTGCACTCTGTACATAGCACACTCCTGAACCCTGCACTCTGTGCATAGCACACAATCTGTACATAGTGCAATCTTGAACTCTGCCCTCTCTATTTAATGCCCCCTTATAGACCCTCCAACTCTTAGTGCAATTTGGCCAAACCCGCCATTTGCTGCTGCTGCACACTCAGGTCCTCCCCTTCCCGCCCAGGGGAGGGGCAGGGAGTGGTTGATTTCCAGCTTGTACTCTCTGAGAAATAAAGCCCCAATAAAAGAATTGTACCAAGCAGGTCAGGTCAGCATTACAGCAGCCAAGTAGCTTTTTTCAAACAGAGATTTCAGCAATGGCTACAGCGATACTTTTTTTCATGACAGATTTCCTTTAATATTCATGAAATAACTGCCAAGCTTTGATGATCATCTATGCTGACCCAAGGGCTATAGTTTACATCAAATATTCACAAAGGAAGACTCCTATATTAAAACATAAAGGACATTTTTATTATAGGCTTTATATAACTTTTGTGATTTATTGCTGAACTCTGGGCACAAAAACTTTCATTTAAATTTAAATATCTGCAAAGGATTCAAGTAAGAACAATCATATTTAGATTATATTTACATATCCTGGAGTTCCGGAGGGCTGATTCACACAAGTGCGTTTTCTTGCATGTTTTCCACACCACAGGTGAAGGCCCTGTCCTTGCAAGAATGTTTGGGTTCCAGAGAATTGTTAAGGATTCCACTCATGTCCGAGCAAAATACCCAAATCTGATAGATGCACAAAAAGTATTTAGGAAGAGCAAACCTCCGAGGGGGTGCACGTGACATTTTATGTGATATTTATATACGGGTTTTAATAGCTGAACCTCACAGCATGCACAAATGCAAATAAATATCCAAGATAATGGTATGCACATTACAATCTCATTACAAAAAACAACAAGAAAATGATTCAATGACAAGCATTTGCAAGAAATCAGTTTCGTAAATTTTGACAGTGAAAGATAAGAGAAAGATTTATCTTATATGCGAGAGTATAATTGAACAAAGGCATAAAACAAAATTTGTACACAATAATACCATGAATGACAGATCATACTGTGCAGACACCAACACTGCCAACTTAAACAGTCTTCAAAGGTAGATTGGCATGAAATGTTAGTAACAATAAAAAAAAAAAAGAATTTACAATATTGAGTTTCTGCGTCAGTCTTTAGGTAAATTTAGGTCTTAAGCCGGCCATACATGGATCGAAATTCAAAAGCAGGGACTGGCCAAATTTCGATCCATGTTTGGGCAGGCTGGTTGTACAAAAGTCGATCTATTTCACAAAACTAAATATAGACTGATACAATTCTATCATAAATATGACACTTCGTTCTTTTCAGTACAAGTGCCGTATCTATTCTTATCAGTTTAATATCCTGCCAGCACCAGGCCAAGTGATAACACGAGCTCATTATCTATGACCAGCCAAAAATAAATAGAAGTACTCACTTATCTATAGCTAGAAGAAATCTGGCAAGTATGGTGAGGTCTACTGTGGAGAGGTAATAAATGGTTCAAAGTAAAAGGGTTTATGGTTAACCTTACAAACAGACTGGAGTGTACTTTTCAGATGACCATCTCAAAGGACAAGAAATGTAGTGGAGGAACAACATCTCCGGAATTATTCCCTTAGGTCCACAAACAGGAAACAGTGTATGTAAAGGCAGTGGGTTTTTTTTATCTTAATGCATTTTATGCATTAACCGCTTCAGCCCTGAAAGATTTTACACCCTTCCTGACCAGAGCACTTTTTGCGATTCGGCACTGCGTCACTTTAACTGACAATTGTGCGGTTGTGTGACGTTGCACCCAAACAAAATTGACATACTTTTTTTCACACAAATAGAGCTTTCTTTTGGTGGTATTTGATCACCTCTGCGGGTTTTATTTTTTGCGCTGTAAACAAAACAATAGCAACAATTTTGAAAGAAAAAAGCAATATTTTTTTACTTTTTGCTATAAAAAATATCCCCGAAAATATAGTAGTAGGGGATAGTTTTATGGCATTTTTATTATTATTTTTTTTTATTAGTAATGGCGGCGAGCTGCGATTTTTATCAGGACTGCGACATTATATCGGACACATCAAACACTTCTGACACTATTCTGGGACCATTGTCATTTATACAGCGATCAGTGCTATAAAAATGCACAGATTACTGTGTAAATGACACTGGTAAGGAAGGGGTTAACCACTAGGGGGCGATGAAGGGGTTAACTGTGTCCTAGGGAGTGATTCTAACTGTGGGGGGGATGGGCTTGAACTCACAAGACAGCGATCACTGCTCCCGATGACAGGGAGCAGTGATCTCTGTCATGTCACAAGGTGGAACGGGGAAATGCCTTGTTTACATAGGCACTTCCCCGTTCTGCAGCTACGTGACACGATCGCCGGGAGACCGTGCGCGCCTGCTAGCCCCGCCTCTTAAAGGGGACGTACAGGTACGCCCATTTGCCCACCGCTGCCATTGTGTCGACGTATATCGGCGTGCAGCGGTCGGCAAGAGGTGAAACAGGATGACTACAATATATAATACTTATTCAGACAGGAAATAGGAATGTCCTAACGAAATTTAACACGTTATTACGTTGAATAGAAAAATAAAGAACTTTATGTCTATCCAATAAAGATTTTTTTAATACGTGCTTAAATGGAATTCTTTTCCAATGCTTCAGCAATTAGTATATGTATTTATTTGCAGCAATAGCTGGAGGAGATGTGGGAGTGTCAGTAGGAGGGAAGAGAGTAAAACTGTAATTACACCTGTGTCATCGTATGTTCCACTTGTCAAAAATAGCTGTAGGCCTATAGGCAAAGACAATTCAAACCTTCTACAGGGAGCTGCAAAGACAGCAGAATTACAGAAAGTGTCATCTGTCGAATAAAAACCAAAGTATAACTGCACATAATGCATATGTATAGCCCAAAGTTGTTGTTTTTTATTTATTTTTATCTTGGATAGAGTGAAGAAGAGCTGAAACTAGTGATGCATCGAAATTTCAGCTGCCGAAAACAGGTTTTTCAGCAATGTGCCGAAAGAAAAAAAAAAGTGCAGATAAAGGCTGCTGAAAACGCCTGCAATTTTGCTACGATTTTACCTTGCGTATGGTGTGTTTTCCATAGGTCATGTGACTCAAAAAATGCATCAAAAACGCAACACAGGTGCATTTTTGATGCGTTCTTGCTGCTTTTTCAATGCATTTCAACGGGAGGTGCGTTTTTGGTACGGTTTGCCAAATATGCAACAAAAATGCAGCAAGCAGGCTTTTTAACATCGCTTCAAAAGGTGCCGATAATAACCAACAATAAATCCATGTTCATTTAAATTGATGTTATTAAAGTAGAACTATAGGCAAAACTTTTATTTCATTTTGGATAGTGTAAGGGTGGGTTAGAACCCCTGTCAGATTTTTTTTATCATCTGCGTCCAATTGGGGAGATTTCCCTTCACTTTCTGTCCCATAGCCAAACAGGAATAGACAGGAAATCCCTGAAAACAAAGGGAATTTCTTATAGACCTCCAGTTCACCAGAACTAGTGTCCCCATTGGAAGATTTCCAAACTATTACTTTTCTGGGGACAACCCTATATTTGGGATTTTCTTTTACTTTCACTTTCAATGATAATTGTAAACAGGACAAATAAAGAGGTTGAATCTCCTTAAAGTGGAGTTCCACCCAAAAGTGGAACTTCCACTCATTAGATTCCTCCCCCCTTCCGGTGACACAGTTGGCACCTTTCAGGGGGGAGGGGGGTACAGATACCTGTATATTACAGGTATCTGTACCCACTTCCGGCATAGATACCCGCAGAATCTGCGGGTATTTACGCCACTTCCTGCTCCCTCCCGCTGCCTGCTGGGAAACACACACGGGTCCCAGAGGCAGCAGGGACCATCCGGATTGCGCTGCGCGACTCGCGCATGCGCAGTAGGGAACCGGGAAGTGAAGCCGTACGGCTTCGCTTCCTGATTCCCTTACCGAAGATGGAGGCGGCAGCACCCGAGGACGGAGAGAAGCTTCGGCCTCGGGTGCCGACATCGCGGGCGCCCTGGACAGGTAAGTGTCCATGTTTTAAAAGTCAGCAGCTGCAGTATTTGTAGCTGCTGACTTTTAAAAAAAATTTTTTCGGTGGCGCTCCGCTTTAACGGGGTTACAGACAGTGTTCTAATCCCTCTCCACTCTATCCAAAAAAAAAAAAAATGTTTTGCCTTTAGTTATACTTTATTTAAAAAGTCGAATATAATACAAATATTTATAAAAATATATATATATTTTTAAAGGGGTTGTAAAGTTATAAGGTTTTTTTTATCTTAATGCATTCTATGAATTAAGATAAAAAACGTTCTGTGTGCAGTAGCCCCCCTCAGAGCCCCATCTCTGTCCAGCTATGTCTATGAATGTCTCTGCTGTCCGAGACTCTCCCTCCTGATTGGTTGAGACACAGCAGCTGTGCTATTGGCTTCTGCTGCTGTCAATCGAAGTCAGTCAGCCAATCAGGAAAGAGAGGGGGCAGGGCCGGGCTGCAGCTCCGTGTCTGAATGGACACAAGGAGCTGTGACTCGGCTCAGGTGCCCCCTTAGCAAGCTGCTTGCTGTGGGGGCTCTCAACAGGAGGGGGGGGCCAGAAGCGCAGAAGAGGGACCCGAGAAGAGGAGGATTCGGGCTGCTCTGTGCAAATCCACTGCAACACAGCAGGTAAGTATAACATGTTTTGTCATTTTTATTGAAAAAAAAAACGAGACTTTACAATCACCACCAATTTCGGTATCAGCCAAGTGCATCCTTAATTTTCAGTTTTGGTGCCCCACTAATTCAAAACTTCGGCCATAATATTTTAATGCTGTCCTTGTACCTTTGGAGAAATCTATCTGTACTTCCTATTTCAGAGGAAGTTATTAGAAATCTCCCAAAGTGAGCAGATAGTTGTCCCTCTGCCCACTGTAAAATGTTGTACAGTGGAACCTCGAATTGCGAGTAACGCAGGTTTACGAGCGTTTCGCAATCCGAGCAAATTTTTTAAAAAATCCTAAAACACTTTGTGAGCGTTGTCTCACAAGATGAGCAGGATTCAAGCCGCTGGGGTGTGCAGTACCGCATTTGGCCAGAGGTGCAGGGGCGCCGGTGATGCTCGGAGACACTCGGAAACATTTCGTTCCTGAGTGGTCTCCGAGTGTCTCCGGCGCCCCCGCACCTCTGGCCACATGCGGTACTGCATAGACAAGCAGTGGCTGTGGAATGGATTATCTGAGTTTCCATTATTTCCTCGCTTTGATATACGAGTGCTTTGGATTACAAGCATTCTTCTGGAACAAATTATGGTATTACTGTATTTCCCCTCCCTTCCTCTCTGATCACAATGTTTACCAACACAAAAAGAAGGATGAATCTACATAACGGTGGCACAGATGGCAATACACTTAACAGAGATAGGTATAACCATTCCATACTCCATACAAAATTAAAAAATGTATATTTTGCTTAAAGATAGACTTTAAACATAATTATGCAGTGGTCTTTTACATAAACAGGCTGATCCTGACACCACTAGAGGATGATGTTCGGAGATCGGGAACCTGCTCTGCATTCTTCATGATGAGCAATCTTTCTCCCGGGAGCAGATTTTTCAAAAGATGTACTCAGAGGGCTGCAGGCAGTATTATTGGAAATAGGACATCTCTTCAATAGAGGTAACAACACATCAGACAAGTACAAATGTATCATTTTTAAGTGCAGCTATACATTAAAGCGTATTTCCACTTTTGCAGTCCTATCTGAGAAAACGCCACTATATGTTTGTTATGTGTTCTCGTTCACTCAACATACCTTAAAAATATATATATTACTTACCTTTTAGATGTTTCTAAGGTGTCATGGCCAATGCTAAGGAGTTCTGGACAGTCTCACAGTATTTTTGTCCCCGCACAGACTCTAGATAGGTCTCATTAACAATGCAGGAGGGCAGTCATAAAAAAATGTTACCCTGTGCCAGTTTACAACTGATAGGCACAGTGGTGTAGTGGGTAGCACTTTCGCCTAGCAGTAAGAAGGGGTATGAATACTTTTTCAAGGCACTGTATGTGACCAAACGGGATGCGTTGTCCAAATGAAAGTTAAATTATTAGCTATGTTACTTCTTCGATCTGAGCAGTGGTTTTTCTTTATAGAAATGATAAAAACATATATTGGGATATTTAGGATTTTTAAATTACAGACCAAACAAATCACTCAACTAGATGATGTAGTTAATACTAATTTAAAAAAGGTAATTAAGCTGAAAAAATGAACACACACGCACGTGCTTCATTTCAGTGTTAGCAGACAAAAAGCTTTGCAGCTTCCCACATAATTAATCCAATCAGCTGCACACAGTAATTTGTGAGCCTTCTTCAGACAGAATGATATGTGCTGGGAATCAGTGTTCAATGAACTAAAATAGAAGGTCAATCTCCCCCTCGTCTCAATGTTTAAAATTACCAGATTTCTTTTACAAGGTTAACTGGAGATACATACGAAAAAAAAATATATAGCCTCATGCATGCAATCATTTTCCCGTATCTCTCCATCTGTAATCTGTGTAACTTTTAATAGCTTCCCAAACCCATTTCTGGAATTCATAGTCTGGGCGGCACCATGGTAATACAGAAGAGCAGCAAGTGGCTTGCATTGCTTTCTTTAGAGGTGTGAACGTAACTTAGGAAACTTGAGCGTAGCTAATAAAACCATGAAATGACCACAGAGGAATTGTTAGACAGCTTAGAGGAACTCACAATAGGCCCATAGCCATTTTATATTAATGTTGGCTCTGGACAAAAATACAAAGTACTTTACCATTACAGTGAAAGCTAGAGCGCTATGGTATACACATTAGGAAGAAAAGCTGAGGTTCTACACACTTTTTTTTTAAGCTCTGTAATTAGTAAAAGCCTGACGTTTTGTACTGTAAAAATTTATAGTGGTCTAACTATGGATTCCACCTCTATGCTTTCCAGTAACGGTTAAATAAAAGCATGTTAGGTGCTCATATACCATACCCTACCTCCCAACATTTTGAGATGGGAATGAGGGACACCTACTTTCAAACGTACTGCTACTACAGTGCCCATAAGTGCCACTACAGTACCCATAAGTGCCCTACAATGCCACTACAGTGCCAGTGCCACTACAGTGCCCATAAGTGCCACTACAGTACCCATAAGTGCCCTACAATGCCACTACAGTGCCATCAGTGCCAGTGCCACTACAGTGCCCATCAGTGCCCTACAGTGCCACTACAGCGCTCATTAGTGCCACTACAGTGATCAACAGAAAGTACTGACAAAAGATATGTGTCTCTTTGGGGTCTTTGCGCCTCCACCAACACTTACTACCCTTCCTGTATTGCTTTGGCCTCGTATTCTATCATGCTTCTGTATACTGACTCTATATGGAATTTCCAAGACTTTCCCAGTCCTACAGTTTGTATCTTTATCCAGTATCCTTGCTTAGCTTTTTTATGTCGGTATATAGATTTACTTTCAACAGCATTTTCTTTATTGTGGTATTTGATGGCTGTCATGTGTTTAACATCTGTTAGGCCTTGTTACATGGGCATACTTAAGCATACACCTGTGCAAAGGGCAGTGTTTGCCCACTGGCCCTGTTGGCACCAACCAGCTCGACAGCTTCAATCAATTATTGGCAAAGGAGTTAGGTGGAAAATTGTCCTCCAAAGCCACTAATTACATATGGTCCTCACTGCTGGTGTAGGAGCAGTACCTCTGATAAGGCATCTTGAAACCATGTGCAAAGACAATGCTCAGCAGATCTCAACACTAAACCCAGGACCTTTCATTCACCATATCTGGTTTCCCACAGTACACAGAACATGGAAATGCAATTATTTTAGTAAATATAAACTGCTAAATTCTACTCTGACTGTCCTATGAGGATGCAGGACCCCTGACCCTCTGTCTGGACAGTGTTGATTGGCCCTGTGCTGATCACATGCACTCTCCCAAGAAAAGAAAAAAATTCTCTAGCAATACACACCAAACTGAGCATGTGCAGAGTGACTCCAAAGGTTTTGTTTAATCACGAGATGGATTGGGGGACTGTGAAAGAAGGGGAGGATCAGAGAAGCCAGGCTCAAACAGCCTTTTTACACAATGCAGAGGACTAACCCCTTAGATTCCACAGTGAGTACAACAAGCATGCTTTACTGCATATACAGGCTGATTTTACTGTTGTGGGTTTAGTAGCACTTTAAGCCAGCCATACATGGATCAAAATTCAGTTGGTCCAACAGGAACCGGCAAAATTTCGATCCATGTATGGGCTGGCTGGTTGTACACAATTTAATCTATCAAACGACTTGTGTACAACCAGCCTGACAAGTTTTTCCCAAATAATCAGTGACGCCAGCTATAGCCAGCAACACTGTTCATTGTATTCTGAAGGTGGGGAAGGCACCCTACTGTCAAAATACAATACCACAGTGGGATGGATCCCCCATTACATTGAGTGTGTGGATGGGGGGTATCTGATCTTTATTTATTTATTTATTTTTCAATCTGCTGATTGAACACAAAATTTGTCAATGTATGGGCTGCCCTAGATGTTTCTCTTGGAGCTGCAGAAGAGGTTATGATAGGCAATCTCACAGTTTTATTGACATGAAAAGACCCTAAAAAAAACCCTTTGGAGTGTGAGCTTCAGGCAGACACTTCTTATCTTTTCCTTTTAAGAATTCAAGGCTACTGTGCTTCCAAAAGCCCTCTCATTATCACACTCCAAAGGCCTTCCTTTGTAAGCAAGTCTCTCACCTCACAGCCATTCATATAATTACTGACTTCCTATCAGATGCTTGAGATGCACTATATTATTGCCTGGTAACAACATGAAAGCCTGTCCTGCGGACACACTCAAACACTCAAATGTATTTCCCATTCTTATTTCTTTGCCTTTGTGGGATATATAGGGGAAACACTTGTAGGCAGAAGTCTAGAAGTTGGTTTTGTTCAGGTAATGTGCGTAGATTCAATTATGTTTCTCATAAGCTGAAATAGACATTCTGCCCATTATTATTCCTGCTCAGAGATATTGTTTAACATTCTCATATTGATTAGTCCTGAATTTATTCAAATTTGTTAATAGAAAAATCACGCAGAGCAGTAATCACAAATTACCAATATAAATATATCAGGGTGGACTGTGACTGGCTTGGGGGCAAACACAACCAACTAGCCCAGAGATGGGCAACTCTGGCAATGCAGCTGTTTTGAAACAACATGTCCCATGAAGCATTTCAAGACTCTGACAGCCACAGGCATGACTCCTGTAGGCATGATGGGATTTGTAGTTTCACCACCACTGGAGTGCAAAGACCATGAACTAGCCCTGTCATGGTTAGGACATAGTTCTTTGGACTTCATAATGTACACCATGCAAAGTGTGCCGTAGTGCCTTGTTGACTGGTTGGCATGGTGATCATTGACTGGGTGGGAATGGTGAGAGGTGTGTATTCCTAAAGGACATAGCTTAGTCAACATTAGCTTTTGGCATTCATAGAAATGTAGAAATGTGACGGCTGAAAAAGATCGAGTAGTCCATCAAGTCTGCCCATTTTTTTTTTTTTTTTAGTTTTTGATTTATTTATTTTTATTTATTTTTTATTTTAACTTTTTTGTTTGAGCATAGATCTATGTTTGTCCCAAGCATGTTTGAAGCCACTTACTGTTGACTGTCTCGCTACCTTTGATGGAAGTTTATTCCAAGCATCAACTATTCTTTCAGTAAAAATAATACTTTCTAAAATTAGTTTTGAACTTTCCTCCACTTAGTTTGAGCTCATGTCCCCATGTTCTTGATTTTGGTTTCATATGGAAAAAACTGATCTCCTGAACCTTATTTACCCCCTTGATGTATTTAAAGGTTTCAATCATGTCTCCCCTTTCCCTTCTTTCCTCCAGATTGTACATGTTAAGTTCCTTAAGTCGCTCTCGATATGTTTTATCCCCCAGACGTTTCACCATTTTTGTTACCCGTCTCTGGACTTGTTCTATCTTATCAATATTCTTGTGTAAGTAAGGTCTCCAGAACTGGACACAGTATAGTATCTATATGAGGTCTCATTAAAGATCTATATAGGGGAATCAGAACCTTATTCTTACTGCTGGTGATCAGTCACATGACTCTTAAGAGTGCCAATGTCAGTTGGTGCTAAGAGACTTTCCTCTGTCGGTTACCTATATCCTTCCCAGCATGGGACAGTGACAGTAGATCCCCCTTATTATAAATGTCCGAATGGAGCAGTATCTCCATGCAGGGCTATATTGCAGAACACCATATTACCGGTTATCATTGTCATTTTTACCTCTGGGGTATGTTGACTTGGTACACAGTATTTATCAATCACAATTTTTTTTTGGCTGATAAAAAGAGTCAACTCAAAAGGAAAATTGTCATAGTCTCATAATTTTGTTGGCCAGGTTAGGACTAGCAAAACAAAAAAAATGTTATGTGTTAAAGAGATGATCTTGGCACTAGGGTGATGCTGTGGACATCAAATGTTTCCATGTCTACAAGTTCCAGCCATGAAAATCTGGCCTTAATTCTTGCACATAATGTAAAAACAGGCAGCGAATCACCTAAAACGAGGCAACATGAACATTTGATCTAAAATAAAAAAAACACATCTAAGGATTGGTAAGCTGCAATCATTTGCTTTTTGTTTTTTTGTTTTTTGATAATGGTGCTGCATATAGGTTGATATGGTTTCTCTGTGCATTTTAAAATGATATTTGATCTGTTTGTTACACCACCCAATCCCTACCATGTCGAAACAAGCACACTTTTTGATAGCTGTAATAAAAGTCAAGATTTTCTATCAGCATTTTTTGTTTATTTTAGAACTCGTCATCCTTTGACAGCTATAGGAACATGGAGTAGCTGAAATCAGCTAACTCCTGATATCACCAGTACCGGGAACCAAACCCATGTACAAAGGCTCCTCTCTAGCAAGCGCTATTGTTAAGCAGAGTATTCTTTCCTTAGTAATCTGCCACAATAGATATAAAGAACTCAAGGAATAATTATTTGGGTAAACATTATTTTTTGGCTGCAGCTTAAAAAGTTAAAAAGCCTGGAAAGAGGCAAAATTAAAGGAAATCTTTCTATCAGCGGAGGCACATATACTGCTGGTCCTGCAGGATCAAGCAGCTTTAAAGAACTCGGCATGAAAAGAAAACCACTTCCCCACTTCCTATCTTCAAAGTGCTTTGCTCTTATTGAACATTGTTACCTGGGCATGTGTTTTTCCTTTCCAACTTTAATGTGGTCAGGTGACTGACAGCGCTCAACTTCAACCTACTCATGTGTTGACTGACAAAGCCCAGACTTGTACCTCATTCTGTGTTACCAAGAAAAATATAGTCCATTATTTATAAGGTTCGTGTTAAATTATGTAGACTTTTAAAATTGACTGCTTTCGGGAGTCACTGCTTTTCAGTTTGTAACCTGCCACAGACATGGAATACAATAATGCCATTACTGCAATATTCTGTCATGCTATTCTGTTAAGCTGACAACAGCATTTTCTCTGTTGCCTCCTAAATATGCTGAAATACTGTCTGTGTCTAATGAATCCAGTCCTATAAACAGCCTGTTCTGTGTGATTGTTAAAGCTGAGCATCTGGCAGGTATGCATACCAACCAATTAATCCAGTTATCAATTAATTCAAGCTAAACTCAAAGAAAATCAAAATGACCCTTACAATGGGGTTCCCATGCTTGTAAATGCTTGTTTTTGTCCAGGGGAGTAATAAAGTAATATTAAAGCCAAATCTATCACTGCTTTAAAATAAAAAATATGGATATACTTACCTGCTCTGTGTAATGATATTGCACAAAGCGTTCCTGTTACCTCTTCTTCTGGAGTCCTCTGTTGATGCTGTCCTTCTTGCTGCGGATGCCCCCATATCAAGCCGCGTGCTGTAGGGGCACCTGTGCGGGCTTGGTCCCGAGCCAGGCTGTGAGCGTCCATAGACACACACAGAATGGCTTAGCCACGCACCCTCTTTACAGGATTTGACTGACAGCAGCAGGAGCCATTGGCAGTGTATCCTATGAAAGCAGGAAGAGGGAGAAGCAGCGCTGCAGGCACGGACAATGCTGGATCGTGAGAGGAGACAGGTAAGTGTTTAGGGGGGTGCAAGAAAAGCAATGGAACGTTTTTTAACCTAATGCAGGGAATGCATTCATGTACTTGCCTTATCCCTCACTACTCTGGCAGCCTATGTTTGATCTACTGTTTTGACACACCAGGTTATGGACGGACAGATGACATCATCAGCGTGCTGCTGCTTCTTCTTTATTCAATCACAGCCCAGGGTGGTTTCTAGAGCAGGCTGTATTTCTTGGTTGCTATCACAATATGCCCTCAGTCTCTTGAGTTAAATGATGTGGAAGACTTATGCCCCACGATCGGATTTTCCGACAACAAATGTTGGATGTGAGCTCGTTGTCGGAAAGTCCGACCGTGTGTATGCTCCATAGAACATTTGTTGTCGGAATTTCCGCCAACAAATGTTTGAGAGCAGAGTCTCAAATTTTCCGACAACAAAACTTGTTGTCGGAAATTCCGAGCGTGTGTACACAATTCCGACGCACAAAAGTCCATGCATGCTTGGAATCAAGAGATTCCGAAGAGCCGCACTGGCTATTGAACTTCATTTTTCATGGCTCGTCGTACGTGTTGTACGTCACCACGTTCTTGACGTTTGGAATTTCCAACAACATTTGCGTGACCGTGTGTATGCAAGATAAGTTTGAGCCAACATCCTTCGGAAAAAAATCCACGGTTTTGTTGTTGGAAAATCCTATCGTGTGTACAGGGCATAAGGACATAATGTAGTGAAATGAATATCTGTGGTGCACAGCTCAAGACTGAAGGTAAGCACTGGCCTTTTGCTATTAAATAATATCACATGCAATGTCACATTACAGCTTTGGGTGTTCTTAAAGAAGAACTCCAGGTATGGATATTTAATACATAGTTACATTGAACCAGCTTGGACAAATGTAATTATGTAAATACCAAACCGGTTCCCCTGGGATCTAGAAATGACTGAAGTAGACACTGCTACTCTAGTGATTTGCCCTTGCTCCCAGGTACCACACCAAGTGGCTGCCCTGCTGCATTCTGAACACAAGAAGTTGGCCACTCGGCACTGGCACCATTCACAGAATGCTTTGAATTTTCTGAATGAATGCAAAGCATTCTCTGATAGGACGAGTAGAGAGAGTGATGTCACAACCCCACCTCATCAAATTAGAGAATGATTTAAATCTATTCCTAAAATGCAATGCACCCATGCTAAGCAGCCGAACTCGTATGTTCACCATGTAGGAGGCCAGCTGCTCAGCTCTGTACCCAGAAGTAAGTGAAGATCATTGGAGTAGCGAGTGTCTACTTCAAGCAATGGCCAGGTGTGTTATATACATAATTACATTGGTCCAAAATGGACCAATTTAAATATTAATTAAATATCTATACCTGGAATTATTCTTTAAAGCAAAACTGTCATAAAATAAATACAAGGCTGCTATTGCTTAAGCCTCGTACAAACTATTACAATCCAATGTTAGTACAGCGATCTCCCCTGCTGTTCTATTGTGTTCTGACAGGGGGCACCCCCCCCCCTCCGATCACTCTGGTCAGCGCTCTCAGCCATTGGCTGGCCGAGACCGGTCGGCAAACCTTTTTTGGTCGCGACTCTTCCATAGAAGGCTGGCTTCTGTTGAACTGGCTGTCGTACACATAGGCCGAATGTCAGCTGGTTTCTATTGAATCGGCCAATGCCGCCCGACATTTGGCCTGTGTGTGCTAGGCTTTAGCCTCTTCAGAAAAGTGATTAGTTTGTGCCAAAAAAAAAGATGCTGATAAGGAAATTGACTGGTCTTGATCTGTATACTTGTTCAAGATCAGTGTATAAGCATAATAATGCAAGAGGGTCAAGCATGATAGCCAGGAAACTAGCATTTTTTTGGAAGAAGTTAGCACTGGCAGTCTTCATATTTTTCTGATGAAAGGTTTCCTTTAATCTGGACACTTCTTGTTCTTATTTATCAGATTCACAAAAATTCCAATGGACTGGACAAATGGTCGAATGGTCGAATGGAATGGTTAAGATCTTTGTATTACATAACTGTCAGTAATTTTTGTTGGTCTGTCAGATCAAAATCTGATTGTGATTGCTAAATTTAGACCCAAATGTAGTGCTACCTACCAAATTGTAGCTATTGGTTTCTTAGCCGATATCAGCTAAACCACAGTATGTATCCACTGCAGTCCAAGAGGAAATATTAGGATAAAAGTTCTATGTTTTGTTGCTTTTTGGATACAAAAATGGATAATCTATCCTTATCCCAGGCCATCACAGTAAATGATCAAAACTTGATGTATGTTCGCTTCTAAACTTTCTGTCCCAGTTTCCCCTCTCTTTCTTCTGGAAGTTGATTTTGGCATTACATACCATGGTAGACAGCCAAAAGTAAGTGTTAAAATCACTCTAATTAACAGGTCTGTGTTGGCGGTAGTCCAGCATTTTGCTGTTCTAACATCACAGAGGTATTTGCCAGTAAAGGTTATCCAAGCTGACAACTACTACTTGCCAGGATCGTGAAACTGCTTAGATGAATAAGAAAAATCGAAGGGTTTTGTTTATGATCCATTTTTATCCTAACATTCACACTGCCCCAAAGTTTCATTGGCACAGTCATATGGATTTGAGAAATTCAAGGCTTTGACAATGTTTTAAATTTACTTAGGATTCTATTTGTAAAGAAAAAAAAAATGCAGAGTTATTCATCCTGCAAAACTGCATTCTCACTCATTCTTAATAAACGAGGGCAAAAACAAATGTTATTAAGCCATTGTCTCTCCAGGTCTAATGTTATTTATTCATAAAGAATAGAGAGAATAAGGAAAATACCACAATATGGCCACTAGGTAGCGCTGACGATCATAGTAGTACTTACTTTACAAGAATCTGTCCAGAATGTTGCCGCTCACAAGCAATCTGTTCCCTTCTCCATTCTGTATGTATCAGATGGGTGCTCAAGCACAGCAGTCCGCTTTCTCTCCACTGCACAATAAAATCAATAGAAGAAGGCAGCACCCCAATGGCATCTTGCTCTGAATGTTTAATCGTCTGATACAGGGTTTCTTAACCAGGGTTCTGTGGAATCCAAGGGTTCCTCCAATGGTTGCTAGGGGTTCCTTGAGCAATGACCAATGTTTCCCTCTCAGATAAGTTCCCAGTGACACCAATGATCTTTTTAGCTATTTGTAGGGGGGAAAGGCTTCCACAAGATCATAGATGTAAGGAGCACACTTCCACTGACCATTACACCAATGTATCATGAGTTGTAGATATAGCCATTTTTAACAGGAATTCCCTGAGTCAGAAAGGTTTTTTCAAAGGTTCCTCTGTGTTTAAAAGGTTGAGAAAGTCTGCTCTGACAGCACACATAGACACTCCCCTCGGAAGCCATGCCACCAACGCGTTTCACCCACCACAGGGCTTAATCGTAGGGAAGATCTAGTGGCCATAATGCAGCATTTTTATGATTCACTTTATTCTTTATGAATAAATATTGAATTTGACCTGAGAAAGGCAGCAATAAAAACTGAAAGAGGATCAATCGGCGTCCAATTGTATCCAAAGCTATTTAGAAAAGTTTTGTCTGAAAATGGACTTTAATGTGTATCTAAACTCAAGAACAATATGTAATATGCTGTCCTCCTTAACCACTTCAACTCCGGAAGATTACCCCCTTCATTACCAGGTCATTTTTTGCTATTTAGCACTCCCATACTAACTGAGTGGTCATGCAATGCTGTACTCAAACAAAATTGATATCATTTTTTTCACACAAATAGTGATTTCTTTTTGGTAGTATTTAATTACCACTGGATTTTTTTTTTATTATATAAAGAGAAAAATACAATATTTTATACTTTCTGCTATAAAACATATCTAATAAGTCAAGTTTCTTCATCGATTTTTGCCATAATGTATTCTGCTACATGACTTTAGTAAAAAAAATCCCAGTAAGTGTATATTGTTTGGTTTACATCATAGCATATACAAATGACGGTATTTTTATATATACTAGTAACGGTGGTGATCAGCGACTTATAGTTGGACTGTGATAGTGCGGCAGACAATCTGACACTGACTGACACTGGGTGTGAACTGACTAACTGCCACTGACATCATCAGTGACACTAATAAAGAGGTCAGTGCTAATACTATACACTGTCACTGAGCTAATGACACTAGTTGGGAAGGGGTTAACATCTGGGGCAATGAAAGTGTTAATTGTGTGCCTAACAAGTGTAATGTGTGAATAATGTGCTTTTACTAGTAGATGTGGCTGATTGGGGAGAAAAAAAACAGCCACATCTCTGCTTGGTGTACAGGGCCCTGTGTTGTTTGAAAACACAGGGTTCTGACCTGTGATTCGCTAAGCCAATAAGCAGGTCCCAGCCATAAATCATTAGCCGGGACCTGCTAATTGACTCGTGCTGTAGCAAATCACAGCACAGATAGGGTGGCGGCATGCTGGCGCCCCCTACCTGGAAATGCCGGATCACATTCATGTACATGATCCGTTGCCATATATGTGCATTGGCAGTCTGCAAGAGGTTAAAAGAGAAGTATGGGGTTTTTTTTTGTTTTTTTTTAAGAATCATGCTTACCTAGGTGGATGCAGCATCAGTCCGATGCTGCATCTGTCCTCCTGGTGCCTCTACACTGAGAACCGAACGATCGAACACCGCCGACCACTCAGTTTTCAGAGCTCTCCGAGCTGGAGACTGTTAGCCACTGCTCTCTACTCTGCCCCCTCTTTGTTCACTGTAGCACTGAGATGTGGAGGGGACAGGAGCGGCCGGCTCAGGCTCTCCGTGGCTCGCTAAGAGGCCGAGCCGGGTGTCGGGTCCAGGCATCTGGCGGATCCTGACTCTGTGGTCATGATGATGATGCGGAGCCTGGATCGACTTTTGTGATGCCAGCAGAGAGCGGACTTCAGCCCGCTCTCTGCTGAAAATGGTTTACAGGAGTGCAAAATAAACTGCAGTGATCCACAGGAGAAGTCCAGCCAAACGAGCTTTGTCTGTACTTCTCCTTTAAATGTGGTAGCTGCATTCGTTTTCTGTTTTCCTTTATTTTTACATATTGATTCTGTGGATACCACAATTCCTGTCCTAGGATGACAATGCTGACTCGCCATACCATACTGTATTTATAGAGAACCAGCATTGTCATTCTAGGACAGGAAATATGTTAGGACTACAGGACAACTTTCCTCTTCTCCAAAAGACGGAAGGGTATTCTGTAGTTCACAAAAAAGAACCAGGAACAATGCTAACTGATAACCATCAGTACAAGAAGTTATGAGCGCACAAGATTTTTGGCAGGATCAACACTTTTTTTTCTTCCTTATCAAACAGATAAAACAAAACATTTATAGTTGTACATTTAACAGACCAGAAGGGAACAAATAAGAGCAGATCATTGTTCGGGTTTTCATCCACCTTAACTCTACCCAAAAGTCAATTTTTCTTATCCCAGTCAGTCAATTTACATTGGGCCTGTTTCAACACAACTATTCACATGGGTGGATAAAGAGAAAGAAAACACATCAAGCCAGTTCTCTATCATGTACTGAACAAGCAGTGTGCTGTAAATCATGTATGCACACATTAGTTCTATACTACAGGACGTCTGTACATGTCAGCGGCTTAATAGTGCTGCTGCCTCTGAGAACATATTTGTTCTGTCAGTGCTCCAGATCGAGGGGGTCTTGCAGCTTCCCTGATTAGCTGTGAGTCTTCTGGAGTTAATCTCCCCCGGAGAGCTCACCTCGGTGACAGGCGCTGCCAATAGAAAGCCAATTGAGTACTTAGCCTATATGTATTGGCTCTGATTCAACCCATTTATTTCACTTTATGATTTCCTTCTCTAGCAAAGCACAGAGCTTTTGTGAGACTAGAAGGTATTGCTTGTGCCTCCAAGATTTCTCTTAGAAATCAGATTACAGAAGTCCAAAAAAATAGTGTCTGCAATCAATAACGCTGCAATATAGAGAATCGCTTGTCTTCTCCTATTGATTCCAATCTCCAAGAGGCCCATGGGTTTTTCAGGTACGCAATCTTCCGAGACCAAAAGTATGAATGAGCAATAACAAACTTGAAAATAATAGCATCAGAACTTCAGGCTGAACTAAACCCATCCCTGGAAAAAATTCTGTACTTGTCGGAACCAACGAACGCGGTGTAAAATCGCAACAGTAATGGGTCACATGACAAGAACCTGCATGACTTTTACTTTATATGCATGCAAAGTAAGGAATGAATAAGTGTAAAACATAAAATCAACAAAAACGACAAAGCTGCAATATACATAATAAAATATGTATAGTAAACATGTGATATATAAACACAGTGCAAAAGATAAATATAAAAAAAGTTGCGCTAATGTCTCTATATACATCAAAAAGGGGTGACAAACAATCCCTCACATAAAAAAATAAATATTTAAAAAAGAGCATAGAAAAAAATGAAAAAGAAAAAATGAATGAGAATAGTTTCACAGAAGTCCGAAGTGATTTAGTCCAACGGCGTGATCAATAAAAAATTACAAGTGCTGCACAAATCCTGTAGTATGGTAAACAAAGGATCTGAAGACCTCCACCAAGAGGTCACACGCAAGGCTTACCAGAGAGAATTGACCATCCACTACAGATAGGTCTATTGGGCATAAGATATGACAATCTCCTCTGTCTCTCAATGGATAGAAGGTCACCATAGGTGGTTTGTAGTATGCTCTGGTACAAGGTTCCTCAGTATATCATTACATTGGAAAAATGAACAGAAACCCCTCATAGTGTAATCTGCATGAAGGTAATTAATAAGATAAAAAACATTGCACTTACATGTCCTCCAATAAAAAACAGTAAAAAACTGACGGATAAAACAGAATTTGCTTCCCACACGCTTCCGGCATCAACGTAGTGATGTCACGGCAGGCTCTGCCCTGCACGTTTCGTCATATCTGACATCATCTGGGGCAGATTACATCAGATATGACAAAATATGCTGGGCGGAGCCTGCTTCGATATCACTAAATTGATGCCGGAAGCGTGTGAGAAACAAATTCTGTTTTATCTGTTGGAGGTTTATACTGTTGAAAGCGCTTTTTTATTGGAGGACATATACTTTATATACACATATAAAAATATTCTATACATCCTGTGAAATATGTTTTATATGGAATGCCAATCATTTTCCTGCAGAGCCACAAGGAATAGGGGGTCTGATTATTAGGTACTAAGGATGAGCTCAGGCATGTTGAGGTCCTAGTCCGAACCCACCAGAGCGAGCCTACCAGGAAGCTCAATCAAAAGAAATCCAGAATTCGTTGCAACACTTCACCTTTATTGATCCTTCATGCAAAAAAACTCACAGACAGTGCGGGGTACAGTAAAAGTTGACGTGTTTCGTGCTGTGGCTAGCGCTTACTTATAATCTCATACGGTATGAGGTTATAAGACAGCATTAACCACAGCACGAAACTGGTCAACATTTAGTGCCGGTTCACACAGGGGCGACTTGTCAGGCGACCTAGCCGCCTGTCAAGTCGCCTCCCGTTCTGTACAATCGAACCGTTCTAATAGGAGCGACGCAAGTCGCTCCGACTTCGAAAATGTTCCTGTACTACTTTGGGGGTGACTTGAGGCGACTTGCATAGACCTCGGTGAGGCGACCTGCAAGTCGTGCCGCCCCTGTGTGAACCGGGGCTTACTGTACCCCGCACTGTCTGTGATGTTTTTTGCATGAAGGATCAATAAAGGTGAAATGTTGCAGCGAATTCCGTATTTCTTTTGATTGTGTATCTGTAGACGAGCTGTGCTAGCATCTTCACCTAAAACCTGGCTATGCTGTGGATGGATGACTAATGTGCTCACCTGGAGCGGCTTTCTCTATGGTGGTGAATTGTCCCTACTAGGATGCTGTCAACTGTACTAGGCCAATCATCTGCAGCCAGGGCAGTCACCGATGTCAGTCACTGCTGTCTGCTCTGCCCCCCCACACTAGAGAGCTGGGATGTATAGGGGGTGGAAGTGGCTGGCTCAGCCTCTCAGTGGCTTGCTGAGAGGCTGAGCCAGGTGCCCATCCAAGCTTCTGGGTCGATCCTGACCATATGGTTGCGATCTTTCCCCAGCCTAGACAGGCTCTGTGACGTCAGCCAAAAACGGCTCACAGGAGTGCAGAACGGACTGCACTCCTGTGATCCACAGGAGAAGTACAACCGAACGAGCTTTGGCTGTACTTCTGCTTTAAAGAAGGCCTTCACTTAAGAATAGCCAGTCCTTCCCCCTGCAAAATATAAAAAACACTGCTTATTAAAAAAAAAAAAATTCTATTTACCTTTTTTCTTAGCTTATGTTTGACCCTTTCCCTGCCTTCATTCTTGCTTAGGCATCAGCTGAGGCATCACACAACGACTTGGTGGTACAGTGTGTCATCAGGGGGCTGGCTGGTGTATGTCCTACGATCCAGCGATGTGGCCGCCTGAACCCTTGATTCTCTCCCTCTCCTCTCCCTGGCGCCGATATTACAACTGTAGGCACCCGGCTGTGACAGCTTGCGGCTACACAACCAGGTGTGCACTGCACATGCGCAAGTCACTATGCGCCTCCTTAATGGTAGGGCAATCTTCTGGGACCTGTGACATGTCCCAGAAGATTTCAGGGAGGGAGGGGGAGAGGAGAACTTCCGCTCGAATCGCCTAGGCGGCCCGAACGGAAGTGGGAGTGGGTACCTGTCAAAACTAGGTACCCCCCCTCCCCACCCCAAATAAATGAAATGCCAAATGTAGCATAGATGGGGGGAGGAATGCTTAAAGTGGAACTTCCCCCTTTAGGTGGAGCTCTGTTTTAAATAAATGGGCTAACTTGATGCAACACATGTAATGCCTGGTAACATTTGAGTTCTGGTCTGAGCAAGCCCTAAATGATAATAAGAAAATTAATTTGGGTAAAGCAGGAGCAAAAAGTTAGATTTGAAATCCTCGCTCTTCTCTTTCTTCTCTGTGCAGCTTTTCAACAAAGGATCAGAGTGATGTTCTGCTCTGGCACTGACCAATCAGAATTGCCCTGATCCATCCTGGAAGTGCTGCACAGAGAAGAGGGAGAGGAGCAGGGATTACACCAGGCAGCTGGTGCAGGTTCGTTCACCATTTTTTTTTCTGAAAAGGTGAACTAACCCTTAAAGTGAGATTTCACCAGTGCTACGTCACTTTCCCTTCAAAATGTATCTTGTAAGTAAGACCTAGAATAATGAGAAGCAGAGGTCAGGTGGAAAGTATTTAAATTAATAGGTTGCCAATAAGGACAAATGTGAAACACTGTTCATTTAAAGGAGACCATCACTTTCGTGGGGAAAAAAAATAGCAAAAAAAAAAAATAATAATACAGCATATACAATTGCGACATAAGCCATATTGTAATTGAATGATATTTAACCATTTCAATACCAGGCACTTTCCCCCCCTTCCTGCCCAGGACAATTTCTAGCCTTCAGCGCTGTTGCACTTTAAATGACAATTGCACGGTCATGCAACACTGTACCCAAACTAAATGTTTATCATTTTCTTCCCACAAATAGAACTTTCTTTTGGTGGTATTTGATCACCTCTGGGATTTTTTATTTTTGCGCTATAAATGAAAAAAGAGCGTCAATTTTGAAAAAAAAAAAACAATGGGCACTTATAGGTGGCACTGATAGGCGGCACTGATGGCACTGATAGGTTGCACTGGATAGGCAGCACTGATGAGGAGCTACTGACAGGCTTTACTGAGTGGCACTGATTGGCACTTTGATGGGGCACTGACAGGCATTACTGATGGGGTACTGATTGGCACTTTGATGGGGCACTGACAGGCATTACTGATGGGGTACTGATTGGCACTTTTTTGGGCACTGTTTAGTGCACTCATCTGCACTTTCATGGGCACTGACAGGCTTTATAGAGGGGGACAGGCTGGCAGGTAATGGGCATTGATTGGCAGCTGATAGGCATCTTTTGATGGGGGTTGTGCTGATAATCAATTTGCTAATTATCAGCACAGACTCCCCCTCTCACAGGGAGAGCCCTGTCAGCGTGAACCGAGGAAAGCCGTTTACCAGCACTTCCTGGTTCACGCGATGATCAGCTGTGGGGCTGCTACACACACACAGAAGGCTTTTTATCTTAAAGGAGTTTTAAAGGCAGAAGGTTTTTTATCTTAATGCATTCTAGCAGCAGCGGTGCCATTGGCTCCCGCGGCTGTCAACCAAAGTCAGTCAGCCAATCAGGGGAGAGAGGGGGTGGAGCCGGGTCAGGGCTTCGTGTCTGAATGGACACACAGAGCTGTGACTCGACTCCAGTGCCCCCATAGAAAGCTGCTTGCTATAGGGGCACTGGATTGGAGGGAGGGGCCAGGAGCAGCAAAAAGGGACCTGAGAAGAAGAGGATCTGGGCTGCCCTGTGCAAAACCAACTGCACAGAAGAGGTAACTATAACTATGTCTGTTATTTAAAAAAAAACAAGACTTTACAATCACTTTAATGCATAG
The DNA here is from genome assembly GCA_037952925.1 of Lithobates clamitans. Taxonomy (NCBI): domain Eukaryota; kingdom Metazoa; phylum Chordata; class Amphibia; order Anura; family Ranidae; genus Lithobates; species Lithobates clamitans. The sequence goes on from JBBGZY010001062.1 coordinate 2,133,129, forward strand.
AATGCATTAGGATAAAAAAACTGACTTTACAACCCCTTAAAGTTCTGCTGGTGGCTAAATAACTACATAATATACCCAAAACAGCTATTCATATTTCCTCTATGCTGAGCTTCAAATTGCTAAGCTGGCAACTCTACACATCAGACATGGTCATGTTTCAGCTGAAAAACGCAGAATAGAAAGGTTTCAGAAAAATGTACACTGAGATCATCTTTCAATACATATTTTCTTATCAACACATTGATTGCTGAAGTGCCTCTCACAACCAGTATAAATCGGAAGATATCAGTGTTGGTGGAAATGATAGTGAATTTGCCGGCTATAACAGGGAATTCTGGGAAACAATCTCACATGCTGTAAAATACCGCAAATGCTTTTCCTCCAGTCTCATTTATCATTGTCCTCCCCTGAAAAGGCTGCACAAGCCACTCATTTCCAGCTCCTCTCCGGCTAACCATCATAATAAACTCCATTTCAGACCACTACAGAGCTGGAAACGGATTTCTTTTACTGTTTCTACTTCTAGAAGCACTCTGACACCCAGTGTGTGTAAATGAATATAAATGAATGTGTAGGCAACATGCTTTATTAACCACTTGTCACCAAACGAATGGAAGATCGTGTAGCTTTTTACGGTCAGAAAGAAGGTCAATACATTTTCATAAACTGTTTAGAATTTGAAAGCTGATTTAAAAGATGTTTTTATTACGTATTCAAATCTATAGCATTTGCCTACCTAGCTGTTAACCTTTGCCTAGAACAGTTTCCCATTGGATATGCTTTGCCACATTATATGCAGTGATGGATCTGTTATTATTCATTTTACTTTTTTATTACAGGTACTTATAGAGCACTGACAATTTACACAGCACTTCACACACATATATTAAACATTCACATCAGTCCCTGCCCTCAAGGAGCTTACAATCTAAGGCCCCTAACTCACATTCATACATACAGTACTGTACATATACTAGGGCCAACTTGAGGTTATGAGAAAGCGCTAGCCACAGTGCGAAACGCGTCAACTTTTACTGTATCCCGCACTGTCAGTGAAGTCTTTTGCATGAAGGCTCAAGAAAAGTGAATTGTTGCAGTGAATTCTGAATTTCTTTCGATTGTACATATACTAGGGCCAATTTATACAGCAGCCAGTTAACCTACCAGCATGTCTTTGGGGCGTTGGAGGAAACCGGAGTACCCAAAGGAAACCCACCCAGGTACAGGGAGAACATGCAAACTCCAGGCAGGTAGTGCTGTGTTTTTTTTCACTTAGATTTTGATTTCCTTCTTAAACCAGAACTATATTCACCTTCAGGACTTTCTTTCTCAGAAAATAGGTGCAGGTACCCCCTCCCCCGAGTAACACTTGATCTCCGCCCCCTACCCACCTCTGAGCACTGTTCCTTTTCTCTGCCTCCTACCCACCTCCCAGTACCACCCCCATTAGAGAATACAGAACCAAGTATCATTCTGTGGACAGCTAAGTAACTTGTATGGAATTTGATAATGATAACAAGAGAAGCAGTAAAAATTGATTCCCTGCAGCCAGCAACAATAGTCCCCCCCCCCCAGCAACAATAGACCCCTCCAACAAAAATAGATTTACCACCAGCAACAACAGATCCTTGCCTGCAGCCAACATCAATGGACTCTCCAGCAGTTAAAAAATAGACCCACGCCCCCAACAGGAGAACCCCCCCCCCTCCCCAGCAACACCAAACCCCAGAGTGAGAATAGATAGCCCAACAGCCAGCATCAATAGACCTTCCAGTACAGCCCAGCACCCCCTGCCAACACCATTCAGAGCTGGAGGTGCCAGAACTGCGCTCTCCCATGTTCCTGCTGAAAAAAAGCCTTGCTCACTTTGGCTCCATTGGTGCGACACCCTGGAGCTCCCCGTTGGCCGCTGACATGTTTGATGGTTTCTAGATATCGAGCGCCAGTCACTTTCATTGGCTGGACAGGGGAGAAGTTACTCTCACACATGCGCAGGAGTTTCAACAGCTTCGTCTTTGCTGGTTTTCTTACACTGAGCTGCGCATGCAGCTCAGGGTAGTGCCTGCCCCCATCTTGGTGCTGCAATTTAGTGCATTCTGGGAAGTCCCACAGAACTCAATAGCAGCACATCAGAAATGCATATAACATGCATTTTGATGAGTTGGCAACATGTATTAAAGAATTAAAGAAGATGTTTGGGGTTTATAAAAAACAAACACACAGAAGAGCTCCGGTGGGTCACATGACCACCCAGCTGCGCTGTAAATAAGGTATTTTCCACAATAAAGTTAGACAAGGAGAAACACTACACATTATATAAACTTTTGCAGAATGGAGTAAATGATTTTACAAGGACTTTAACTAGGGCTTATTTTCTGAGTAGGGCTTATATTGCAGCCATCCCAGAAACTCACGCTAGGTCTTATTTTCGGGGTAGGGCTCATTTTCGGGGAAACAGGGTACAAACAATAATTTGGTTGGTTGCATGCTGGTTGGTGAGTTGAGCTGGGAATTTCTTTGATTTTGTTTGAACCTAATCTATCTAGCACTGTAAAGAAAAAAATGTTTTACTTACCTGTTCTGAAGCCACTCTGGTCGGTCCGGTCTCCAGTGGCGCCCTCTGTGTGCAGGAGAAAGTCGACAACGACTGGGAAATGCCTGGGAAGTCCCTCACAGAGGGGTTTATTTACTAAAACTGGAGAGTGCAAAATCAAATTCACTTCTGCATAGAAACCAATCAACTTATCCCAAAGCTTAAAGGGGTTGTAAAGCTTCGTGTTTTTTCACCTTAAAGTGGTTGTATAGTGTTTTTTTTTTAACTTTTACCTACAGGTAAGCCTATAATAGGTAAGTATAGTGATTTTTTCTTTACAGGGCTAGATAGATTAGGCTTAGAATTTGGCTTAGAGTAGGTTTAGAGTTAGTAAGGTTTTGCCTTAACTTCCACTTTAAGTTTAGGTTTTAGCAGGGGCAGGAAAATAGTTATTGGATAGCTATCTAGAGTTTAGTTGCACTTTAAGCTGCATATTTATAAAGTATTGCATGTGAAACTGAAAAAACATTTAGTGAAAGTTTATCTTCCTGATGCAAGTGTTTTAAATTACAGTGATTGATTCACCTACAATGAATATTTGATAAATGTGTCATTTATTGCTTTATGAATATGCTGCTAAATGTTCGTCTAATGGCCATACCTGGAGATGTTTTGGTTAAGCACATGTGAATAATTGTGCCCACTCATTCTTGTTGCCAAAGCTGATCTCACGTGATTAAAAACAGCAAGCCAATAGTCAAGCCAATTTTAATGTTATTGATAAAATTATGTAAATAATTCTATCAATGTGTGTAATTGTTTTAAAAAACTTTTTGTGCGTGTATATATATATGTATAAGGGTTTATTTATAGACTGTGCACTGCGCAGTTGCACTCTGCAAGTGCAGTTGCTCCACAGCTTATGCACAGAAGCTCTGCTGATTTCCATCATCCAATCATGTGCAAGCAAAAATGCATCTGTTTTTAATTTCCTTGCACATGATTGGGTAAACCCTGGAAAGTGAAGCTTTACCTCATTTACTAAGCTCTGGAGCAACTGCACTTACAACAGCACTTTGCAAACTGCACAGTCTATTTTCCTTTAGTAAATCAACTCCATAATATCACCCATTACCCAAGATTCACATGTTTTCTATTTTCTAATTGAATCTAATGTAAGGAAGTGTGAATCTTGATCAAAAAACATTGATAAAACAGACCTCAATTACTAAGCCAAATCATTGAAAACAGTGCACTGCCTGTATGAATTGTATTTTATCTCCACTGTTGTTTTACAAAAATACTATGGAAAATGGGGTCATTCATTATAGAGCTCCCTCTACTGGTTAAACTTCAAATCTTTAAAGCCCCACTCTGGGCAATATATGATCTCCTGCCCACCCTCCTTTAACCCATCCTATAATGCTTTTAGTTGTTCTTAGCTGATGTACACACTACTTCTGGAAACACACTTTAACCAGATTGTATGGTGCTTCTGCGCTATGCGATCCAGGGCATTTGGGACCCGCATTTAGGGTGTCATGAACTGAACATTGACACCTGCTGCAGATCTCAACTGCCGTGCGTTTTGAACGTAGTGTAGGAAACGCGCATGGAACGCGGGTTTGCCACACTGTGTTCTGGTGTGAATGGAGGCTTACAGGCTCGCAAACTAAGCAAACACAAATCTACTTCTGGATTAACCCACAAGTGGGAAACATTTTTTTTGAAAAAAATTAAAGTGTAAATTTTCTTGAAGTCGATACTTGTGTATAAGCAGATTGGGAACTGATTATTATTATTATTATTAGTGGTCAATAACTTCTAGAGGGATGACAGGTCTAATATTGATTTAACCTTCAAATTGGCTTCCTCTCAGTCATTCTCAAGCAGGATCCCGTGGAACCCTAGAGTTCCTCCAGAGGTTTCTAGGAGTTTCTTGAACTGTAGCTGATTGACTTCCCATTTAATGGTGTTTACTAAGGTCTGGGGTCAATGGCACTTGGCAGAGCCAAAGTCTTGTTTTTTTTTACCAATAAAAATAACAAACCTCATACTTACCTGCTCTGTTGCAGTGGTTTTGCACAGAGCAGCCCGAATCCTCTCTTCTCGGGTCCCTTTTCTGTGCTCCTGGCCCCTCCCTCCTGTTGAGTGCCCCCACAGCAAGAAGCTTGCTATGGGGGCACCCAAGCCGAGTTATAGCTCCCTGTGTCCATTCAGACATGAAGATGTAGGCCCAGCCCTGCCCCTTCTCTCTCCTGGTTGGCTGACTGACTTTGATTGACAGCAGCGAGAGCCAATGGCACCACTGCAGTGTCTCAGACAATCGGGAGGGAGAGTTCCGGACGGCTGAGACACTCGTGGACATTGCTGGACAAAGATGGGGCTCAGGTAAGTATTAAGGGTGCCGAGTGGGGCTGCTGCACACTAAAGGCTTTTTATTTTAATGCATAAAATGCATTAAGATAAAAAAAACCTTCTGACTTTACAACTCCTTTAACTGTCTGTAAGTGTGGCATTTTGACCACTACCATAAGGGGGGCATTCTTCCCACTAGTCTTCAATGTAGGAGGCATTTTTCCCACTGATCTCCATTAAACAGATTTTTGCTGAGACCGGAAATTTCTTTCAAGGGTTTCTCTGGGAAAAAGTTTGAGAACGGCTATGAAGCTAACAGGTACACAACATTTTCTCCAACAAAATCTAGTTTCAAACTCATTATTGTGTTATATATCTGGGTTTTAAAAAATGTTTTATTAAGTAAATCATTTTTACAGCGGTATAAATAATGAGAAATGTGAGTTTCAGGTAAATGGTTATAATAGCTCGCTTGTCTGCCGCGCTCTGCTGCCACCCTTGCCCCCAGCCAAATTTCTCCTCTAATACAAATCACAACATAAATATATCTGCTGTTGTGTGAATGGGCCTTTCTGAGAGACCAGGTATGGGAACATGCCTGCAAACATTAAATTTAAAGCTAGAGAGCCCCAAAAGCCTCCAGGGCTCCTTTTTTAATCAGAGTAACATAGCTCACACAGGAAGAACTTATATGGCCCGTATTAACGAAGTAGTTATGTTCGTTCATTTACTGCCCTTCCTGCAGAAAGTGCCCATAAAGGCATCTATTATAGCTTCCCAGCTGACAAGCATTCAGCTACCTTCAGCTTGCCCAGACAGCGAGCTGTCCCTTTTATTGCCGAATGCCTTTTTAATTGCATGTCCCTCTTTATGAGCTGCCTTGACCTACAATAAAAGCTTTCTACAGTAAAGCATAATGCCTGAAACTGGAGACACCAAATGACTAACAGCGTTCAGCGCTCAACCACTGTTTATGTTTTCCTTTGGGGTTTTTGTCTACAACGAGGCAAAGACCAAGTATACATGCCCATAAATCTGAACAATACAAACAGGCATATTTATGTTTAATTAAGCCTTTGTCGGTCTGGCGGTGACTTTAGGTTCAGGTGATAGCGGGAATTCTGGCATGTAGGACAGGAGTAATTATGAGACAATTAACTTTTTTTTTCCTGCTATTAAGGCGCTAAAATAACTAAAATGCATACATCAATAAAAAACAATGTTAGGCATAGTATTATACCGCATGTATTTATTTAAAATTAATTAATTTGCTGCAACCACAGTTATGTTGGGACCAAATGCACACAGTTACGTGCTTACTATTCAGTACCTGTGGTTTCAAAAGGAATGTACAGGGCTCACACTGTCTATGGGGCACTTAAATGACAGCAGATGTTTTTTTCATTATGACTCTTGGGGATAAAAGGTTGTTGACGGGTAGAAAGTCTGAGCCAACAGTCTACTCTTCATCAACATAAAAGCAGTGTCATGCAGGTAAAATAAATACAAACAAGCGGGCTGATATACAGACTATTGTGCTAGCTGTACACGTGGGCTGACTGAGAGAGAACTATTAGGCCTCGTACACACTACTAGCTTTTTTTCGTTCAACCCAAAAAAAAAATAACTGACAGCTGTACTAACCATCAGATGTTGGTACAGCGATCCCCCCTGCCCAGGGATGCCCCTCCCCCCACCCCTGCCATTGGCTGGGAGCACTGATCGGGAGCCGGTCGGCAAACCTTTTCTGGTCAAGACCCTTCGACAGCACCAGCTGCCGTACACGCCAAACAGAGTGGTTGGTGGAATATTTGCTGACACCTATTGTAATCAAGCAGTAGCAGCCTCCATGCATTGCTCAAATACCCTAAACCAGGGGTAGGCAACCTCGGCCCTCCAGCTGTGTTGAAACTTCAAATCCCGTCATGCCTCTGCCTCTAGGAGTCATGCCTGCGATTGTTAGGGTCTTGCAATGTCTCATGGGACTCGTAGTTTCAAAACAGCTGGAAGGCCGAGGTTGCCTACCCCTGCCCTAAACACTGATAGGATGCAGTAGTTGTTCCGCTGACAATTTTACACCCAGCTCCGTCAAGTTTTCAACTGAAGTTTGTCGAGCTGGGTGCTGCAAAAGTTGTAGAGCGATTCCTGAATTCAAACCATGTATATCCAATTTCACAAATGTAAAGACGGCCTTGTTGACGGCCCCGGAGCGTTCTGGCAGGGTCGGAACACAATATCTCAGCAGGGCAGATCACTGTACTAACATTGGATTGTTAGTATAACGGCTCTGATCTGAGCTGTCAGTTTTTTTTCATTCAACCTGCTGGGTTGAACGAAGAAAAACTAATTGTGTGTACTGGGCTTAAGCCCTTATGAACACTGTAGTCAAAAAGGTTGCTCATGCTGACTATTTTCAGGGAAAATACTGTATAAAAAATACCCTTGCAGTGTGCTACCCAACATTGCAAGGCCTAAATACTCAATTTCGTGTAGGGTAACAATAAAAAACATTTTACTTACCTTATCCCTCATTCCTGAAAGCTTCCTCCTCTCCATTCGACTGGTCCCTTGAAGCAGCTTCTTCTCAACGTTCCAGCTGGTGGCTTCTGGCATCATCACTGACAATGCAGGACCGAAGTCATACATTGTAAGCAAGGACGCCAAGGGCCTGCCCACTGCTCACAACATCAGAGGCTGCCGGGGAGTGAGGGATATGATAAGTACAACTGTTTTTTTTATGTTCACTACACAAAAATGAGAATATAACCCTTGTAGTGCAGGGGAAGGCCCACAGCAAGAGTAGGTACTACATTTCCCCAGACTTCAGCTTTAGGCCACTTTCACACTGAGGAGCTTTACAGGCGCTATATCGCTAAAAATAGCACCTGTAAAACGCTTCTCCTGTCACTCCAATGTGAAAGCTTGAGGGCTTTCACACTGGAGAGGTGCGCTTGCGGGATGTTAAAATAAGTCCTGCAAGCAGCATCTTTGCAGCGCTTTAGGAGCGGTGTATACATCGCTCCTAGAGCACCCCTGCCCATTGAAATCAATGGGCAGCGTCTCGGCAGCGGCGCTTTGCGGGCGCTTTTAACCCTTTTTAGGCACCTAGCGGGGGTTAAAAGTGCCCCACTAAAGGCTGAAAAGCGCTGCTAAAACTATGGTAAAGATATCGGCACTTTACCGCTGGCGCCCCCAACGGCCCAGTGTGAAAGTGCCCTAAAAGCAATCTGCAGTTCCAGTTTGGTAATATTAAACGCAGGTCTTAATAGGAGTGTCGACTATCAACTTAACCAAGTTTCTAACAGGCTTTTAGCAAGTCTCAAGTAGCTGTAACTTACCAAAAAGCTTGCATTACACATGCTCTTTTAGTGCTCTTAAAGTAACTACTGTATATATCCCTTGATCTTATACACAATCCCTTCCCCTGTTATTTATGGTTTCCTGTACAAAGCAGAATAAGGGATGCATTAAAGAGGAAGTAAACTCTGTAGTTTTTTCCCACTTTTTTTCTTCCCTGCAAAGAAAAGGCATAATGTGCTAGTATGCATCATACTCCGGCTGTGTGACTGGCCCGGAGCCGCGTGACGTCACTCCCGCGCATACGCCGGGTCACGGCTCATGCTTCTGAAAAAATGGCACGGGCAGACGTTCCTTCAGAGCACATGCACCGATGACATCATAGGCACAGTATACAGAAATATCTCCTAAATGGCACACATTTAGGAGATATTTACAATACCTATAGGCAAGCCTTATTCAAGGCTTGCCTATAGGTACAAATAATACAGGGAGGCTTACAACCTCTTTAAAACTCATTCACACAATAAGAATATTGGACAAATGATCGTCCGTTTTTTTGGGTTTTTTTTTGCATGTTCGTCTAATATCGAAAACCAATAATTTACTAAAGTTATGAAAATTTTCATGCAACAGAATACAACTTTGGAAGTGATGTAATGTATTGTAATGTATTCTTTCATTTCCGAGCATGCGTGGTCTTGGTCACACAATTTTTTTTTTACAAATTCCATACTAATTACATGAAAATTGTTCGTTCTGTTATAAAATTCTGTGCTTGTCCCTCAGATAATTTTGCATGAACTGTGGTGATCGGCTCTTGATTGCTGTGTATTAATGATCAGATTATCAGACGATCATTTCGAAAACTACAATATTTCCTTAGATTTTCTCATCGTGTTTACTAGGCATCATGCACTGAGCAATTATTTAGAATGTATGGCTCACGTCATTACGAAGGCATGTTCTTATCTACATGTACAAATAAAATAAGATGGGCCGTGTCTTTGTATTGCAGCATCAATTTCCTAAAATATTCAAAGTGACGCGCAAAAAACACACAATGCAAATAAGTGAAAAGTTACAAGCCTCCAGCTTTCCCTTCTTGTAGTAAAATGACAATAAACTGAGATATAAACATTACACGGCCAGGTGTCTATAAGGACATTTTCCAGAAAGGAATCGTAAACATTTGCAATACTGCCTAGCCTGTTCAAAGGCATTGATTCCAAGACATACAAAAAACAATAACAGCTTCAGTCTCGTCTTTCACTACCAAGTTCTCCTAAGCGTAACACCTGCAAGAGCTAAACATCTGGGGCTACGAGCTTAGAGCTTACCGTTCCAGCAAGTGTGAAGAGAAGATCTTCTAGATGTCATCCTGTGGAGTTTTATTACACCCTTATGACCTAAGCTAACTTTAGGTGGTAAAGGAGGGCAAGGTTAAATTAGTAAATATCTCAGCAAGCCAAGACTCTTCACTGGATGCTTAGCCAAAGTGTCTGTATACCCCTGTGACATTCTCCATAAATGCTTACTTGGACAGTTTCTCTGTTTATCTAGGTAGCATCCTTTGAATTACACGGATAATGTGGGACTTCCTCAAGTGTACATTGCAAAGGCCAGATGAACACGGCTGTACAGCGTGCAGAGCCTGCATAATGACTCTTCCGGGACCCACAGCTATCCCAAACAGACTCCCATTGAGGTGAATTAGAAGATGCTTCTGTACATGGTGTGACAGTGCTAGGTGGCCACCACTGTGTAAATAAAGGTAAAAAGCACACCGGGTTCTCCCAAATTCAGGGGCTCAGGACAGTTCGCGCTGAGCAGAGAAAAGTTGGTTTTACAGCTTTCTCTAGGTTTTGTTCCAGGATTGGGTTCCAGAGTTCAGAGACTTCAAAGAGTCTTGGGAGGGTCGAAAACCTCTTAGCCTGGGTCTCACCAGCAGGGTGTGTGTGCACAACTCTTATGGGGCGTACACACGGTCTGACTTTTCGGCTACAAAAGTCCGACGGACGCCGACAGACCAAATCCGATCGTGTGTGGGCTTCCCCGGACTTTCAGCGGACTTTTCCAGTCGCAAATCTGATGGACTTTAGATTTGGAACTTGCTTCAAACCTTTACGCCCTAACTCCCCCGGACCCAGAAATTCGCACGTCTGTATGCTAGTCCGACGGACAAAAACCCACGCTAGGGCAGCTATTGGCTACTGGCTATCAACTTCCTTATTTTAGTCCGGTCGTACGTCATCACGTAGGAATCTGTCAGACTTTTGTGTGATCGTATGTAGGCAAGTCCATTCGTTAGAAAGTCCGCCGCAAGTCCGCCAAAAGTCCGTTGAAAGTTTGTCGGACGGGCTGTCGGACTTTTGTAGCCGAAAAGTCCGACTGTGTGTACGCCCCATTATAATCTAAGGTCCGACAGCAGTTCGGGTCTCCACCCTCCCCAGGAGTCTGTGAGGCCATAAGGGAGCAGCTGGAATTTTGCATGTCTGCACAGTATAGACGAATTCTGTGGCAGAACAGACAGGATGTCCCTACCCAGGCCAGGGAGTGGGCCAGGTCAGCAGGAAGCTGAGTGTGCAGAAAGACCTGCGAGAGGTGCAGAGGTTACTTGTAAACACAGGGGGTGCTGGGAGGCAGTCTAAGGGACAATGGTAGAGGCCTAAGCGGAAGGCCTGAAGCAAGCCAGGAGGCTTATGGATGCTTTTGTTTGTATTTTTAAGTTTATAATATCTACTAATCTACTCAAACTTGTATAGTCAGGCTGAAGAAAAAAACCCCCAGAAAGGCAGACTTGTGTTCCTCTATAATCTACACTCACTTAGAGAAGAGGAGGGAATTGAACATTGACCATGTATTCCAGGTGTTTCTAAACTGTTCCAATCTGTCATTTTTTCCAGATCCCTAATAGAATCTAGTTCTATTGCCCATTCTGCTAAAAATGGGATGGTTCTTGATTTCCAGTGGTGAGGAATCACTGCTCTCGCTGCTGAGATAAAATGATGAAGGATATCTCTCTTAATTGTTTTATGGAGGTTGGTATTATAGATCGTAATGCTATCTTTGGTGATTTGGTCATTTGTATCGTCGTAATCTTACAATACATATCACATGTTGAGTTTTTATTGCTGTTGTGTCCCTGTTGGGGAGTTTCAGCCTCTTAAGTTGTCCTAGTGACTACTGTAAAAAATGAATAAACTATTGCTCTGGCTAGACCCCAACCGTCGTTTAACATGGCACAGGAGAGTAGTAGGGAACACAAGGTGAAGTGGATGCAACTCCCCTCAGATTAGGTCTTGAGATCCTAATGTACATATATAAAACAAACACAAGAGGGTGCCTCATAGGCAACAGCAGCTTTTTCTATGGTTTGATAAAGGGGTGCCCCTGTTGCCCTGAAACACGTAGCAACACCCCCTCCACTTTCTGTCACCATCACCCAGCCAAGAGAGGTGCTGTCTGGAGCTGCAGCCATCTTGCTACACCCAGAAGCCAGTGTTGTCCTTAATGTGCGCTGACAGTCAATACTGTCAGCACACATTAATACCCAATGCCGCTTCTGTAATTCTGGCTCCTGTGAACTCAAAGGAAGGTGCTGGGAGTAATACAGAGAGCGGGAAATGAAGAAGGAGGAGACTTCCAATGACAGCACTGATCACAGACTGTGGGAGGAAGCACGAAGCTCAAGCACAGGGCTGAATAAGGAGGTGAGATCCAATGATGAGTCTGTGTAAGGTAGCAGTATAATGCTGAGTGTGGGGGATGAGGGGCATAGGGAGGTAGAGAACCGGAGCATTGTGTTTAAGGTAGCTGTTTGATCCAGGGGTAGGAGGGCATAGAGCCAGAGCATTGTATTTAGGTTGCCACGTGATCAAGACCTAGGGGGGCAGAGAGCCAGAGCATTGTGTTTAGGTTGCCCTTTGATCCAGGGGTAGGGGGGCAGAGAGCCAGAGCATTGTGTTTAGGTTGCCCTTTGATCCAGGGGTAGGGGGGCAGAGAGCCAGAGCATTGTGTTTAGGTTGCCGTTTGATCCAGGGGTAGGGGGGCAGAGAGCCGGAGCATTGTGTTTAGGTTGCCGATTGATCCAGGGGTAGGGGGGCAGAGAACCGGAGCATTGTGTTTAGGTTGCCGTTTGATCCAGGGGTAGGGGGGCAGAGAGCCGGAGCATTGTGTTTAGGTTGCCGCTTGATCCAGGGGTAGGGGGGCAGAGAACCGGAGCATTGTGTTTAGGTTGCCGTTTGATCCAGGGGTAGGGGGGCAGAGAACCGGAGCATTGTGTTTAGGTTGCCGTGTGATCCAGGGGAAGGGGGGCAGAGAGCCGGAGCATTGTGTTTAGGTTGCCGTGTGATCCAGGGGTAGGGGGGCAGAGAGCCGGAGCATTGTGTTTAGGTTGCCGTGTGGTCCAGGGGTAGGGGGGCAGAGAGTCGGAGCATTGTGTGTGTATAAGGCATGTAAAATTCATGTTAGTGGTCCACAGGATTCAAAATTGTGAGTTTAGTGGTCTGTGAGGTCTGAAAGGTTGGCGACCATTGATCTAAAGGGCAGAGATTAAAGGGAAATCTCGTCTAGGACACTGACACAAGTTTTGTCTTTAGGCTTGACTCACATCTATGCAATTTGTGATTGGCTCGTTCTACAGTGTGCTTTTACAGCAATTTTGCAACGATTTGCGGTTTAACGTTTCTTTATGCATTTTTGGGCAATTTGTTGTTGGGCAGATTAGAAAACCCAAATCATTACAAAATCGCACTACATGCTTTTCTGCAGCTTCTCCACTGATGTCTATGGAACCAAAAAAGTAAAAAAAAGCACCATTTTGCGGTTAGTCCCTGACCCTTTCCAAAAACGCAATGGCTAAAAAAAGCATAGATTTGAACGTCTCCCATAGGGAACCGTGTTAAATAGACTGTAGTGCGTTTCTGCAAAAAGCAACAAAAAACGCATAGGTATGAACAGAGCCTTTGATATACCTTAAAAGTTACCATTTCCTTCTGAGTTCATACAAATGCATTCTCATTGCAGTATTTTAGGCCCCTTTCACACTTTTATGGCCTTGTTTGACGTGACTTGAAGCAATGCCTGTGTAATCTTGAGGTCCATGGACCTCAAGTCGCATCAAAGTTGGACCAAAGTGGTACAGGGACTACTTTGAAGTCGCTGCGACTTGAAGTCGCACAGATATGAACAGTACTCATTGGAAAGCATGAGTTACGACTTGTAGTCCCAAGTCGCAGGACAAGTCGCACAAGTGTGAAAGGGACCTTAACCACTTCCTGACCGCCGCACAGACATATACATTGGCAGAATGGCTCATACAGGCAAATGGGTGTCCCGTTGAATCTGCCGCCTTGCGGGCGTGCACGCACACGCCGCGGGAGTGTGCCCGTGGGTCCTGCTAACTCGATGTTCGCCGGCAGTCCGCGATCGTGAGACGGAGAGGCAGAACAGGGAGATGTAAACAAGGCATTTTCTGTTCTGCCTAGTGACATGACAGGGATCTACTGCTCCCTGTCATCAGGAGCAGTGATCGCTGTCATGTCAGTGGTAGCCCATCCCCCCACAGCTCCCTAGGACACACTTAACCCCTTGATCGCCCCCAAGTGTTTAACCCCTTCCCCTTCATTTTTTCCAGATCCCTAATAGAATCTAGTTCTATTGCCCATTCTGCTAAAAATGGGATGGTTCTTGATTTCCAGTGGTGAGGAATCACTGCTTTCGCTGCTGAGATAAAATGATGAAGGATATCTCTCTTAATTGTTTTATGGAGGTTGGTATTATAGATCGTAATGCTATCTTTGGTGATTTGGTCATTTGTATCGTCGTAATCTTACAATACATATCACATGTTGAGTTCTTATTGCTGTTGTGTCCCTGTTGGGGAGTTTCAGCCTCTTAAGTTGTCCTAGTGACTACTGTAAAAAATGAATAAACTATTGCTCTGGCTAGACCCCAACCGTCGTTTAACATGGCACAGGAGAGTAGTAGGGAACACAAGGTGAAGTGGATGCAACTCCCCTCAGATTAGGTCTTGAGATCCTAATGTACATATATAAAACAAACACAAGAGGGTGCCTCATAGGCAACAGCAGCTTTTTCTATGGTTTGATAAAGGGGTGCCCCTGTTGCCCTGAAACACGTAGCAACACCCCCTCCACTTTCTGTCACCATCACCCAGCCAAGAGAGGTGCTGTCTGGAGCTGCAGCCATCTTGCTACACCCAGAAGCCAGTGTTGTCCTTAATGTGCGCTGACAGTCAATACTGTCAGCACACATTAATACCCAATGCCGCTTCTGTAATTCTGGCTCCTGTGAACTCAAAGGAAGGTGCTGGGAGTAATACAGAGAGCGGGAAATGAAGAAGGAGGAGACTTCCAATGACAGCACTGATCACAGACTGTGGGAGGAAGCACGAAGCTCAAGCACAGGGCTGAATAAGGAGGTGAGATCCAATGATGAGTCTGTGTAAGGTAGCAGTATAATGCTGAGTGTGGGGGATGAGGGGCATAGGGAGGTAGAGAACCGGAGAATTGTGTTTAAGGTAGCTGTTTGATCCAGGGGTAGGAGGGCATAGAGCCAGAGCATTGTATTTAGGTTGCCACGTGATCAAGACCTAGGGGGGCAGAGAGCCAGAGCATTGTGTTTAGGTTGCCCTTTGATCCAGGGGTAGGGGGGCAGAGAGCCAGAGCATTGTGTTTAGGTTGCCGTTTGATCCAGGGGTAGGGGGGCAGAGAGCCGGAGCATTGTGTTTAGGTTGCCGCTTGATCCAGGGGTAGGGGGGCAGAGAACCGGAGCATTGTGTTTAGGTTGCCGTTTGATCCAGGGGTAGGGGGGCAGAGAGCCGGAGCATTGTGTTTAGGTTGCCGCTTGATCCAGGGGTAGGGGGGCAGAGAACCGGAGCATTGTGTTTAGGTTGCCGTTTGATCCAGGGGTAGGGGGGCAGAGAACCGGAGCATTGTGTTTAGATTGCCGTTTGATCCACAGGTAGGGGGGCAGAGAACCGGAGCATTGTGTTTAGGTTGCCGTGTGATCCAGGGGTAGGGGGGCAGAGAGCCGGAGCATTGTGTTTAGGTTGCCGTGTGATCCAGGGGTAGGGGGGCAGAGAGCCGGAGCATTGTGTTTAGGTTGCCGTGTGGTCCAGGGGTAGGGGGGCAGAGAGTCGGAGCATTGTGTGTGTATAAGGCATGTAAAATTCATGTTAGTGGTCCACAGGATTCAAAATTGTGAGTTTAGTGGTCTGTGAGGTCTGAAAGGTTGGCGACCATTGATCTAAAGGGCAGAGATTAAAGGGAAATCTCGTCTAGGACACTGACACAAGTTTTGTCTTTAGGCTTGACTCACATCTATGCAATTTGTGATTGGCTCGTTCTACAGTGTGCTTTTACAGCAATTTTGCCACGATTTGCGGTTTAACGTTTCTTTATGCATTTTTGGGCAATTTGTTGTTGGGCAGATTAGAAAACCCAAATCACTACAAAATCGCACTACATGCTTTTCTGCAGCTTCTCCACTGATGTCTATGGAACCAAAAAAGTAAAAAAAAGCACCATTTTGCGGTTAGTCCCTGACCCTTTCCAAAAACGCAATGGCTAAAAAAAGCATAGATGTGAACGTCTCCCATAGGGAACCGTGTTAAATAGACTGTAGTGCGTTTCTGCAAAAAGCACCAAAAAACGCATAGGTATGAACGGAGCCTTTGATATACCTTAAAAGTTACCATTTCCTTCTGAGTTCATACAAATGCATTCTCATTACAGTATTTGAGGCCCCTTTCACACTTTTATGGCCTTGTTTGACGTGACTTGAAGCAATGCCTGTGTAATCTTGAGGTCCATGGACCTCAAGTCGCATCAAAGTTGGACCAAAGTGGTACAGGGACTACTTTGAAGTCGCACAGATATGAACGGTACTCATTGGAAAGCATGAGTTACGACTTGTAGTCCCAAGTCGCAGGACAAGTCGCACAAGTGTGAAAGGGACCTTAACCACTTCCTGACCGCCGCACAGACATATACATCGGCAGAATGGCTCATACAGGCAAATGGGTGTCCCGTTGAATCTGCCGCCTTGCGGGTGTGCACGCACACGCCGCGGGAGTGTGCCCGTGGGTCCTGCTAACTCGATGTTCGCCGGCAACCCACGATCGTGAGACGGAGAGGCAAAACGGGGAGATGTAAACAAGGCATTTCCCTGTTCTGCCTAGTGACATGACAGGGATCTACTGCTCCCTGTCATCAGAAGCAGTGATCGCTGTCATGTCAGTGGTAGCCCATCCCCCCACAGCTCCCTAGGACACACTTAACCCCTTGATCGCCCCCAAGTGTTTAACCCCTTCCCTGCCAGTGACATTTATACAGTAATCAGTGGCTATTTATAGCACTGATCTCTGTATAAATGACTGTGGTCCCAAAATAGTGTCAAAAGTGTCCGATGTGTCCTCCATAATGTCGCAGTCACGATAAAAATCACAGATCGCCGCCATTACTAGTTAAAAAAAAATCAATAATAATAAAAATGCCATAAATCTATCCCCTGATTTGTAGACGTTATAACTTTTCCGCAAACCAAATCAATATACGCTTAATGCGATTTATTTTTTACCAAAAATATGTAGAAGAATACATATCGGCCTAAACTGAGAAAAAAATAGTTCTTTTATATATTTTTTGGGGATATTTATTATAGCAAAAAGTAAAATATATTGCTTCGTTTTCAAAATTGTCGCTTTTTTTTTTTTTATAGCGCAAAAAATAAAAACCGCAGAGGTGATCAAATACCACCAAAAGAAAGCTCTATTTGTGGGGGAAAAAAGAACGTCAATTTTGTTTGGGTACAACATCGCACGATCGCTAAATTGTCAGGTAAAGCGACGCAGTGCCGAATCGCAAAAAATGCTCTGGTCAGGAAGGGGGTAAATCCTTCCGGGGCTGAAGTGGTTAATGTGCTTTCCAATAAGTTGTGATAGGTGTTCATTAGGGATGAGCCGAACACCCCCCTGTTCGGTTCGCACCAGAACATGCGAACAGGAAAAAAATTCGTTCGAACACGCGAACGCCGTTAAAGTCTATGGGACACGAACATGAATAATCAAAAGTGCTAATTTTAAAGGCTAATATGCAAGTTATTGTCATAAAAAGTGTTTGGGGACCCGGGTCCTCCCCCAGGGGACATGAATCAATGCAAAAAAAAGTTTTAAAAACGGCCGTTTTTTCAGGAGCAGTGATTTTAATAATGCTTAAAGTCAAACAATAAAAGTGTAATATCCCTTTAAATTTCATACCTGGGGGGTGTCTATAGTATGCCTGTAAAGGGGCGCATGTTTCCCGTGTTTAGAACAGTCTGACAGCAAAGTGACATTTGGAAGGAAAAAACACATTTAAAACTACCGCGGCTATTGCATTGCCGACAATACACATAGAAGTTCATTGATAAAAACGGCATGGGAATTCCCCACAGGGGAACCCCGAACCAAAAAAAAAAAAAAAAAAAAATGATGTGGGGGTCCCCCTAAATTCCATACAAGGCCCTTCAGGTCTGGTATGGATATTAAGGGGAACCCCAGCCAAAATTTTAAAAAAAAATTGACGTGGGGTTCCCCCTAAATTCCATACCAGACCCTTCAGGTCTGGTATGGATTTTAAGGGGAACCCCGCGCCAAAAAAAAAAAAAAAAAAAAGGCGTGGGGTCCCCCTAAAAATCCATACCAGACCCTTATCCGAGCACGCAACCTGGCAGGCCGCAGGAAAAGAGGGGGGGACGAGAGTGCGGCCCCCCCCCCCTCCTGAACCGTACCAGGCCACATGCCCTCAACATTGGGAGGGTGCTTTGGGGTAGCCCCCCAAAACACCTTGTCCCCATGTTGATGAGGACAAGGGCCTCATCCTCACAACCGTGGCCGGTGGTTGTGAGGGTCTGCGGGCGGGGGGCTTATCGGAATCTGGAAGCCCCCTTTAACAAGGGGACCCCCAGATCCCGGCCCCCCCCCTGTGTGAAATGGTAAGGGGGTACTTACCCCTACCATTTCACTAAAAAACTGTCAAAAATGTTAAAAATGACAAGAGACAGTTTTTGACAATTCCTTTATTTAAATGCTTCTTCTTTCTTCTTTCTTCCTTCATCTTCTTCTTCTTCTGGTTCTTCTGGCTCTTCTGGTTCTTCCTCCGGCGTTCTCGTCCAGCATCTTCTCCGCGGCGTCTTCTATCTTCTTCTCCTCGGGCCGCTCCGCACCCATGGCATTTGGGGGGAGGCTCCCGCTCTTCTCTTCATCTTCTTCTCTTCTTCATCTTCTTCTTCATCTTCTTCTTTTTCTTCTTCTTCCTTCTTCTCTTCTTCTCTTCTTCCTGTCTTCTGCGGGCCGCTCCGCAGCCATGCTGGCATGGAGGGAGGCTCCCGCTATGTGACGGCGTCTCTTCGTCTGACGGTTCTTAAATAACGGGGGGCGGGGCCACCCGGTGACCCCGCCCCCCTCTGACGCACGGTGACATGACGGGACTTTCCTGTGGCATTCCCCGTGACGTCACAGGGAAGTCCCTCAAGTCACCGTGCGTCAGAGGGGGGCGGGGTCACCGGATGGCCCCGCCCCCCGTTATTTAAGAACCGTCAGACGAAGAGACGCCGTCACACAGCGGGAGCCTCCCTCCATGCCAGCATGGCTGCGGAGCGGCCCGGAGAAGACAGGAAGAAGAGAAGAAGGAAGAAGAAGAAGAAGAAGAAGATGAAGAAGAAGATGCAGAAGAGAAGAAGATGAAGAGAAGAGCGGGAGCCTCCCCTCATGCCATGGGTGCGGAGCGGCCCGAGGAGAAGAAGATAGAAGACGCCGCGGAGAAGATGCTGGACGAGAACGCCGGAGGAAGAACCAGAAGAGCCAGAAGAACCAGAAGAAGAAGAAGATGAAGGAAGAAAGAAGAAAGAAGAAGCATTTAAATAAAGGAATTGTCAAAAACTGTCTCTTGTCATTTTTAACATTTTTGACAGTTTTTTAGTGAAATGGTAGGGGTAAGTACCCCCTTACCATTTCACACAGGGGGGGGGCCGGGATCTGGGGGTCCCCTTGTTAAAGGGGGCTTCCAGATTCCGATAAGCCCCCCGCCCGCAGACCCTCACAACCACCGGCCACGGTTGTGAGGATGAGGCCCTTGTCCTCATCAACATGGGGACAAGGTGTTTTGGGGGGCTACCCCAAAGCACCCTCCCAATGTTGAGGGCATGTGGCCTGGTACGGTTCAGGAGGGGGGGGGGGCCGCACTCTCGTCCCCCCCTCTTTTCCTGCGGCCTGCCAGGTTGCGTGCTCGGATAAGGGTCTGGTATGGATTTTTAGGGGGACCCCACGCCTTTTTTTTTTTTTTTTTTTGGCGCGGGGTTCCCCTTAAAATCCATACCAGACCTGAAGGGTCTGGTATGGAATTTAGGGGGAACCCCACGTCAATTTTTTTTTTAAATTTTGGCTGGGGTTCCCCTTAATATCCATACCAGACCTGAAGGGCCTTGTATGGAATTTAGGGGGACCCCCACATCATTTTTTTTTTTTTTTTTTTGGTTCGGGGTTCCCCTGTGGGGAATTACCATGCCGTTTTTATCAATGAACTTCTATGTGTATTGTCGGCAATGCAATAGCCGCGGGTAGTTTTAAATGAGTTTTTTCCTTCCAAATGTCATTTTGCTGTCAGACTGTTCTAAACACAGGAAACATGCGCCCCTTTACAGGCATACTATAGACACCCCCCAGGTACGAAATTTAAAGGGATATTACACTTTTATTGTTTGACTTTAAGCATTAATAAAATCACTGCTCCTGAAAAAACGGCCGTTTTTAAAACTTTTTTTTGCATTGATCCATGTCCCCTGGGGCAGGACCCGGGTCCCCAAACACTTTTTATGACAATAACTTGCATATAAGCCTTTAAAATTAGCACTTTTGATTTCTCCCATAGACTTTTAAAGGGTGTTCCGCGGCATTCGAATTTGCCGCGAACACCCCAAATTGTTCGCTGTTCGGCGAACTTGCGAACAGCCAATGTTCGAGTAGAACATGAGTTCGACTCGAACTCGAAGCTCATCCCTAGTGTTCATGTGCTTTTTCACTACATTACAATGCTCATTATAACACATTGAATGATGCAGGCTGTCATGCACTTCCATTGATTTCAATTGGTCCCTTGACATGTGTTGACATGTGCTGATCTGCATTAGGAAAGCATAGGTGTGAACCCAGCCTATAAGAATGTGTCAGAAAGAACGATTTGTGTCTAGCAACCAATCATTTTCTACCCTTCACTGTGAAATATATCATAACTACATGAGAAAGAGATGCTGTCTGGTTGGTTTCAAGCTTGAATAGGTCAAGATGAAGCACACGAATGGCAAGTGTATATTATAACACAGCTACGAATGTCCATGTAAAGTCATCATGGCTTCTTAATGCTTTAAAGGAACAAGTCTTTTTTCATTTTACTAAGGGTGGCTTAATACATTCCCTCCCCATCTGAAGTGATGATAAAAGGTCAAATCTGACAAAGACAAAGGTTCTATCCAAAATGTCATGTTTTCCTGGGAAATTTGATTCCTTGAAACACTGAGATGCCCTGCAAACATTGATTTCCCTACATCCGCATTTTTGTCCCCAAAAGCAAAGACAGGAATATTATGATTTATTATCTTCAACATGTACCCTCTCATCTGCATGCAATGCCAATGGCAGTTGAAATGGAGATGATAAATTGCTTAGCTAGGAAGAAACAGAATTCCTCTGCAAACATCTTTCATGATCCTATCTGCGCACAAAAAAATAAAATAACAAAGAACAATAGATTATAGCCCATTGGTTTACAGTAGCTAGTAAGGCATTGTGGTCTATGTCCATTACATGTGGGCAAGAGGTAACACAGCATACCTTCCAACCAAAACTGTGACAACAAAACCTTATCTTTTGTCTAGCAGTTTTTGATGTAGGACTCCAAAGAAACGACACTATAATACCAAAAGTATTAGTACGCCTGCCTTTATATGCACATGGACTTTAATGGCAGCCCAGTCTAATAGGGCGTACACACGGTCGGACTTTGTTCGGACATTCCGACAACAAAATCCTAGGATTTTTTCCAACGGATGTTGGCTCAAACTTGTTTTGTCTACACACGGTCACACAAAGTTGTCGGAAAATCCGATCGTTCTAAACGCGGTGACGTAAAACACGTACGTCGGGACTATAAACAGGGCAGTGGCCAATAGCTTTCATCTCTTTATTTATTCTGAGCATGCGTGGCACTTTGTCCGTCGGATTTGTCTACACACAATCGGAATTTCCGACAACGGATTTTGTTGTCGGAAAATTTTATCTCCTGCTCTCCCACTTTGTGTGTCGGAAAATCCGATGCAAAATGTCCAATGGAGCCCACACACGGTCGGAATTTCCGACAACACGCTCCGATCGGACATTTTCCATCGGAAAATCCGACCGTGTGTACGGGGCATTAGTCCGTAGGGTTCAATATTGAGTTGGCCTACCCTTTGCAGCTATAAGAGCTTCAACTCTTCTGGGAAGGCTGTCCACAAGGTTTAGGAGTGTGTCTATAGAAATGTTTGACCAATCTTCCAGAAGTGCATTTGTGAGGTCAGGCGCCTCGTACACACAATCGGACATTCCGACAACAAAATCCATGTTTTTTTTTCCAACGGATGTTGGCTCAAACTTGTCTTGCATACAGATGGTCACACAAAGTTGGTCGGAAATTCCAAACTTTAAGAACGCGGTGACGTAAAACACGTATGTCGAGCCGAGAAAAATGAAGTTCAGTAGCCAGTGCTGCTCTTCTGCTTGATTCCGAGCATGCGTGGAACTTTGTGCGTTGGAATTGTGTACACACGATCGGAATTTACGCAAATGGATTGTGTTGTCGGAAAATTTCAGAACCAGATCTCAAATTTTGTGCGTTGGAAATTCCAATGGAAACTGTCCGATGGAGCATACACACGGTCGGAATTTCTGACAAGAGGCTCACATCGAACATTTTCCGTCGGGAAAATCCGACCGTGTGTGCGTGGCATAGCAGTCTCTGCTCTAATTCATACCAAAGTTGTTTTATCGTTTTGAGGTCAGGACTCTTTGCAGGCCAGTCAAGTTTCTCCATCCCAAACTCATCCATGTCTTTATGGACTTTGCTTTGTGCACTGGTCCAAATCATTTGGTGGAGGGGGGATTATGGTGTGGGGTTGTTTTTCAGGGGTTGGGCTTGGCCCCTTACCCTGTTTCTCCGAAAATAAGACCTAGCGTGATTGTCAGCGATGGCTGCAATATAAGCCCTACCACCAACTAAGCCCTAGTTAAGGTCCTTGTAGGGCTTATTTTCAGGGAAACAGGGTAGGGCTTATTTGGGGGGTAGGGCTTATATTACAGCCATCACCAACAATCACGCTAGGTCTTATTTTCGGGGAAACAGGGTAGTTCCAGTGCAGGGAACTCTTAAGGTGTCAACATACCAAGACATTTTGGACAATTTCATGCTCCCAACTTTGTGGGAATAGTTTGGGGATGGCCCCTTCCTGTTCCAACATGACTACACACCAGTGCACAAAGTCACAAAAGTGAAAATTGGCCTAGGCAGGAAGGGGGTGAAAGTGCCCGGTATTGAAGTGGTTAAATACACTAACAAATTGAAGTAAAATCCAGCTAATGCTTTTTAATCGGTTACAGAAACAGTTTTGTTCTTTTTGGGATATTGGTTTTACATAACAAATAAATGCTGATTATTGAAAGCACCCCAGTCAGTGGTAAATGGTTTGTCTTAACCCTCTGATTTTTGAATCAGCAAGATAGCGTGTTCTGTTGACAAACAACAGACTTACTGGCTGGAACACCAGGCGAAAATAAAAAGAAGAAAGCCTAAAAAAAGAGAACTAATGCAGCCATCACATCTAAGAAATGGTAAGCTGTAAAATAAATAATTGCTTTTCGGTTTAATACAGCTTTAGGCATAGACTCTTACTGCCCTTCTAATACAATAGAGCTGTGTGTGTTTATTCTGTAGGGGATTACAATGTATTTAGATAAAGGGGAACTTTCTGACAGTACATCTGCGAGGCTGCTTAATATTAGCAGCTTAAATAATGATTTCACAATTTGTTCACTATTTGTATAGAATTGCTCTTTAGAGTAAGAGCATAATAATGAACCTTATAAATGAATTTCTTTTATTTGCTATCTATTGGTCTTTTCATTTAGTGCAAAAAATATCCATTGATCATTTCAGAAATTCAGAGCTGTCCTGTGCAGACTTCCTGCGTTATTTTGTCCATGTTGCTGTTGGAGAATTCCCATCAATTCCTGGTAAAATGTTGTCATTGGGACAGGAAATAAACTCTCTAAATCACTCCCATAGATGATTCGATTTTCTTTCCTTCCACCAAAGAAAATCGCTCGATTCCCCCATCAACACAGTCAGTGTTGATAGAGGAATCTCTCCTGCAGCGCTATTGTGTTCTTCTGGCAGGGGGGGGGGTTATGGGGAGGTATGTTGGGGCGCAGGTTGTTTTCCCAGCCAGGAGAACACAATGATTACTGCTAGTGGCTTTATCCGCTGGCTGTACTCGCATATATTAAATCAGACAGGCTGGTTGTACCCATAGATGGAATGAATCTCGGCCGCTCCCTGCTGAACTGGCTGAATTTCGATCCATGTATGGCCAGCTTAGGGGCCTGATAGAACTATGTGCGCTTGGATTCATTTTTGTGCATTTCATCAACAACTGTATTCTATGTTCCCTGTTCAAACTGCAACACTACCTTAAGGAGCGTTGCAGCGCGCGGACAAGCTGCAATTTTCCACAGCGCACCAGACTCACCTGAAGTCACCATCTAGCTTTGCGGCAGCGCATCAGAATAAATCATCATTTGACATTTCAATAAAGGAAAGAAAGAAAAACAGTAAACTTTGCTCGCACTACAAACACACATTGGGCCTCCTGTGGAGCATTGCATAGAAGTAAAAATCGATGCTGCCACCACTGGAGTAACACAGCAACTTACTTGTTTTTGGTGTCACAGATACACCAGTTGGGTTACATCCTCACTCACCATTAACATACAGCAGCAAAGGTCACCACGCAAGGCCCATGGAAACAGCTGAAGGTTCGGTTCAGGGGGTATCTTACTGACCCATGCTCTCCCAACTGCGGCTGTGCACATATATCGAGATCACGTATTGAGTTTATCACCATTGATGACGAAACGAGTCAGTGGTGGCCTAGAAGTGACAACATCACGCACGCCTAACTGCGCCCCAGCCGACAGCCTGCTGCATCTTCGGCATTATACATGCTGTTTATCTTCTGTATTGAGGTCATTGTTGCTACTTTATAATAAAACACTGAGATTTTGATGGGCTTCAATATGGCAGTTTTATTTTCCTAACAATTTTGAGTCACCTTACGGGATCTGTGATCCCTGGACGGCCGCTCTCCTCCCTTGGATGTCCAGCTGCTTTTGGCAGTTTGAACTTTATAACTTAGAGCCCTTTCACACTGACAGCGCGGGGCCGCCGGCGGTAAAGCGCCGCTAGTTCTAGCAGCGCTTTATCGTTTTTTTAGAGGCACTTTTCGGCGGCTTAAAAGCACCCGCAAAGCGCCGCTGCTAAAGGTAAAGGTATACACCCCTCCTAAAGCGCCTCAAAGAAGCTGCTTGCAGGACTTTTTTTCATGTCCTGCCAGCGCAGAGCCCCAGTGTGAAAGCACTCGGGCTTTCACACTAGGACTGCAGATGAGGTATTTTTCAGGTGCTTTACAGGCGATATTTTTAGCGCTAAAGCGCCTGAAAAACGCTTCCAGTGTGAAAGGGGTCTAATGGTCCTGCAAATCTGTCATTGACAGGGATGGTTTGAGGACAGAGGACTGAGGTTACCCTGTGGCCTGTCTGGAACTGCTTCCATTTGCCTTCTATATGTGACCAGTGCTGGAGAAGACATTATAGCTTGTGTAACCTACCACAATAGGAGGTCCATGCTCGGTGGTAAGAGTACATCCTTACAATTGGTGGCGGTGAACTCACATGGTGGAGGTATTCTACCTTGATTTTGGAACACAACATTTTCTTTCACCTATTTTCACTCATTTAGGTATCATTGTTTATGAATGGACTTGAACACTTTTACTTTTTGTTTAACTTTATAGCGCAACACATTTCTGTACATATTACTTTATTTTGAAAAATATCTCACGTTAGTGGTGCAGCTTTCAGTTTGATTGTGGTATATCACGAGCGCAATATTCTATGGTTGTTTGTTAGTAATAATCTAAAACCGACAAAAAAAAGGTTTTAGCTTGAGATACACTTTAATAAAAATTTAGAGAACTAAATGGTCCATGAATTGTTACTAACTGAAAATGTTTGCATTTGAGTTTATGATCTCCAAAACCATTACAGTAAATAAATACCAAAATCTCAACCTGAAGAACTAAATATTCCAAATATAAAAGTCATTTAACATCTTTGTTATCTGACACAATATAAATCAATGTATACTTCTTATCGATCGTTCTATAAAAACTGTCTCAGTTTCAAGACGTAATTATTACAGAAAAGCAGAGTGCAGAAAAGAGGTCTAAAATGATGTTGTGTCCAAATTAACAAAGTCCTCTATTATGTAGGACTCTGATGTTATTATTGATAAAATGTACTACAGCAAAACCTTGGATTGTGAGTAACTTGGTCTGCAAGTGTTTTACAAGACAAGCAAACATTTTTTTAATAAATTTTGTCTTCATTTACAAGCAATGTCTTGATATATGAGTAGTGTCATGTCACTGGGTATAAAAGAGAAAAGAGGCTCCTCTAACTGTAGCACATGGTTGATTAAAAGAGGCACATCTAAGTATGCAGGCATCCGGGGTAAAGCTGTCCACATACTGTAGATCATCCTCCACACTGCCGGCTTTCACCGCTGTCAGTCCGGGAAGACTACCCTGCAGTAGAGCGATCTAAAAGCGAAGGCTTGACACGCTTGTGGAGCGCAGTGTGGAAGGGATGACGTTGATGGAGGTGTGGAGGACAGTCTATGTGGACAGCTTTATCCCAGATGCCTACATATTTAGATGTGCCTGATCAACCATGTGAGTTGCTAAATGTTGTACCTTCATTCAATATAACCATATTGCTACATTATAGGCGCCTCTCTTCTCTTTTATACTCTGTAGCTCCTGATGGATTTTGCTTCTAATCCCCTTGTGGAGGCTTCCATTTGTGGATGGACATTTTATGGTTACACAACCTTTCACATTGCTATAACTTTTTTATATGGACTATAAACTGAAGGACTTATGAATAAATGGTTGTGGAACGAATCATCTGAGTTACCATTATTTCTTATGGGGAAATTTGCTTTGATATACGAGTGCTTTGGATTACAAGCACATTTCCGGAACGAATATTGCTCGCAATCCAAGGTTTTACTGTATTTTCCAGTATTTTTGGGTCCATTACCATTATAATTAAAGGAGGCAGTCTATCCGCTGGATGTTCAAATCCAGTTTCAGAAATGAACCATTTCAGTGTTGGAATTTTATTATCCTACTGGTGCCTCTCTGGAATCAGGAAGGAATTTTTTCCCCTGCTGTAGCAAATTGGATCATGCTTTTCTAGGTTTTTTTTGCCTTCCTCTGAATCAACTGTGGGTATAGGATTGGGTATATGGGATTGTATGATATTTTTTATCTTATTTTTTTTTTTTTTTTTTTATGGTTGAACTAGATGGGCTTGTGTCTTTTGTCAAGTTGTCTAACTATGTAACTATTTATATGAAAGTTTACAAAAATCATACTGCATTTTAATTCCTATTTGATGATTCCACAAAGATAGCATTCTGTTTGCATTGTATTTCCACATGGTAAATAATTGCTTTAAAGTGAATATATTCATTTTTTTCACCCAAGTGAAAATAAACATGCATTACAATATATAAACTAAGTCAAGTGGCTGTATGGATTGTATTAAAACTTCCTGCTACAAGTCAGACATTATTTCACATCTCAGAACCAGCTACCTTTGACCACCATGCTGGATAACTTCACCGGTTCCATTTTACAATATGCATTTGCTACCTCCGGCCACAGAGCCATTCAATCTCCACACCACAACCAAGCTTAGAGGGGGAGTTCAGGTGAGCAGAATTCATCTGAATAGAAGCAATGTTTTAAATGAAATAAAGGAATCGAACTACTGTTCCTAGCTAGACATTACGACTACTTTTTGCTGGTCAGACCTATTAGCAGACCCTAAAGTAGAACGCACATATTATCACTTTCTGGATTCTAATGCTACATTTACAGTAGGTCATAGTTAAGTTAGTTGAAAGAAAAAACCCAACGCTAACTGCCCAAAATACTCAACTAAATGCAAATTCATATGATGAGCCAAGTCCTGAGGCTTCCATTTTCATCCCTGCAAAGGACAAGGATTCTTCATTTGGGTGTCCACATCACTGCCTGGGTGAGGAGGAAACTTTCATTTAACTGTCCAGTGGTGGAGTCCTGTCAGGATCCAGTAGACAGGAGGGACATGATAACATTATAAACAAGCGACTGGTTAGCTGCAGCCCTGGCTCCACTAGTCGTTGAAGGTTCCACTAGACTGTAAAAGTGATGTTGGCAAAAAACGCAGATAGCGGAGTTAAGTGGGTATGAAACGGCTCTAAAGGTTCTTTATTGTTTTAATAACTTCTAAATAGGTAAGAATAATATTATTATACAACAGTTTGTGCAGCACTTTACAACATGGTAATAGAGTGGTTGTGGGTAGGAATGAAAGGGGAGTGGTGGGGAGGGATGGCTGGGGGGGGTTGTAGGGAGGGATATGAGGGAGGTTGTAGGGAGGAACGAGAGGGAGCTGTAGGGAAAGACGGGAGGGGAGTGGTAGGGAGGGATGAGCAGGGGGGTTATAGGGAGGGATAAGAGGGATTTTTTAGGGGAGGATGAGAGGGAGGTTGTAGAAAAGAATTAGAAGGGAGGGGTTATAGGGAGGGATGAGAGAGAGGTTGTAGGGAGGGATGAGAGGGGAGTGGTAGGGAGGGATGGGGGGGTTGTAGGGAGAAATAAGAGGGAGGTTGTAGGGAAGGATAAGAGGGGGTTGTAGGAAAGGATAAGAGTGGGTTGTAGGGAAGGATGAGAGGGAGGTTGTATGGAGGGATAAGAGGGTGGGGTTGTAGAAAGGGAAGAGAAGGAAGTGGTTGTAGAGAGACATGAGAGGAGGGTTGTAGGGAAGGATGAAAGGGGGGTGAGAGGGAAGAATGAGAGAGGGTTTGTAGGGAAGGAAAGGAGGAGGATGTAGGGAAGGATGAGAGGGGGGTTGTTAATTGGCATGAGAGGGAGGAGTTGTAGGGAGGGATGAGAGGGAGGTTGTAGGGAGGAATGAGATGGGGGTTTGTAGGGAGGGGTGAGCGGGAGGAGTTGTAGGGAGAGGTGGTAGGTAGGGATGAGAGGGGGGTTGTAAGCACTGATGAGAGGAGGGTTTTAGAGGGGGGTTGTAGGGAGGGGCGAGAGGGAGGTTGTAGAGAGGAATAAGAGGGAAGTTGTAGGGAAGGGTGAGAGAAGGATTGTAGGGAAGGATGAGAGGAGGGTTTTAGAGGGGGGTTGTAGGGAGGGGCGAGAGGGAGGTTGTAGAGAGGAATAAGAGGGAAGTTGTAGGGAAGGGTGAGAGAAGGATTGTAGGGAAGGATGAGAGGGGGGTTGTAGGGAGGGGCAAGAGGGGGGTTGTAGGGAGGGGGGAAAGCTTTGTCTTAAGATGGGTGTAAATTGTAATGTGTCTACATACTTAAAGTGATTGTAAATGACCACCTTGTAAAACAACCCATTCAGTTTAAAATTAAAATCAAAACGTTTGTGTATAGATATAAAAAATATATATATATAAATTCCTTTTTCTCTTTTTTATAAGTGATCACATTCCCTCTGTTCTCAGCTGCATAAGAGCAGGGGGGAGGCGAAGCAATAGCACACTGATCTTCTCAGTGAATTATGTGCTTTTATTCTACCATACTTTTATTGTGGCCTGGTTTTGCTTTATATTGTAGGGCTGTACTCACATCTTTGTGTTTCTGGTGAGGCATATTTTTTAGATGACTCTTAGATTTTGTACAGTATATGCATTACTATTCATCCCCAAGGAAGGTGTTTTTTATTGGAAACCAATGATGAAGAAACAAACTGAACCAAAATGCACACATGTAATTAGGGGCTTATACTATGTTTCTAATTGCTATTGCAAGACGTAGAAAAAGAATAGATCAAAGGTTACAGATATTTTCACCACATAATTAAATTCAGCCTTGTGGAATCTGAAAGAAATGTACACAATACAAACATATTAACAATAATTGAAGCAAAACAGTATTATAATTTCAGCTAGGCATGGAAATAATTCATAAAGTACAAAGTAATCACTTTAATATCTATGTTAAGGGACCAAGATGCACGTTGCAAAGATTTACTATTGCTTTTAGCTACCAACCAAATGAAAAGCGCATTTTCAATTACAGCACCAGCCTGGGTGATATATATTTCTGCCTATTCCTAGAGCGAGGTCATGGTGCGTGACTAGAGTTTATGAGGTCATAAACCTCTCTCTATGCAAAGTGCCGTCATCATCGTCTGAAACAGCTATAGACAGTTAAATACATTAAATAAAAATAATATATCGGGTGTGTATATATATATATATATATATATATATATATATATATATATATATATATATATACATACATATATATATATATATATATATATATATATATATATATATACACCCGATATATTATTTTTATTTAATGTATTTAACTGTCTATATGCATATATAAAAAAAAATATTATATAGATATATATATATACAGATGTATAATATATATACATATATTAATTATTATACAGGATTTATATAGCGGCAACAGTTTGTGCAGCGCTTATATATATATATATATATATATATCTCTATATATATCTCTATATATATAGATATATATATATCTCTATATATATCTCTATATATAGAGATATATATATATATATATATATAAGCGCTTCGCAAACTGTTGGCGCGATATAAATCCTGTATAATAATAATATCTATATAGATATCTATATATATATATATACAGATATAAATATATCTATATATACATACATATATATTTATATCTATATCTATATAGATATAGATATATATATATATATATATATATATATATATATATATATATATTTATATTATCATACAGGATTTATATAGCGCCAACAGTTTGCGCAGCGCTTATATATATATATATATATAGAGAGAGAGAGATTTATCTCTATCTATAGATATATATAGATATATCTATATCTATATATACATATATCTATAGATATATATATCTATAGATATAGATTAATATATATATATATATAAGCTCTGCGCAAACTGTTGTAATCTTGTAAAGCGCTGCGTAAACTGTCGGCACTATATAAATCCTGTATAATAATAATAATTATATATATATATATGTATATATATATATATATATATATATATATATATATATATATATATATATATATATAGATAGATATATATATAGATAGATATATAGATATATTATACATATATGTATGTGTGTGTGTAAAAATGTATGTCAATATAAATTCTTTGCAGGAAAGCTACATTTTACTTTGCAAAAATGAATAACAATCTTACAATTATTAACAATTAAAAATAAACATAAACACATATCCTCAAGAATAAATCATGGCAAAACACACCAATACTGTTAGGAAAGATAAGTAAATTATACTTATATCTGTTTATGCAAATGGGTTTAGCATGAATCACCTAAAGCTATTTAATGCAGTCATTGGTCAATAATGAAGATATTTAAAAATACATTTACCGTTGAGTTGTCAAGTACAGAAAGATTGTTATCAGACACAAAGGAACCACCGATATTATCACAGCAACCAATGACCCCGCCAACGTAAGAACAAAGGTATACATACAGTAGGAGGAAATGCAAACCTGCCTTGAAGGCCTACACCAACATGTGCTGACTTTGGATTTATCCAAGAACTTGTGGCGGGATTATTTCACCACTTCCCTCTCTTTCTTTTACAGTAAAACAAGGAATCCTTTATACTATAGTTGTGTTGTAGAGAATGGTTCTATTTTCCATTTATTTGCAAAATCAACCTTTCAAAATAAACCAATTCCTGTGCTGCCCACAACAATTCATCATCTCCCAGCAGTCATTTTTTAATGCAGGTCCAAAATAAAAGTTTAATCTGCTCATATTTTATCTTCCCACGGTTGCTTCTCTACCCCATCTGTCCCTCGCCCTGCCGACCTACCAACATGCTAATAACATTTCCATTGGGGATGATTTCATAAAGGCAAATAGCCTGCCCATGTTGCAAGTACAGTTGCTACATAGCTTAGTAAATGAGGGGAAGCTCTGCTGACTTCCATCATCCAATCATGTGCAAGCATAAATTCAGCTTTTCTTCTTTTTTTCCTTGCATGTGATTGGGTATTCTTTATAAAGTGAAGCTTTACCTCATTTACTAAGCTCCGGAGCAGCTGCACTTGCAAAGTTCACGTGATCCTGCAGCTGCGCCCCCCCCCGTGTCAGTGAGGAGCTGCTGCAGGGGAGAGGAGGGAGTGCTGACAACAGCTTGACCATGGGAGATTATGGGTGACATCACAGCTTCAGGAATTCACAGCCATTATCCAGCACTCCCTTACACAGAGGAGGAGCTCCAGGATCATGTGACCAGATCACCTATATAAAAAAAAAAACAGTAAGTATAGAAATCTTTTTCATACAGGGTATGCATTAGAGAGGCACCGAAATTTTGGAAACATATCGGCAAAATTTTCATTCTGTGCACCTCTAGTATGGTGGGAGGAGGAAGAAAGGAAATGTTTTTAAGAATAGTTATTGTTGGGCTTTATTACGGTATCACCTAAAGTTGAAAATCCATCTTGGGGCTGAAGAGGGATTGTGTGGGCTCTCCTGTGTCACAGCCCCTCACTGTCAGTAAATACAAATTTAGTGTTACGCCCCGTACACACGATCGGAATTTCCGACAACAAAACCATGGACTTTAGTCAGAAGGGTGTTGGCTCCAACTTGTCTTGCATACACTCGGTCATACAAATGTTGGCCAACAATTACGAACGTAGTGACGTACAAGACGTACGTGATATCTCCATTATGAACGTTAGTTATATCTCCGGCTCGTACTTGATACCGAGCATGCGCAGACTTTTGTCCGACGGACTTGTGTACACACGATCGGAAAGTCAGACAACTAACATTTGTTGGCGGAAAATTTGAGAACCTGCCAGCCAACATTTGTTGGCGGAAAGTCCGCCAACAAATGTTCGATGGAGCATACACACGGTCGGACTTTCCACCAACAAGCTCACATCCAACATTTGTTGTCGGAAAATCCGATCGTGTGTACGGGGCATAAGTCTCCTTGTGAACAGCATGGTAGACAGCGATGAAGGGAGGAGGGGGTGCCATAAACCACGCTAGCTCAACAATCACAGCAGATTTGAACAGAACCAAGTGCTATGTACCACAGTCTCCTAGGCGCTTCAGGAAGGATCTGAAACTTCAGGTGATACTTTAATTCTGGCTATAGACAGTAGATAGCAACTGAGTGTTTGTGCAACTCCAACATTTCTTTCTAAATGAGCATTCTAAACCCTTACATATAGCCAGTGAAGTGACTGCCCTCAGTTAATACACAGAGATGAAAAAAAACCCTCCTAAATAAGTTGTATCTGTTTATCTGCAGCCCTCTTTTCGCTTCAGCCAAAGTCCAGAACTTATACGGCTTGTCTGAGCTTCAGAAGGCAGGGGGCAGGGAGCTAAAGTTAAACTCTGAAGATCTGATCTTAAAGAGGAACTGCAGTCTGCTCACATAGTTTGTAATAAAAACATCTTTGCCATTATGAAGCTTCCCCCCAACCACTTTGCATATTATTTTATATATACTGTGATTCTGTACTTTGCCAAATATGCTGCAGAAATCTCCCTCCACTGAGTCTGGCTGCATCCATTTTAACTGTGGGCAGCTGAAGCTGCTGCCTGTTCACTTCCTGGATTTACACAGACACACAGAGGCACACCCCCAGCTCTGAAGCCCTGCAGCTTTCATTGGCCATTTAACGACTCATCCCCCCTCCCTTGCTGGCAAACTCTCACCACAGTTAGAGAGAGAGCTGTGCATGATGTCATAAGCCTAGGCTAATGACCAGACAAGAAACTGGAAGTGGGCTGTATAAGGTATTTACTGGCAGAAAAAAAAATGATTTACTATCCAAAGTTAAAACAACAAGGGCAGAAGATTTAATAGATGGAAAGATGAAAAAAATACTGAAGGTTCCCTTTAAGTGAGAAGAGCTTGGAGGGAAAGGACAGACCCCCTACACACAGCACACAGGAACAGAGCTTGGGCTGTCAGTCACAGGCTGTGTGCTGGAGCTTCCTCCCCTGTCACCTTTTTACCTCTCGATGTCAGGAAAACTTGTCACAAGTGACTCCTGCAGATAGCAGAGGAATGAGGCAGCAGACAGAAATGACACTAAGGGCTCTGGAATAAGACAAATACACACTATAGTGGGATATGCTTTGCTCATATTTCATGTCAGAGGTTTACAATCACTGTAACATGGACACACAGATGATCCAAGCGTGTTAAAGTCCGTAGAGGTGGGAAGGGGGAGACAAGCAAAGAACCCTACATAACCCTAAGAAAATAAAACGTGACTGGCTGAAATTTTTTTTTAACTGCTAGTTCCCCCAAAAGCAGTCAGATGGTGATTTCTGTTACTCACTGACATGATGATTTCCTCCAAAGCAGCTAACATCAGAGTGTTAAAGGAGAAGTAAAGGCAAAGCTCATTTAGCCCTACCTTTCCTGTGGATCAGAGGAGTGCACTAAGATCTGTGACCCATATTCAGCCTACAGCAGGTAAATCCCCCTGTTGGTTGTTTGCCTGTCACACAAAAATGGAACTTCCGCTTTTCGGAACCCTCCCCCCTCCGGTGTCACATTTGGCACCTTTCAGGGGGGAGGGGGGTGCAGATACCTGTCTAAGACAGGTATTTGCACCCACTTCCGGCATAGACTCCCATGAGAGTCTACGCCTCTTCCCGTCCCCACCGCGCTGTCTCCTGGGAACACACAGCTCCCAGGAGAGAGCAGGGACCACTTGGGACGCGCAGCGCGACTCGCGCATGCGCAGTAGGGAACCGGGAAGTGAAGCCGCAATGCTTCACTTCCTGATTCCCTCACCTAGGATGGCGGCGGCAGCTGCCAAGAACCGAGCGGGTTCTCGGCGTCCCCTGCCGACATCGCTGGACCCTGGGCAGGTAAGTGGCCATGTATTAAAAGTCAGCAGCTGCAGTATTTGTAGCTGCTGGCTTTTAATATTTTTTTTTTTTGGCAGTGTGGGTGAACCCCCACTTTAATGTCGGGATCCACACAGATGCCTAACCGGCAGCTGGCTCAGCCTCTCTGGGAGAGTGAGCCAGCCACTCCTGCCCGTTCCACAGCCTGGTGCTCCAATGAGCGCTGGAGGAGCATAGCAAAGAGCCGGTGAATGACAGTCATTGCTGTCTGCTCACTGAAGACAGAGAACTGAAAGTAGTCTGAGTGGCTCTAGAATATCATGCACGATCATCCCGATTATTAAAGATAATGAAAGAGGAGGACTGCGGTGCTTGAAATAATTGTTACAAATAAAAGTTATATAAAACAGTTTCTTTATTAGTACGAAGAAATGAACAAAGGGTTCAATTAAAAATAATTATAGAGCATATACAAATTGCATAGACTGGTGGGTCGCTGGTATCCCAATAGAAAGAAGGTGGTCACAAGTAGATGTTGTATCCCAACATGTTTCGCCAGTGATGGCTTCCTCAGAGGATTGTTTGGGACCACCAAAAATAACCCAGCTCTAGCACAGAATACAAAACAGAATATCAGTTGATTATACAAATAATAGCGTACAAAGGTATAAAAAATAATAAATAAATCAAAAAGACACAGAACAACATTTGTCATGGCTTCAAAGAGACAGAGTCCCAAACCAAAAAATGGACAAAATGGGGACCCCCCCAAAAAAGAGAAGGGGGGTAGACGTGGAAAAAAAACCCAGCCAGGGACAGTGAGACAGAGAAATGAGCGATCAGCAGTCATGTGATCGCTTGATTCTCAGTCTTAGAGCCAGCAGGGGGATCCACCTAGGTGAGTATAAATGTTTAATTTTTTGCATTGCTTGCATTCCGATACTTCTCTTTTAAATATTTCATGATTATGGGTCTCACAACAGTAGCTGTTCATTTTGCTATCTTGTTCAGCTCCATCTGTTGCCCAGCAAAGGCTTGTAGGTAAGTTATGCAGAATATCTGATATGTTGACCTGTGGTGCTGCTTTAACAGTTTCTATGAAGCATCTAATCCTCCCAAATGCTGACAAATTACTGCTCCGGGCCATTTAAAATCACATTTCTAATACAGTAATCCTATCTGTATTACAATGAGTCAGGGAGAAATGATTAGGCGCTGGAAATGTTTGCACAGTGTATCAAGGCTCAGCACTTGCTGGCCAGTGTTATTCACAAAAGTCTGGGTGGAAATAAATGCACCGGCATTGTTATTTCTATTCTAGAGCTTTACACACTTACTCTCTTGGCCGCTGCAATTTGGGTGATGTTATTCCACAACCCTGTGTGTACAGCCTAATGAGAAACAATAATGTGATCCTCCATTCTAGAATATCAGCTCCTGCAGGTGTCGGGAGAAACTATACGGAATTAATCTAGGCCAGCACAGTCTAGCAAAATAATATATTGCTATTAAAATGTAACAAAAGAAATCCAATTTCCTTATTGTGTATTTTCCCACTGGTCGCCCATCCTCCAAAAATAGGGAAAAGAAAGAACACCGTTCAAGGAAAGCCTATAGTTTGCTTTGTGTATTTTAAGAAGCAAAATCGAACAGTTTGTATGCATTGCAATAATGATAATGTATCTGGTTTTTTAATTAGGTAACTCAAATAGATGCTGATAGAGGTATATACAAAATGTAAAAGAAAAATGCAAGCCGTACAATTTTATTTTGTTGTAATATATGATTAATCTTTTATAGCTGGGACATTTTTTTCCAAGGTTGGAGAAGCTCTTATCTTGCAAAGTTCAGGCGACTACAGTATATACATTTTACAGGAGGCTGGTTTGGGTACGTAGGATGGCTAAGATTATTTATGGAGGCCTGTGGGGCTCTGGTTTCACTTGTATGTATACTTGAACTGTAATTTGCAACTACTTATGTATCAAATTGCCCTATGGACTGCAACGTATATAGACGCATTTACAGGTTGAACTAGGGCTGCAACTAACGATTATTTTCATAATGGATTATTGTTTCAATTAATCAGATAATAACCTTGAAAAAATTGTGTATAATTTAGTTAATATGTAAAGTTTAAAAATAAAGGCAATTTCTTCTTAAATATCTCTATGCAGTGGTAAATATAAATAACCAGCTATATGGTTAGGGAGCAAAATCCTGAGTCTACTCTGAGAATAGTGGACCCCTTTTTTGCAACAATGTTATATTGGTCAGGCTGTGCACTGACACCTTTGCAGCCATTGTGCGATTTGCTGGGTGCTCAGTGTGCCCCTGTACCGTTAAGAAGGGGTGGGTTCCCTTCAGTCCACCTGCCCTCCACCTACTCATCAGAACGCATGTGCTTCCACTAGAGTCACTCATCAGTCAGTGATAGGAACTACAGATACCAGGGTGCCTTGACGTGGTCTGTAGCTTACGCATGTATTTGCAAATGTGTGCTGACTAAACCCCTGTTTTTAATGCATAATGTTATGCCCTGTACACACGACCGTTTTTTCCATCGGAATAAACTCTGAAGGTTTTTCTGACGGAGTTACGCTGAAACTGTCTTGCGCACACACAATCACACCAAAGTCCAACCGTCCAGAACGCGGTGACGTACAACATGTAGGACGGGACTAGAAAAAGGAAGTTCAATAGCCAGTAGCCAATAGCTTCCGTCTCTTACTTGCTTCAGAGCATGCGTCGTTTTTGGTCCGTCGGAACAGCATGCAGACGGTTTTCCTGATAGGAATTGGTTCCGTCGGAATTATTTAGAACATGTATTTCTATAGGTCCGTCAGAATTTTCGAAAAAAAAAGTCCGATGAGGCATACACACGATCGGAATATATGATGAAAAGCTTCCGTCTGACTTTTTCTGTCGGACATTTCGCTCGTGTGTACGCGGCATAAGGTTGATTTGTTTGTCTGCGGGCTGGTTG
The DNA here is from genome assembly GCA_037952925.1 of Lithobates clamitans. Classification (NCBI taxonomy): domain Eukaryota; kingdom Metazoa; phylum Chordata; class Amphibia; order Anura; family Ranidae; genus Lithobates; species Lithobates clamitans. The sequence goes on from JBBGZY010001062.1 coordinate 2,170,681, forward strand.
GTAAGTAAGCTTGGAATTTTTCCTTGGATTTATCCTTGGCCTTGTTTATATCTATTTGCCCTCCAATACTGCTTACTGTTATGGCCAGTCATAGGTGGGGGTAGTAGACCCCTTTTTTGCAGAAGAGAAATACTGTATATACTATTAGGGGTTGAATCTGGTAAATATCATCAGATTCAGAGATCAAATTTTATAGAAAAAAAAAAAAAAAATTAAAGACTGTTTAGCCGATTTTCAGACAGAACTGTAATATATTATGTATGACAGACTCCCTTGTCATAGGCAGGTCAATGCTGGTAAAAGTTTACTTTAAGACCCCTTTCACACTGCGGCAGTTTTCAGGCATTTTAGCGCTAAAAATAGCCTCTAAATAGAGCCTAAAATCCACCTCCCATTAATTTCAGTGTGTCTTTTCACACTGGGGCAGTGCGCTTGCGGGGCGTTCGGAAAAGTCCTGTGAGCAGCATCTTTGGGGCAGTTTGGGAGCGCTGTATACAAGTGATAAGTGACATGCTGTATCTGGTGGCAGGTGAAGGTGATGTACAGAATTTCGGCACCTGATATCGGCTATCGGCCTTAAAGGAGCCCGAAAAATCGGTATCGGCCCTGAAAAAAAAAATATAGGACGACCGCTAATATGCTCACATTAATTTTAGTGCACACAAACACAATAGCATCTCTGAATTTCCTGTAAAATATAATGGATAAAAATGAGTCACGTAAATAGATTCCACATATGTCAAGACTTAAAATTGCTTGAAACAGCAAAACGACGTCAAACTACAATACCTAAAATGTTTCATAGGCGATGCTTTAAAAAATCTTTAAAACTCATCATTTTGGAGATAACGATAAATAGTGACCCTAGAATTATTCCTCTCAAACCAGCACATGCTTTGATATTGCAACCAGCAGGTTGAATGAAAAAAATGACCCGATCCCCACATCCTCACAAACTTCTCTGCCACCAGAATACACTGATCAGCACCGCAGGCTATAGCCGGCAGCACTGATCGAGTGGCAAAAATCCGACAGAGGTGCCCACAAAATTGAGCTGGTCCCTGCAGATCTGGCTGAATTTCAATCCATGTATTCATGTCGGCCTAAAGTGTATGTAAAGTCAATTGTGACTTTGCTGGTATCTCCTCTGGCTTAAACAGTTATTAACTACAGTGTGTGTGTTGTTTTTTAAAATGACAAGGCTAAATACCTTTTCTCACACTGAGACATCTAAGCAGAGCAGCGGGAGGGACTGAGATTCCCCTCTGACATCAGCCAGCCACCAGAGGGGGATCACATGACCGCACAACGGCAGTGTGAGAAAAGGTATTTAGCCTTGTCATCTTACCCACTTACCAACCGCAATATAGCCAAATGATGGCTACAGCGCGGCCGGCTAGTTCTGGGGCACCGTCATATGACGGCATGCAGTGATCGCTCCTGGGTGCACTCTGTGATTGCAGTGTCCAGAGGATGGATGTAAACAGAAACCGGTTATCGGTACTCCTTTCCTCATGCTGACAGCATGAGGAGAGTAGAAGAGAGCCAATAACTGGCTTACCTAAAAGGGATATGTACACTGATAATCAGGGCACTGATTATCAGTGTCCAGATTATCAGTGCAGTCCCAACAGTGCCCACCAGTGCTGCAATCTGTTCCCACCAGTGCTGCCAATCAGTGCCCATCAGTACCCATCAGTGCCTCCTCATCAGTGTCACCTACCAGTGGCCATCAGTGCTGCCTACCAGTGCCCATCAGTGCCATCTATCAGTGCCCATCAGTGCTGCCTATCAGTGCAGCCTATCAGTGCCCATCAGTGCCATCTATCAGCGCCCATCAGTGCAGCCTATCAGTGCCCATCAGTGCTGCCTCATCAGTGCCCATCAGTGCAGCCTCATTAGCGCACATCAACGAAGGAGAAAAATTAGGAAAGGAACTAGGTGCGCTACCAAAAATAATACAATAAGAAAATAAATAAGCTTGGCCTAAGGGTTAAATTATAACTGAATATAAATGAATTAATATTTGATAAAATATACAGTCCATCAAGGGGTTAAATAGTGTCCTTATATCGGAGGTTTCTTTGGGGAGAAATTCTTCAAAGAGAAAAATGACCTGTTTGCTAAATTTTATAACAAACTATAAAAAAAGTTTTTGTTATGTTTTTCAAAATTTTCAGTCTTTATTCCTTTATTTAGCAAAAAAAAAGAAAAACCCAGTGGTGATTAAATACCCCCAAATGGAAGCTCTATTTGTGTAAAACAATATTATAAAAAAATTTGTTTGGGTACTTGTTTGAGTGTTGCGTGACCGCGCAATTGTCATTCAAAATGTGACAGCGTTGAAAGCTGAAAATTGGCCTGGGCAGGAAGGGGGTAAATGTGCCCAGTAGGCAAGTGGTTAAAAAAACACACCCACCGTTGCTAATAACTGTTTAACCTCCCTGGTGGTTTTCCCGAGTGTGGCTCGGGGTTAAAATTCAGGACCATTAGCGGTAACCCTGAGCCACACTCGGGATTACATCGCAGGATCCTGGTGTGGCTTTACTTACCTTGTCCCCGGGATCCTGCGATGTCCCCACAGTGTCCGTGGGCTCTGTCTCCTCCGAAGCCTCTCTGTGCTGGGCTCCGTTCCCTGCGAATTCAAAAAATTGTAAAAATCATAACACATACAGTACTGTAATCTTACAGATTACAGTATTGTATGAAATGATTTCACATCCCTTTTGTCCCCAGTGCTTTGTCCTATGCCCTGCATGCAGTTTTATGTTATATATACTGTTCTTTCTGCCTGGCCTTGTTTGGACAGATTTAAGTGTGTTATTGTTAAGAATTACAGGCCTACAATATAAAACGCCAAATTTCCATGCAAAATAATTGTACCGCTTTCAGCACCTAAAATCCAAAAGAATCATACCGCCAGGGAGGTTAAAGCGGAGCGCCGCCAAAATTTTTTTTTTAAAAAGTCAGCAGCTACAAATACTGCAGCTGCTGACTTTTAAAACATGGACACTTACCTGTCCAGGGCGCCCGCGATGTCGGCACCCGAGGCCGAAGCGTCTCTCCGTCCTCGGGCGCTGCCGCCTCCATCTTCGGTAAGGGAATCAGGAAGTGAAGCAGTGCGGCTTCACTTCCCGGTTCCCTACTGCGCATGTGCGAGTCGCCCAGCGCAATACGGATGGTCCCTGCTGCCTCTGGGACCCGTGTGTTTCCCAGCAGGCAGCGGGGAGGGAGCAGGAAGTGGCGTAAATAACCGCAGATTCTGCGGCTATCTATGCCGGAAGTGGGTACAGATACCTGTAATATACAGGTATCTGTACCCCCCTCCCCCCTGAAAGGTGCCAACTGTGTCACCGGAGGGGGGGAGGAATCTGATGAGTGGAAGTTCCACTTTTGGGTGGAACTCCACTTTAAGCCTAAGGGGATACAATTATTTTTGCTGCTTATAGCAGTGGAATAGCGGCGGGTTCGAGGATGGCTCTCACATTAACAGGCAGGGAGGGAGGGAGAGAGGGGGAAAGGGGAAAAAAACCCAGAGCAGAGAGCGGGATGACGGGGGCAGGTAAACTGGCCACAGGATCATGGCTCAGCAGTCATGATTACCATGGTCAGCACACACAGGGGGACACAGGAACAGGCAGGATTACCCAGGTATATTACAACATAGAAAGGGACAAATTACACGGCACAAGCACTGTGCTATAGATAATGCATTAAATGAACGGGATCTTTTTTTTTTGTAGGGTTACAACCACATAAGTGTCCACTATCGGTTCTCAGTTCCTCCCTCCTCCTATCTATATTTACTATCATCCTGTAAACAGTTAACCTAGCCTGACCATCATACCTGCAGAAGAACACCACTGAACATGAACTGTAGCCTTTGAAGCAGCATTGTAAACATTACCGTTTGATAAGATTTGGGTCTGTACAGGGAAACATTTGCACTGTGCTCTGACAACAATTCACCACTCAATACGTACACAGTTGCTATGTACCTGTAAGGTGCCTCTACCAACATGATTGCATGTAAGATTATAGTGAGCTGGTTCACTGGAAAAACATTCTTTGTAGGTCTTGGATGCAATAAACCAGATCTGATTAATGGCTTTCTTCATCGTAAGGATTTTTAGACCTTTAAGGCTCATGCACACAGGACGTTTTTACAGCTGCTGTTAGGAGCATCTGACACTTTTTTTTTTACTGCCTCTAAACCTCCCTCCATGTTAGCCTATGTGTCCATGCACACATAAACTGTCAGAGGCATTTGGAGGCAAAAGCGTTTAGGGGCAGTAGAACAAAACGACAGCCTGTGCGTCCAGGAGCTGTAAAAAACGAAAAACGCTCAAAAACGCTCCTAAACGTCCCTAAACGCTCTAACAACCTGTTAGCTGCGTTTGCTGTTTTTAGGTATTTTTTACATTATAGGGAGTGTTTTTACTGAAAAAAGGCTAAAAAAACGCTAAAGCCAAAAAAAAAAGAAAAAAAAAGGCCATAAACGCTATTCAAACATGCAGCTAACAGCGCCTTATTAACGCTGCTTTTTTCCTGGCAGCAGCGCTGGCGTTTTTTAAATATCCTGTGTACATGAGGCTTTAAGCCTCGTACACACAATGAGATTATCGGACGATTCATTGTCCTTTTTTTTGCATGCATGCAAGTCAAAAATGAATTCTCTCTGCTCTGCTAAAGCTGACAGCCTTCAAAAGAAAGAGACAAAAAAAAAAAAAAAAGAAAGCGGCCAGTCTGCCAAGAATCACAACATTCTTTAGCAGTGGAACTTAAAGTGGGGTTCCACCCAAAAAAACAAAAATACCTGAAAAATTCTAAAAAAAAAAACAAAAAAACATTTGGATATTTTTTTTTTTTAACTTACCTCTAAATGCCTGTTGCTAGGTGGTCCCTCGTAGTCTGCCTCTTCCTTTGCCTGGGCTGGTGACATCACTTCCCCCTCGGCACAGGAAGGGCTCCGCTCTGCTCCCTCCCTCCTGTCAATCATCTGGGACCCATTACAGGTCCCAGGTGATTGAGCGGCCAATCACGGTGCGCGGCGCCGCTCGCGCAAGCGCAGTGGGTGCCAGGCTGTGATGCCACAGCCCGGCGCCCACAGTTGAAATGCTGGCGCCGACGAGCGGAGGGGGGGGGGGGCGAGCGGGGCTTCGATCCCCCGCATCGCTGGACCCTGGGACAGGTAAGTGTCCAATTAAAAGTCAGCAGCTGCAGTATTTGTAGCTGCTGACTTTTATTTATTTTTTTTTTAATGGACCTCCTGGGTGGAACTCCTCTTTAAGTATAAACATTGTAACAATTTGTCCTTTAGATCAAAGGGATACACTTTGGTGTGTAAATGAGGGAAGTTTTAACACTAAACTTTTTTCTGACATTTGTTGGTTTCAAGTTAAAATCATTTTTTTTTTGCTAGAGAGTCCATAGAGAATAAAATGGTGGTTGTTGCAATATTTTATGTCACACTGTATTTGCGCAGAAGTCGTTCAAATGCTATTTTTTGGGGGGAAAAATTACACTTTAATGAATAATAAAAAAAAAAAAACAGTAAAGTTAGCCCAATTTTTTTTTTTTTGTATAATGTGAAAGATTTTACACCGCGAGAATCGTGATCTTTTTATTCTAAGCAAAAAAAAATGTGATTCTCCTTTTGGCCAGAATTGAAACAGCTTTAATATATATATATGTATATATATATTTAAAGGGCCTGATTTACAAAAAAAAAAAAAAGCATGCTAAAAATCCTGTTACCATAACGACCAATCAGTTAGGCTAACGTAGTTGCAAACCTGAACAATACAAATGACAGGCGGAAGCTCAATACTTGCTATAGGCAACAAGACATTTTACCTTGGATAGAATGCACTGCTTAATTAACTGTCAAGTGTGTGTGAGCTCAAAGAAAATTACAATACTATCACAATCTGCCAATTAAAATTTTAGAAGAAAGAGTATAGAGTACAATTATATTGGGAAAAATGCTGGAGTCCTTTAATAAATAGTTACAAATGTGGAGTAGCACTTTAACATTCCATCATTTGTTTTAATAATCTTCTGCATGTACAGATCATGAAAGGATTTCAGGAAGGCACACTTCTGAAGAGCTCTCACAGCTGCTTATTTTTTTTTTTTTTGTTCTTCATGTCTCTTCATAGACAGGCTTCTTTGTAGAAGTACAAAAATAAAAATAGACATGGAAAGCCTGAACTGGTGCTATTTATTCACGCCGCCGCGCTGCGCACTTTTCTCACACTGTAGTCTGCGCCAGTTGATCTGTGGGTGTCTTATCCTGGTTTTCAGGATATTGCCTGTTGTAAATCCCAGGCGGCAAGATGCAATATAATTGCCAGTCACTTCACCCCCTCCGCGCCCCCACTGCACAGCACTACAGCTGATATTGTGGAGTCTATTATTGCTGTGGATTACCCACGTGATGTGTGGTGCAGCACACAAGGCGAGATAAGGAAGGCGTTATTAAACGCCAGTGCACAAATCCCCCCCCCCTCACCCCCTCAGAAAAAAAAATAATTCCCACAAAATTCATAACATTTTAGCTTCCATAGTTATCTGTTCGGTGGTAAGGATGCCCTGGTTATACTTATATCCTTAACTCTTTCATTGCCATTACCTTCCTTATATTTTTTGAAGTCCTGTTGAAAAAAAAAGGGATCTTATTCTTAAAGTATATCCAAAGCCAACATTTTTTTTTTTCTATTTTACAGCAGGGAATGCTTTAAAACGACCGTTGTGTTTTGTTTTCATCTGTGTCTTCAGGGAAATTTCCCCTCATTTCCTGTCTTGTACACTCAACAGGAAGATGAGAGGATAGCTTTCCAATGTAAGGAAAACAGTTGTCACACAAACAGTTGTCACACGTACAAATGTACAAATGATTTCTGCTTCATTTCCTTTCTGGATTTCCCCTCAAACATCACAAGTATGAAACTTAGGCCTCATGTACACTGCGGCTGGTAAACGGACGTTGGGCATTATTTTCAGCTGCCCCTGAACCCTCCTCTGTGTTATCCTATCAGTACATGTACACAGGGTCGTTTATAGTCGTTTCTAGGCAGTTGTGTTTAGAGGCTTTTCTTGGAACCCAAAAAAATGCGTTCAGAAGCTGTGTTTAGAGGCATTTCAAACGCCAATCGCGGCTAAACGCATCTAAATACGGCTAAACTCGGCAACTCGCATTTAGCTGCGTTTTGTTTACAGGCGTTTTTCATTTTTGGCTATTTTGAAAAAAAAATTTTTTTTTACCAAACGCTTCTAGACACAAACGCGGCTAAACGCGGCATGCAAATGCGGCTAAACGGTCGTTTTTAGACGCTGGTTTCTAGCTGTCAAGATAAATCTTTCAGGAGAGGTTGAACAACGTCCCGTGTACATGAAGCTTACTGAAACCCCCACGGGCTACCGTGCTGGGAGTGTGCTATCGGCACAGCAAGTGGTTTACATAGGGCCACATATATGCGGTCGCGCGGCGTTAAGGCCTACCCGCAAATATGTGTGCAGCTGGCGTCAAGAGGTTAAACAAGGCCAGCACAAGCCTCAGTGTTTATTCACAGCTTAATACAGTGCCTTGAAATAGTATTTATACCCCTTGAAATTTTCCACATTTTGTCATGTTACAACCAAAAACGTAAATGTATTTCAATGAGGTTTTATGTAATAGACCAACACAAAGTGGTGCCATTGTTGAAAGAAAGCCATAAAAAGTCCAGTTTGTAGTTTGCAAGAAGCCATGTGGAGGACATAGAAAACATGTGGAAGAAGGTGCTCTGATCAGATGAGACCAAAATTTAACTTTTTGGCCTAAAAGCAAAACGCTATGTGTGGCGGAAAACTAACACTGCACATCACCCTGAACACACCATCCCCACTGTGAAATATGGTGGTGGCAGCATCATGTTGTGGGGATGCTTTTCTTCAGCAGGGACAGGGAAGTTGGTCAGAGTTGATAGGAAGATGGATGGAGCCAAATACAGGGCGATCTTAGAAGAAAACCTGTAAAGGGTGGACAAAGACCCTAAACATACAGCCAGAGCTACAATGGAATGGTTTAGATCAAAGCATATTCATGTGTTAGAATGACCCAGTCAAAGTCCAGACCTAATTATAATTGAGAATCTGTGGCAAGACTTAAAAATTCCTGTTCTCAGACGCTCTCCATCCAATCTGGCAAAGCTTGAGCTATTTTGCAACGGGCAAAAATTTCACTCTCTAGATGTGCAAAGCTGGTAGAGACATCCACAAAAAGACTTGCAGCTGTAATTGCAGCGAAAAGAGGTCCTATAAAGTATTGCCAATCAAAATCTTTTAGTGGCCTGACTACAGCAAAAAGCCGATGTCAGCTGATGTCAGAGAGCCGTTTAAGGGTCCGGTAAGATAATGACAGATACACCCAGATGCCTGAACGGCAGCTGCCTCAGCATCTCAACGCATTGTTGAAGGCCTTCTGTAAGGACCACTACAACATTATTGGATCCTACTACCGATATGATAATCTATAAAAGCTGCAGAATATCCTTTGAATTGGCAGAGGCCTAGTGACCAACATGCAACATTTATATCTTGCTCAATTGATTTAGTAAAGGTGCCTCAATGTATTTTTGTTTTAAAGTGTTACTTAACCCACAACAGTAAAAGTATTCTGTATATGCATTAAAGCATGCCTTGTTATATACACTATGGAACCTAAGGGGTCAATCCTCTGCATTGTGTAAAAAAAAAAAATTGATGCTGTATGCACAGATCCTCCCCTTCTTGTACTGCCTTCAAAACATGTCCGGTGAAGACGGAGTTACTGGAGTCAGGCTGCACATGCTCAGTTTGGTGTGTATTGCTAGATAGTCTTTTTTTGGGAGGATGCATGGAATCAGCACAGGGTCAATCAGCATTGTCCAGACAAAGGGTCAGGGGTCCTGCATCCTGATAGGACAGCTCAGTGCAGTATGAAAACTCCTCCTATAAGCTTTAACCAGGCACTGATAGAAGTCACTACTGCTGATGAGAAAAGATATTTAGTAGTTTAAATTTTCTAAAATGATTGCATTTTCATGTTCTGTTTACTGTGGGAGACCAGCTATAGTGAATGCAGGGTCCGGGGTTTAGTAACACTTTAAGTCAAATTTATCATGGACATATTCAATTAACTGTTTTGATAAAATCCAAAAATGTGTGATACATATCTGCTTGGAATGATATAGAAACCCCTATTACATACATTGTTATAATTCAGAGATCAAATATAAAATAGTTAAACCAGAGCAGGTTAGGAGTCGAGTCTAAAACTATTGAAAAATGTGATCAACTGTGACACATCATGCATGATGTTACAGTGTATAGTACATTACATGGTACAAATCAGCAAACACGGTCTGGTGGTATTGTTGTATCTTTTAATTGCTTTTGTGTTGCATTCCTCAGATGTAGTCAGCCAGAGAATGATTCACAAAAGTTCATATTGTTACATCAAATCACTGACAAGTTAAAAAAAAAAAAACATGACTTTCTCTAGACTGCAGTGACCTGTCAGTTGTAAATCAAGAAAAGAAGAGGTAAAATCTGGAACAGCTCCAGAAAAAAAAGAACAAAGGAAAAAAAAATCTTTACTTGTCTATTTATTACGCAATGCACATAAAAGATTAGCTCTAGCCAAAAATGTTTAATGGACTAGATAGGAACAGATTAAGGCCAGCCATACACGGTTTGACCCTTGACAGCAGGAACCGGCCAAGATTCGAACCATCGATCGATCAACCAGCCTGCTGGATTTGCTTGCGATTATCGCTAGCGGCTTGGCTGCTATAGCTGCTAGCGATAATCACTGTCTTCTCCCAGCGGTGATAGCTTCCCCCCACCCAACACAATTGGTGCCAGGTGAATGCACATGGCATAACTAATGAGTATTCTCCATATAATGAAATGCCAGTTGTTTGCTGATTGACCCTTGAAAAAATGAATGACAAAAATAATGAAATGTACAGTATACAGTACATGTACCATCCATATACTGCACCTCAGGGCTTGACAAATTTTCTTTGAATCTAGGAGCCAGCCAAAAAAAGATAGAAGCCAATTTTTTTTTTAACTAACCAGGCTTACAGGTAGAATCAGTAACATGATCCCGAAGGTGAACTTATCCTTTAACCCTTTCGCAGCCAGAGACATTTTTGCATTTTTTTTTTTTTTGCACACATGTTTAAGAAATCATTTTAGGCCTGGAAATTACATAAACCCCCCAAAACATGATATAAATACTGAAAGTAGACACCTTAGAGAATAAAATAGTGGTAGTTCCAATTTTGTATGTCACAAGATATTACTGAAAAGGTCTATTATTGCAAAGGTCTCGGAAACACAAAATTTCAGTAAAAAAACACAAGGTTAATTTAAGGGGGCACAAAACTCAATACATTACCCATTTTTTTGGCAAAACAGAAAAGAATAAAAAAGAATAGAAAAAAAATAGATACCCAACATGTCAAACCTTAAATTTGTGTGTGCCAGTGAAATGGCGACAAACTTCAGTACACTAAATTTTCCACAGGTGAAGCTTTAAAAGCCCCCTATAGGTGATCAGTTTAGCGCTACGAAGGAGGAGCGATATGTAACATGTATCACAATCGGCGTTTAAAGGCGTAGGTTCCCAACGTGTGCGTTTACGCTGGTACGTGCATGCCTATATGTGAGGGTAGGGGCGCCTCAATTTTTTGGGGGGGGGGTTATGTACTTGGATGTAACTTCAATTTTTTACAATAATTTTTTTTTTTAATTAACTTTAATCACATAGAGGATAAAAAGTCCCCTATGTGATGATTTTTTTTGGTGACAGGTTCTCTTTAATGAGACATTCAGGGTCTAAAAGTTCCTGCATGTCTCCCCTGTGCTCCACTGAATGTAATGCAATGCACATCGCACTGCATTACATTCTTTCCCAACCTTGATGGCCGGGGGAACTGTCAAAGAGGACCCAGAAGTGACGTCATCACTTCCAGGTCAGCAGCAAGAAAGAGAAGAGAGCGGACATGTGTTCACTCTCTCCTCCCTCCTCTCTACCCCGCGGCACCCACTATGCTGGTCCCGGGCCTGCAGATAGGCAAACGGCCCCCAGGATACATAACGGGGGCACGCGCGGGAGGGAGGACACGTTACCGGTGGGGGGGTAGAATCATTCGGCCAGCAGCTCAGGTGCCAGGACGCAATTTCTTCTCGCCATATCGACTTGGCACCTGGGATTTGTCAAGCCCTGCTGTACCTACAGCAAGCCTATGCTAAAAAAAAAAAGACAACTCAAAGCTAACAATGGTCATGGCTAGATCCCTGCCAATGGTTATATATATCTTCTTGAGCACCCCCAGGAGCCCTGAAATCCAGGGCAACTACCAACCACTGGGTGAAAGCTTTTGTTGTCTCCATCCCTTGTTAGTTTTAAGAATGTTTGTTCAATTTTCTAATTGCTATTGGGGTCTTCAACCACAGTGACAAGAACATTCCAAGGAGCAGGACGTATGTGGTGGTTTTCATTTGAGAAAGTCCACTCATTAGGGGAGCTTAAAGTGGTTGTATAGTCATTTTTTTTACTTTTACCTACAGGTAAGCCTATAATAAGGCTTACCTGTAGGTAAAAAAAATATCTCCTAAACCTTTACGGTTTAGGAGATATTCCCCTTACTATAAGCCGCTGACTGCAGCAGCGCATGCGCACAGGGGATTCTCGGCTGAAGGTCGGCAAATGCCGGACCTTGCCGAGTAAGAAATCTCCCGCGCACATGCGCAGGAGTGACGACATCGCGGTTTCAGCCACTCACAGCGCTGGAACCGCGATACCCGGAAGACATGCCGAGGTAACATGACCGCTCCCTCGGCGTGGACCAGGTAAGATACCGACGCCTCGTTCTAAGGTAAGTACTTCATAATGAGCTAGTATGCAGTGCATGCTAGCTCAATATGCCTTTTTCTTTACAGGGGTAGAAAAAAAAAAATTTTGCGGGTATACAACCGCTTTAATTGGATGAGTAAATTGTATTTATGCTCCTATTATGTTTTGGCTATTATATGAGAAGATACTTTAATACGAGAGGTGCAAGGTTTGTTTGGTTTATGTTTTATGTTTTTCTTTTTTTGTTTTGTGCTTTGTTTTTTTTATATACTATTTGATCATTTTTGATATTTAGTAATTTAGTTGATATAGTTTTTGTTTGTATGTATAACTATAAAAATAAAAATGATTTGATAAAAAAAAAAGAGAAAGTCAATTCATTCCAAAATCAATTTTTAAAAGCAAACTAAATTTTGAAGTACCTTCTAATGCAATTTGTCAAGCCTTCAAATGTACGGAGAATTGTTGTACAAATTGCTTATGAAAATTGTCACTCTAAATTCTGCTGGTGTGAAAGATTTTGATCCTTTCCAGATATGTATGCCAATGTCGAGAAAAATCAAACGCTAAATTTGTATTTTTTAAATAAATATATTCATTTTAAATTGTTATTTTTGCTGTACATGAAGACGGAATCTATGCATTTCAAAAGCTATCAATAATAAAAAAGAATTTGTCTTTAAAAAAAGGGCGTTAGTCATTTTACATTACCGTTTGAAGTTCCCCACCATCAAGCTAAGCTTATATTTAAACCAGATAAACGCGGTGTATTTATTTACTGCGCTATCAGATGATGTGACAGCGCTTATAGCACAGAACATTACACATACATTTTATTTCCTGGCAGTTTCCCTTTAAATGGATTTTGGCATAAAGATTGTAACCATAGAAACGTCACACACCACTGATTAACCCATTAACTGCAAGGACTTTCCCCATGCTGAGCTGTTCCTTTCTGTTTTTAGACTTTTAATAAGTAATGGCATCATGTTCAATGAGACAAATCTAACTGGAGATTCAGCCGCAGAAAGTATGCTAGAAATGGTTATATAGTGTTACATGCTAATAGCGCAAACATTCTAAGAATTTTCTTATTTACTACGTGCATTTAAATAAAATAAAAAAATACATTTATGTTAGCACTACACTGTAGGCATGTTGCGGTTTATTCATAAAGCCTCATGCACACGGTAGAAAAAAAGAACGCTTTTAACCACCTCCAGTCCGGACTTATTCTGGCACCTTTGGTTTACATGTAACAATCAGTATTTTTTGCTAGAAAATTATTTAGAACTCCCAAACATTATATATATTTTAAAGCAGAGGCCCTAGCCTAGAGAATAAATTGGTGGGTTTTGTAATTTTTTTATGTCACATGGTATTTGCGCAGCTGTTTTTCAAATGCTATTTTCTTTATGAAAAAAATACCTTTTTTGAATTATAATACAAAAAAACACATTACATAACCCAATTTTTTGGAAATATAAAAAAAATCATGTTACGCCAAGTAAGTAGATACCAAACATGTCACACTTCAAAATTGTGCACGCCCGTGTGGCAAACGACGTCAATTTTACTATCCAGGCGACAATTTATAAGCCTTTTCAGGTTACCACTTTAGATTTACAGAGGAGGCCTGGTGCTAGAATTACTGGCAAACATCTAATGTTCGCAGTGATACCTCAGACGTGTGGAATGATCTCTATTTGCGTGTGTGAGGGACTGACGCATGTTCTAGGGTTGCCACAACATCCCTTTAATCCAGGACACATATTAAATTCACAGGTTCTGAGTCTGATTTAATGCAGATAAGGCATCAAGTGAGTTTAATTACAACCTTAATCAGCCACAGAACCCGTGTAATTTATGTGTCCTGGATTAAAGGGATGATGTGGCAACCCTAGCGTGTTCGCCTTTGCACGCGAGCACAAGAGGACGGGCCACTTTAACATTTTTTTTTTTTTAATTATAAATTAATTCATTAATTATTTACATTTTTACACTGTTGCTTTAAAAAAAATGTTATCACTTTTATTGCGTCACAATTATTATTATTTAACCTCCCTGGCGATTTTCTGGAGTGTGTGTCGGGGTTAAAATTCAGGACCATTAGCGGTAACCCCGAGCCACACTCGGGATTACATCGCAGGATCCTGGTGTGGCTTTACTTACCTTGTCCCCGGGATCCTGCAACGTCCCCCGCAGTGTCCGTGGGCTCCGTCCTCCCCCCGAAGCCTCTCCTTGCCAGGCTCCGTTCCCTGCGAGCGGCGCGACGCACGGGGGCGGAGCCTGGCGGCAAATTCAAAAAAATGTCAAAATCATAACACATACAGTACTGTAATCTTACAGATTACAGTACTGTATGAAATGATTTCACATCCCTTTTGTCCCCAGTGCTTTGGCCTATGCCCTGCATGCAGTTTTATGTGATATATACTGTTCTTTCTGCCTGGAAACTGGAGATTGTCCATAGCAACCAAAAAGTGTCCCTTTACGTCAAAAGTGGCTTTAGACCAGCTAGAAAACAGCAATAGTAAATTAGAACACTTGCAGAATTGAGCGATAGTGAATCGTGGGGAAATTTATTTTATTACTATTTATTTTTATTTTTATTTTTTTTTTTTATTTATTATATTATAATTTATGTTTTTGTGTTTCAAACTTTATCATACCCGGGATATCTACTAGACTCTTGTTTTTGACAGATTTAAGTGTGTTATTGTTAAGAATTACAGACCTACAATATAAAACGCCAAATTTCCATGCAAAATAATTGTACCGCTTTCAGCACCTAAAATCAGAAAGAATCATACCGTCAGGGAGGTTAAGGTACTTATATAGCGCCGTCAATTTACGTAGCGCTTTACATATACATTGTACATTCACATCAGTCCCTGTCCTCAAGGAACTTACAATCTAAGGTCCCTAACTCACATTCATATACTAGGGCCAATTTAGACAGAAGCCAATTAACCTACCAGAATGTGTTTGGAGTTGAATGTAAGCATCCTTGTGACAACAACAGACACATGACAAGTACTCTTTATGGCGAGATCTGGGGTCTATAAGACTCCAATTGACTCCTCTGCACTTAAAAATCATTCAAAACACCAAGATCTGTGTTCTTGAATGCTTTAGATTTTTAAAAAATGGCACCGATTGTTTCAGAGTAAACTGCAAAAGTGACGTCATATCATCGCTTCCGGTTTACTATTACAAACAGCTGATCAAAGCCGATCCCGGCTTTGCTTGGCTGTCCGGTCAGCCAGAGGGATGGAAGAGCCCGAGTGAGCCATGGAAGGCAGCGGGAGGGGGGGGGTCATCCCCTCCCACAGCTTGTAATAGCAATTGAGCAGCTAGTGAGTCACTCTAATTGCTATTACAAGAAAACCAACCGCCGCCTTAAAAAAACGATACCAGGGGATGACTGTAGCTGCAGGCATCATCCCGGTATAACCACTGAATGTCCAGTGACCTACAGGTTAAAGACATCTGCCATTTTTTTTAATGCCTCTAAAAGCAGCTCTAGGTTATCTAATGTGAATATGCAAGCATATTTTAGAGCAACGTTTAGGGCTTAAAAAGAATGCCCCAAACCTGCCTTCAAAGAGGGGCATCTCAGCATAAACACGCATCTGCGCTTAAATTTATTCCAGAGTTGAATATTCTAGCCAATAGAATGAGTATATGCTCATATGTTTCTGAATGCCATACACATGTAAATGCACAAAAGCGCACGTTCATACATCACATTGGAGGCGTTTTTTCTGCCATCTTCTGGCAGCATTTCTGCGCCATAAATGCAAATGCTAATGCGCATGTAGCCTAGGGGTCAAGCAAAAAAGACGTGTCACTGACCTGATTAGGCAAATCTTCTAAGATCTTACTGGCCTACTAAGCTTTGGTGAGCTATAAATAAAATACTTTCAAAGGTATTTATTTAACAAAATGCAATTAGGTACAAAACTTGTACATTTCAACCAATCAGCAAAAAGCTTTCTTCTCTCTGGTGTATGCTGAACAATACAGGCAAGTGGCTGGTGTGTCATTAGTGGTTAGCATATTTTTTTGATTAATCCATATTAAAAAAATAGCTCTAATAATTTTTGCATTATGTCTGAAAGGGGGATGAGTTTTGATAAGAAAAATGAATTCAATATCATCAAATTCAGGGCTGGAGTAGGACAGAAATTGTAGAGTGTATGTCATCAAGGACAGGCCTGAACAGCTCTTTATGTAGGACCAGGCAAAACCGAATATTGTGCAATGGTCCACACTTATGAACTTGCCCTCTTTTCATTTCAAGATGTTTATTCTATGGGTTTCCTGCACTGCCTATATTTCTGCTCAATAACTAAATTACCTTTATTGATCAGCACATTTTATTTCACTGATGCATCATTTTTTACATCCCTTTTTAAAGACCAAGTATAATTGAATTCACCCAGATGGTGGTGGATTGACACACTGGCCACACTATATGTAAGATTAGCCATACACATAGAGGTCTAATAGATTTCTCCATCCATCGTGGATGGAGGAATCTCTCCTTCTGGTACACAAGACTGTCAGAATACTCAAACAGTGGCTGCGCCTGACAATTTTCCATCCAGATACTTCAGTTTTTAGAGTGAAGTTTGTTGAGCCCGCTGGTGTCAAGGCCAGGCGCAACTTGAGTTTCTTGCTTTTTCTAGCTGTGCATGACAGGCTTAAAGTGACACTAAAGGTTCTTTTTAAAAAAAAAAAAAAAACCATATCATACTTACCTCCACTGTGCAGCTCGTTTTGCACAGAGTAGCCCTGAATCTGCTCTTCTGGGGTCCCTCGGCGGTTCTCTATCGGCTCCTCCCCGCATCAGATATCCCCCTAGGAGAAGCGCTCTCCCAGGGGGTTACCTTGCGGGCGCACTCCCGAGTCCATAGATGCCGAATGCAGGACTCAGCCCCACCCCACGCGTCATTGGATTCGATTGACAGCAGTGGGAGCCAATGGCTGCGCTGCTATCAATCTATCCAATCAACAGCCCAGAACCCCCTAGCAGAGAGACGGTGCGTCCCCGTGGGATAAGTTCGAGGGTTCAGGTAAGTAAAACGGGGGGTGGGGGGCCGGTCACTGACAGGTGTTTTTTCACCTTAATGCATAAGATGCATTAAGGTGAAACAACACGAACCTTTACAACCCCTTTAAGGGCCATATTTATTACTATATTTCTTCTATTTTCTAATGAAAGTGTAGGGGACACAGAGGGGGGAGAATAACCGCTTGCCGACCGCCTCCCATAGGAGTACAGTGGCAGAGTGGCTCTCCTGCACCAGATCACGTACCTAGTACGTGATCCAGCACTTCTGAGCAGGAAGATATTAGACACAGCACAAGCCAATCAGCGGGTGCTGACCAACAGATGTCTGCTGGGACTCGCTGATGGGCGAGGAGAGACACAGAACAGAGCTCTGCCTATGTAAACAAGGCAGAGCTCTGTTCTGTCAGCAGGGATGTGGTGGATTTTGTTTACCTTCAAAGCAGGTAATAAAATCCATCACATCCCTTAGTTAAAAACAGCACACCTTGTACACAAAAACTGTTGTGCTTGCAGTGCTATTATTTCTTAATGGTATGCAAGAAGCGGGTAGAGGTCACGTGTTTTCCATGCAAAAACATGCACAAACGAGCTTGGCTTAGTGGCAAAAACTGATCCTTGAGCTTCTTGGTGAATTTGTCATGTGACAGGCAGCCCATTCAGGTCATGGGCTGTTGTGTTAAAACACGTGACATCGCTCAGATGTGGATGCAGCCTTAGGCCGACCATAGACTGTTCGAATCTCAGCCAGTTCCGTATTCGAAATGTGTGTGCACACGGAAAATGTGATCGATCGAACAACTTGGGTATAACCAGTCTTATGGATTTCACTGTGATTATTGCTAGCAGCGGCTACAGCCGCCAGCAGTATTCACTGTATTTTCCTGGCAGGGACGGCTTCCCCTGCCGAGAGCAAACAAATGCTGTGAGGCCGAGTTCACATATGTGCGGCCGCAGGTTCCTTCCTAGGGTCCCAGGTGCAATTCAGGAACAAATTTTTGCCTGAATTCACACCTGAACCGGACCCAAACAAGCACAGGACCCTTCTGCAATCAGGCCTGCGGCCGCCCCGGGCCTGTGTGAACCGACTCCATTGAGAGCCAGGCACACTTGCCTGTCATGCGAACTGGATGCGGACAAATCCACATCCAATTCGCATATATGTGAACCCAGCCTGAAGGAGGGATTCTCCTGTCAGCATTGTCTGTGTTGATGGGGGAATCATGCAAATTTCTTTCCTGCAACCTGTGGTTGCAGGAAAACAAATTTGCACAGTCTATGGCCTGCCTTAGACTTTTTCCTAAGATATTAAATAGTTTGAATCATCAGAATGACAATGTGAGAACAAATGATAGTATTTTATATTCTACATTTGTTTACGCAACTCAAACAATTTAGGATGATCAGTTGTTGTCTTTGATTATTTGTTCTCTAACAATAGCAGATATTTTAGGACTGCAGTTGTCCAGCACTCAAAATGGTCACTTCTATAGATAATCTTTGCTGTAAATGACCGCATACACTGAATGCTTTGATAGAAAGTGAGAAACTCATTTTTACTGTTATGTCATATTTTCATCAGACAGCAGCCGTCATTTTATTGTTGTTTTATTATGTTTTTTATTATGTTATTATGTTTTAATTGGGCTAACTTTACTGTTGTCTTATTTTTTAATTCAAAAAAGTGTATTTTTTTTAAAAAAAGTGCGCTTGTAAGACTGCTGCGCAAATACGGTGTGACAGAAAGTATTGCAACGACCGCCATTTTATTCTCTAGGGTGTTAGGCAAAAAAATATATAATGTTTGGGGGTTCTAAGTAATTTTCTAGCAAACAAAACTGTTTTTAACTTGTAAACAGCACATCTAAAAAAGAGGCCCTGGCCTTAGGTGGTCAGCTATGAAGACAGTGAGGTAAGCCTGTGTAGAATTAATGAAAAGCTGTTTTATTTTTGCAAAAGAAGTACATTAATGCTATATTGGTACATAGGGGAGCTGGAGGGAGCAAAAAAAAAAGGGTGAACAAAGGTGAACTTAGTCTTTAACAAATATATAAATATGTTAAAGGCACATCACCTAATTTTTTATAAGTTTTTTATTTCTTCATTATTTATAGAATATCTATATTTTACAATTTATTATGTAAATGAAAGTGTTTAAACTATGCTTGGAGAGCATGCTGGGCTTCCTAAAGTTCAGCACTACCTGCTCATTTATAGACTGCTTCCAACAGATTGTAAGCTCTAACGAGCAGATCCCTCTGATCCCTCCTGTATGGATTTGTATTGTAACTGTACTGTCTGCCCTCATGTTGTAAAGCGCTGCGCAAACTGTTGGCGCTATATAAAGTCTGTATAATAATAATAACAGAGGCTTGACCCTCCTCTGAGTCATTCAACTGTGTGTGTATAATTTGATCTCCTACTATTATAGTGGAACTTCACGCTCCCAATCAACATTGGTTATTTTTAATCCTTGTGCTTCTAGTGTTAGCAAATAGAAAGTATATCATATTTACTTGTTTTAATCTTTTTTTTTTTTTTTACATTTCTTCAGTTACTTCCTATTTTTTGCCTAGGCAAATGATGCCATACATCCCAGGAGTCTCCAGGAGGGGAGGAGAGGAGGAGGGGCTTTCTCAGCTAATCACACTCTCCTGCAGGTTTTTCGTCAGATTAGGTGACCCCTGTCAGAATTTGTAACGGAAGTGACGTTCCATCGCCACTATCTTGCTACACCCCACACTCCCCCACAGTAAGCATACACAAGAAGGGGGCAAGCAGACATCTTGTTACACCCACCGGAGTCTTGCATTTCACACTTATTTTTCTCAGTATCCAACGGACTGTTTAGATGTTGAATTTTAAAAGCAGCTTGCTGATCTCACAGGTTTGCAAATCTGACAGAACACTGCTGCTTTTATAATTGAACATGTAAACAGTCCGACGGATTTGTTAATACTGTGTTTTACCATATAAGCTCTGTTTACTGTTAAAAATTAATGTGAAATGCAAAACTCCGGTGGGTGTAACAAGATGTCCGCTTGCCCCCTTCTCACTGTTTCCTTACTGTGGAGGGGTGTAGCAAGATGGCGGTGACGGAACCTCACTTCTGTTACAAATTCTGGCGGGTCGCCTAATCTGATGAAACATCTGCATGCATGGGCTAAGGGCAGATGTATTCCAGGAAGTAAATGCTACATGAATCATTTGCCCTTACTCAAGATGGCCATGGCCAGAAATGCTAGGGAGGTGTTATTTCTCAACAAAATAAAGCATAGAGACATGGATGGATGGCGGAGTTTGCTTTGAATATTAAAAACAAATTAAATAGCGTTTTCAGTTTCTTGTGCTCAGATACAGAGAAAATCCGCTTTAGGCCTCATGCACACGAGACGCTGTTAAACTCGCGTTCAGAGGCAGTTGGACACTTTTTTCAACTGCCCCTGAACCCATTTAATGTTATCCTATGTGTCCATGTACACAGTCTCGTTTTTTGGCGTTTTTAGGCAGTTGCGTTTAACCTCGTTTTTCAAGAAGCAAAAAAATGGCTTCAGACGCAAAAGTTTTCCACGTTTCAGACGCCAAATGCGGCCAAACGCCAGTACCGTTTAGCCTCGTTTGCGTTTATAAGAGTTTTTAAAGGAACATTTTATGACCCGAATTTGGGGCCCCATATCTCGGGGCCACTTGGTGCTAGAAACCCCAATTTTTGTGTGCAAACACAGTGGAATTAGCACTACAACATACCCAAATTTGGGGTTCCTAGCACCAAGTGGCCCCAAGATATGGGACCCCAAATTCGGGTCACAAAGTTCATTCTCTGCTGCAGAAAAGTGCTTGACATTTTGTGACCGAATTTGGGGCCCCATATCTCGGGGCCACTTGGTGCTAGAAACCCCAAATTTTGTGTGCAAACACAGTGGAATTAGCACCCAAACATATACAAATTTGGGGTTCCTAGCACTAAGTGGCCCCAAGATATGGGACCCCAAATTCGGGTCATAAAGTTCATTCTCTGCTGCAGAAAAGTGCTTGACATTTTGCGACCCGAATTTGAGGCCCCATATCTTGGGGCCACTTGGTGCTAGGAACCCCAGGAATTTGGTGTGCTAACACAGTTTGACTAACACTATTAAATATCTAAATTTGGGGTTCCTAGCACCAAGTGGCCCCGAGATACTGGGCCCCAAAGTTGGGTCGTAAAATGTCATTCTCTGTTTTGCTGACGCTTCTAGACGCAAACGTAGTAAAACGCGGCTAAACACAGCATGCAAACTCGGCAAAACGGGCGTTTCTAAACGCCGGATTCAGCTTTTAAAAACATGTGTTCAGCAGAATTTGCACCAGGGTCTCGTGTGCATGAGGCCTTAAGGTTTATTTACAAAAGAGGCTATTCATGGCATAGCAGTAAATCAGCTGGGGGTAGAGCTAAAAAAAAAAGCCCTGAGTGCAGCATCTGCTGGTTATAAGTAATACATATATGAAATGTTCAAATACAATATTTCATATTTCATACACAAACACAAGACATTTTAAAGTTATAAACTTTATAAAGAAAAGATACAAAAGAAAAAAAACTTTACATTTCCTCTAAGCAATCTAAAATAATCAAAGCTCATGTGACAGAGGAATGGTAAATTAGTTTTCAGTGCGATATCAAAGATCAAACCTGTTAGCCTTAATTCATGCATGGAGACATCAAGACTGCGGTTGGGATTTTCATCTTGCACAATTATTGCATTCACCAAATGATCTGAAAACACCACCTGCCCACAGTAAGGTTTCCCTAACAACCAACGTCCAAGTCATTCAGCGACACCACTTCATATTCCTGCTTTAATGAAAACGGTCACTTGTACAATTTGCTTACTAACAAATGACAGTGGAAATGTCATCTCAGAGGTGTCATATTGGAGGCATAATACACGCTTTACACACATGTTGCAAATATTCTAGATTATAGTGATCCAGCGAGCGGTAACCTCTTCACTTTCTTCAGGAAGTACATTACTGTAGCGCAATTTATTGTGCATTCTTATTTTACTATAAATTACCATTTAATAATACCAACACCAAACCCTCTCCGGTCTGCTTTTTTAAATATTAATATTTCAATCTATGTAAAACGGGGGCTTGTGATTTTCAAGATTTGTAAAGTGGACCCTTTTAGGAAATTACAGGTCTGCATGAATATATTCCTGCCATGCCACAATATACAGCAGCAGTATCATTTTTTTTTTAAACCTATACCTTTTATTATTCAAAAATATTCCTTGATCCCCAGGAAAATGAATTTGCCTGGGCTGAAAATCAACTGAGCGGCCATTGTTGTTGTTGGGTGCTGTAGTCACCCGAATACAATGGCCGGGGAGATTCCTCCATCTGTGTTGTTTAGTGCAAATTAAAGAATCAATTTCTTTCGTTCATCCCTGCAGGGGCTAGCTTAAAGCTGTATTAAACCCAAAGCCAAAAAGCTAATATATTTCAGCTTATCAATCATTAGATGTGGTGGTTGCATTAGTTTTCCTTTTTAGGCTTTTTGCTTCCTCTGTTTTCACCTGGTGATCTGGCCAGTAACACATCTCCTGTATTAGCTTGCCTCCACTTTGGATGAAGGAGCCACAGAGACACCATGGACAGCAGCAATGTCAGTCTAGGGGGAGGGGAGTGTTAGATGCACTAGAACAGAGGTCTCCAAACTGCGGCCCTGGGGCCAGATGCGGCCCTTTGCTTGCTTTTATCCGGCCCTTGGGCCACTGTTTCATTTACTGATACCAACAATGAGGCACTATTCCTCCCACTGACACCAATGAAGGGAAACAATTCCTCCTAATGACACCAGTGATGGGGCACTATTCCTCCTAATGACACCAATGTTGGGGCACTATTCCTCCCATTGTTACCAATAATGGGGCACAATTCCTACCACTGATACCAATAATGGGGCACAATTCCTTCCAATGACACCAATTATGGGGCACAATTCCAACCACTGACACCAATGTTGGGGCACTATTCCTCACACTAATACAAAAGATGGGGCATTATTTTTCCCACTGACCTCAGGACCTTTTCTACTCCCACTGGGCACTATCCAGCCCCCCTAAAGTCTGAAGGACAGTAAATGGGCCCATTGCTAAGAAAGTTTGGAGACCCCTGCACTAGAAGATTAAAGGGATTGTAAAGTCTCAAGGTTTTTCACCTTAATGCATTCTATGCATTAAAGTAAAAAACCTTCTGTGCAGCTGCCCCCAGAGCCCCCCCCCTTTTTCTTACTTGAACCTATTCGTTCCAGCGACAAGCACGAGCCCAGAGGCTCCAGCCGCTGTCTTTGTCCTCATTAGATAGATTGATAGCAGCGGGAGCCATTGGCTCTCGCTGCTGTCAATCAAATCCAGTGACACTAGAGCGGGGGGGCGGGGGGGGCGGGGCCGAGTCCTGCTGTCTATGTCAATGAACGTAGCAGTGGGGCTTGTAATCGCACCCGCACGGGTGCCCCCATGAAAAGCAGTTTTCCATGGGGGCACCCGATGAAGAGGAGGGGCCAGGAGCCTTCTGGGACCCATCTATTTACAGAGGAGTGGCCCCAATGGATGCAAGGGGCACATTTTTAAAAACAGCAAAAGAACCTGAAACAAAAATGGAATAGCTACCCGTAGTAACCTTATTTTACCTTCCTGGAACATATGAAACCTAAGAAGTTACTTTGGGCAACCCCTTCAGTTCTGTTCCAATTTTCTTTTCTCTGGTTGTCATTCATCATTTTTTAAACTACATTAGGCATCAATATTTTCACCTATATCTATGCTCTTACCTTACTGGAATGGGGTCCTGGCAGCAGCAGTTTAAGGGCCTGCCTCTTCAACTCTACTAAACGTGCGTTGCAATTCTCACACCATACACCTCTGTCAGACCCGGGAGATGATCCTCCACCGCTACCAGAGCCAGGAGATCCTGTGCCAAATCCAGGAGATCCACCTAGTGATCCAGGAGAGCTGTTTCCAATTCCAGGGGATGCAGGTCCAGGTGACCCTGAGAAGGAGCCAGGGGAGGAGGTTCCAGAGCCAGGAGAAGGAGTACCAGATGAACCCGGTATGGATCCTGCACCTTCAGGAGTAGGCCTACTACCAGCTCGAGACTCCTCATAGGCTTTTCTATACCAGCTCTCCGGAGAGAAAGGTGCAGATGATTTTGTGGGGGAGCATACCTCGTTGACCTATAAATAATACAAAATAAAGTGTATTAGAACTGTTCCATAACTTTCTTACGTGACTGCTTGCTTGTAGATTGAATGTTCTCTTCTGTACATAATTTATCATAGACAGTATACTGCAAGATGAAGAAACATTGGGCTTGATTTACTAAAACTGGAGAATGAAAATTTGTTTGTTTTTTTTGTCAAAGCTTAAATGAACAAGCTGAAGTTAGAAGATGATTGGCTACCATGCACAGCTGCACCAGATTTTGCACGCTCAAGTTTTAGTAAATCAACCCCACTGGGTCTGTATGATTTCCTAGGGTAACTATAGCGGACCTTGCACCAAAGTTACTCATATCCCCACTCTGCTGACTTAAACATAAAAAAAAAAAAATACACATTAGGAAATAAGTAAAAAATATGTTTACCTTGCACACCCACTACACCTAGGCAAGGGTGACATCACAAGCCTTCCCACAAGATCTGGGAAATCTTAGGATCCCAATTCTTGTACTATGATGCCTATTTTAGATTTAGGATCCCAAATTTTCCCAGGATCCCACTAGAAGGCCCATAATGTCACCCTTGCCCATTAACTGCAGGTATGGGCTGAGGTACATAGTCAGTATATTTTTCTGTTAATGTGACATTATTATTTGATTTCATGTTTTTACACGAATCACACACAGAATACTGGGGACAAGCCAACCTTATGGATAAGCATAACTTGCATTTGACGGTCCACTTTAAAGGGTAACTCCACTTTTGTGGGGAAAAAAAAATTAGCAAATAAAAAAAAAAAATAGCGTATACAATTGCGACACAAGTCATATTGTAATTGAATGTTTTTAAAAATGACCTTTCCCTTTTCAATCTGCAGCTCTGTCATTTTCTGTAAATTTCAGTATGGCTACCTGGAGGTGTTCTGTACACAGAATGAGTACAGAACGCCCCCCAGATATGTAATTTCCTACTTGTGTGATTGGCTTACTGATTTTCCCAGACGTCTGCACTAAGGGCCCTTTCACACGGGCTGTCCGATCAGGTCTGCCTGTCAGTTTTTCAGATTGGACACTCCATTCACCCCTATGGAGCGGCGGATGTCCGCTGACATCCGCCGCTATCCGATCTGATCCTGTCCGCCAAATCCAGACGGATGGTGACCCTATTTTCTCTCCATCTGGCAGATCGGATATGATCAGGTGAAAACAGACACGCGGTCCTTTTTCACCCGATTTCCCCATGGGGAGAGAGGGACTGGGTCTGTCTTCTCTCTGCACAGTGAGCGGAGACGGACCTGTCATCCGCCTGTTCAGTGAGAATCAGCGGATCGATCCCCTGCTGAGCAAGCGGAGGTGCCTGTGTGAAAGGGGCCTAAGAAACAAGTCAGATTTTAAGCATGCCCTGCAAAAAAAATGTAATTTTTGGTGAGATACGCTCAAAGGGGAATCACATCTAAAGGGATGCAGACCCTGCAGCTTGCCTCATTAGTGCCCTGCAGGTGCAGCAGCTGACTAATTCTTATAAAACCCCATACAGGCATACCCCACTTTTAAGTACACAATGGGGTTTATTTACTAAAGCTGAAAAGTGCAAAATCAGGCTCACTGTTGCATAGAAACCAATGAGCTTCTAACCTCAGCTTCTTCAATTAAGCTTTGGTAATAAAACCTGGACGCTCATTGGTTTCTATGCAGAAGTGAGCCTGATTGTGCACTTTCCAGCTTTAGTAAATAAACCCCATTGTGTACTTAAAAGTGGGGTATGCCTGTACAGAGTCACTGTCCACAAACAGCTATTCTTTCAGAATAACAAAAGGTAGGAATCTGCAACAAAGTTTGTTAAAATCCTTGCAATGTACATAGATCACCCAGAGGGGAATGTTTTTTTTTTCTCAGCAAAAGTGGAGTTACTCTTTAATGACTAGATTATTTATTAAACATAGGGAAAAAAAAACAGGAAAACAGCAGAATTATTGTTTAATATTTACACAAAATGAAAAGGAAAACCTGACTGTCTGCTATTGGCATTTCCGCTTTTTCCTCTGTTCCAGTTTTAATGAATTCACTCCAAAAAGCGTCATTTTATTTTGCATTATTTTACATATTTAAATGCATAATTCATTTATGGTTGAACACACACCTACCTAATCTCTATACAACAATTTCATCAGAGCTGCTTTTTCTAAGTATTATACTTGCACATCATAATTACCCTGTGCCTGCATCTGAATGTAATAGCTGTCACATACTTACATCTCAGTATCTTTTCAAAGTTATCTTATGTCACAACTCCATCATTTTAGATATTCATAACAAATACCACATTACTAATAAAATAGTACTACATCTCCATCATTTATGTAATATGTATAATTAGACAAACTCTCTGTTTCCAATAACTAAAAACAGCTGTAAGTCAGTCCCTGCCATTACAAGGACAAAAAAATGAGACTGCGTTGATGCGTTTTTTTCTTCAACCAATGAAATGTTTGTCTCTATGATAAAAAGACTAATGCAAATGTTTGTTTCTGATTAAAGTGGTTCTACATGGTTACCTATACCTAATGAACTGACTAGTCTCAGGTGATTAAACATATCCTCCTACATAAGTTGTACCTGTGTAACTACAGCCATCTTTCCCCTACATCCACACAAAGTGCAGAATATACACAGGATCGCTCAGCTCTGAAAAGCAGGGGGTAGAGAAATGATGTTACATAAATGAGGAGAACTCCTAAAGCTGATTCAAGGGACCCCCCATTTCACAGCACAAAGATACAGAGTTGAGGCTGTCAATCACAAGTTGTGCCCACCCCTGGCACCATTTTTCTCCTGGTGTCAGAAAAACTCATCAGAAGTGACTCATGCTTACAGCAGGGGAAGGAGGCAGCAGACAGAAATGACACTTAGAGGGATATTTAATAAAACTGGAGCACTCAGAATCTGGTGCAGCTGTGCATGGTAGCAAATCAGCTTCTACTTCAGCTTCTTCAATTAAAGTGTTTGTAAGCCTAAAAAAAATAAAAAATAAAAATGGATCCTGTTCCTTTAAAGCATGAACAACAGCACAGTGGTTGTGCTGTGTCATTTGGCCCCCTTCTATCACCTGAAATACCTGGCTGATCCTGCCTGGTTCTGCCCTCCCCCTGTAAACTGACCACGGTTTATCATCGCTGCTCAGCCCTGACACCGTGGTCAGTTTACGTGCCTCTGTCATCCGCAGCTCTCCTTTGTTCTCTTTCGTTATATACCTTATATTATACGTGGTGCATTTTTGGGTGTGTGAAACTGCACAATGCCAAAGCACCATGTGGCCGCATTTATAAGGGTTCCTGTGGGAAAAAGCCGGTACAAAGGCCCATCAAATTAATAGGCTGCTGTGCCTGTGCAAGCATGAGCCACACCACTGGCATGGATGTGAACCTAGACTAAGGCAGGCAATAAATGGCTCGAATCTCGGCCGGGTTAGCTGGAACCGTCCTAGATCAATCAATCAACTTGGGCACAACCAGCCTGACGGATTCACTTGTGATAGCAGCTAGTGATAATCACTGTCTTCTCCCGGCTGGCAATTCCCCCCCTATCCCCACTGGGAGAAGACAAAAGCCCAGCAGGAGGGATTCCTGTATCAACACTGTCTGTGTTGATGGAGGAATCAAGCAAATTTCTTTCTTGCAACCTGTGGTTGCAGGAAAGACATTTGCTCTGTGTATGGCCTGCCTAACTGGGATAATTGAAACAGGGCACATAGAAAACAATTGTTTTCCAATGTGTCCTAGTGCCCCTGCGATGAAAGGAATTAATCAAGCTCAGAAACACGCCAGTCACTGCACACTGTCTTACAAAAATGGAAAACACTATGTACCCCTTTAATTAAGCTAAAGAGATGAGATGACATTATTATGTTATCCTTGGGAGGCAGATACCAGTATGACAGAGATATGGTTGGCAATGGAGATTTTAACTGGGAATCTAAAAACAAGATGCACACATTGGGGTTGATTTACTAAAACTGGAGAATGCAAAATCTGGCGCAGCTGTGCATGGTAACCAATCAGCTTTTGACTTAAGCTTGTTCAATTAAAGTGTTACTAAACCCACAACAGTAAAATCAGTCTGTATATGCATTAAAGCATGTTTGTTATACTGTGGAATCTAAGGGGTCAATCCTCTGCATTGTGTAAAAAGGCTGTTTGATCCTGTATGCACAGATCCTCCCCTTCTTGCACTGTCTCTAAAACATGTCTGGATAAGACAGAGTTTCTGGAGTCAGGCTGCACATGCTCAGTTTGGTGTGCATTGCGTGAGAGTTTTTATTTTTCCTGGGAGAGTGCATGTGATCAGCATAGGGCCAATCAGCAATGTCCAGACAGAGGTTCAGGGGCCCTACATCCTGATTGGTCAGCCAGTGCAGTATGAAAACTCCTCCTACAATGTTTACTCAGACACTGATAGAAGTCACAAAACCGCTATATACTGCTGATGAGAAAAGGTATTTTACAGTTTCTATTTACTAAAATGATTGCATTTTCATGCTCTGTGTACTATAGGAAACCAGATATAGTGAATGCAGGGTCCTGGGTTTAGTAACACTTCAAGCTTTGACAAAAAAAAAAAAGCAAGCTGGTCTCTAAGCAGAGCTGCACCCGATTTTGCACTCTCCAATTTTGGTAAATCAACCCCATTGTCAGCTGTCTTGTGAAGTCTCCTCAGCCTATTGACATTATACTGTTGGCACATGAAAGGCAGCTAGTTTCGTAAAGATTATGATTTGCAAACTCTTGCGCAAAATGCAATTTCTAAGAAAAATCCACAAACGATGCCATCATTGCCAGGCCTCTTTCCGTGACCTCAGGCTGTAACAATATTCAGCTTCAAACAAACTGCTAGCAATGAGCACTGTGTCCTTTCATTTGATCTCCAAGCTACGAACAGCAGCAAATGGCTTCTACTGGTTTACAAACAAAATCAGCTTTGCAAACAGACCTGAATGCACGGAGGAAACCACTAGAGTTTAAGTGAGCTAGTAATAGTAAATTACCTGTACATGATTAAAGCTTCACTTCTAGAGCTCTGACACAAGAGTGTCTCATGAAAGAGTGCCTAAAAATCCACAGTGTCTGAAGTCATAATGGCACATCAATCCTGTTAAGTCGGCAGTGACAGACACGGAAGCAATAGGCAACCCTGTAATGTATAATTTTAGACAACCTACTGTAAGCCATGGCACAGTACACCACCTAACATGACCCAAACATTAAAGCTAGCCTTGGTGATAATGCAAGATCTGTTTGTCTAAGGAGAACCTACCCTCTAAATCGTATGTCAAACCCAAGGTTTGGGGGCCAAACCTGGCCCTCCAGACCATTTCATGTGGCCCTCAGACCTCTCATGCATCTGCGGCAATCCCATAATTTCTGCCCCCAACTTGACTCAGCAGTCAGCAGCAGAGGACAGAACTCCTCTGCCAGATCCTGTGCTTCTCTGTGCAGCCACAGAGAGGCTTGTTTCTGCCCCCCTTCACTATCTCAGCCATCAGCAGCAGAGAAGACAGAACTCCTTCTACAGATTCTGCACCTCTCTGTGCAGCTGCAGCACCCCCTCATCACTGCCTCCCCTGGTCTCAGCATTCCAGGACTCCAGCCTTCTTCTGGTCCTACTCCAGACCCTACACTTTCTGCTTCCCAGCTCCGCCCCCAGTTTCTTCCCCACAGCAGCACAAGGTAAGTGGGGTGCACTGTGATGTAAGGGAAGGAGGAGGACTCTTGACTTCTGATGGTGGGGGCTCTTGACATCTGATGTAAGGGGGGTAGGGTGCTCTGGACATCTAGTCTTACAGATACAACCGGCCCTTTGAGGGGAACCATAATGCTCATTGTTGATGCATTCCACAATGAAATTGAGTTTGACACCCCTGCTCTAAATAAAGAACATCCCATGAGAAAGAAAGTCCCACTCATATGTCCCAATTAATGGTTCTCCAGCTGGTTTAATTAACTGCTGCCCGGTGCTGGTCCGCAAGAGAGCACATCCAGCTCAACAATGAATTAATATAAGTGATGCTGGTCTGTACACTGTTAATGTACACCACAGTGATAAAAATACCACCGAGTGGCTTCAACTTGATCTTCCAACCATCAATGGCTTCAGCTTAATCTTCCACCCATAGAGAACACCAATAAAGGGGGTGTTCTCTATGGATGAAAGATCAGGCTAAAGCCATTCAGTGGTATTTTGTCACTGTGGTGCACATCAACAGTGTGAGGAACCCCACAAGAAAGCCATGAATAAAAAAAATTCAAAACGGACCACTGTCAATATACCCAAACAGTGGCTGCATCTTATTGAATGCAGTCACTTATCAACCATCCATTTTCCACCGGGTTCCTATGATTTTCAGATCTAGGATGTCACATGGGAAGATGCCGGCAGGGTCACCCACTGCTCAAACAGCCTGGATTGTGTGTATACTTGTCAAGCCAACTGTTTGGGCAGCTTGACTCACTTCCACAACCAATGGAAAGTGTTACCCCTCCACCATGTATCCCAGGCTCTGCTGCACACCTGCAGGACCAGGATGACCATGGTGGGTGTCATTGGGTAGAGTGGAGGGAGATCAGTAAGCATCTGTTTTTAGATTGGATGTCTGGTGAAAGAGCATTTGGTCAATTCCAGGTTCAGAGCTGTTATTTCCCAGTCTGTGCTTGATTAGTGGAGTATAGGGGAGACATCAGAGCTCCAATAGACCACCAAACTTTTACTAAAGAGAACCTGCCACTCTGTATATGCTAATACATAGGGTACTTGTCAGCCTCTTATGTAATAGCAATAAAGTAGTTCAGTAAAAAAAAAGTTTGACAAATTAAAGTAACACATAATCACAAAATAAAATACCTAAAAAAAATATTAAAGCCCCCCACCACCACATACTGTACATACAAATATGAATGTAAAAATGTGCACCTACCTACAACAATGACTGTGCTACACATAATAGGTATCCCCACTCATGCCAGAGTAAAAACAATAATTCTACGGCCATCATACACAGTCATCTCCAAACCCAAGACTTTTAAAGATTTTAAATCATCACCTATGAACAATTTTGGTTACCGAAGTTTGTCACCATTTCATGGAAGCTCACAATTTTAAGGCTTGACATATTTGGTATCTATTTACTCGACGCAACCTCATCTTTTATATTTTAGCAAGCAGTTGTGTAATATATTGTGTTTGAGTGTAATAAAATTAACTTTCATTTTTGTGGGGGTTTTTTTCTGCAAATATGGGTTTGATAAGCCATTGCGCTAATATCATGTGATTTATATTCATCATTTTTGTGTTTTCACTGAACATGTTTTATTTGTTTCAGCCAGCCATCTCTAAGTGTGAATCCTGAAGAGGCAAACTATGAAAAAGGCATTGATTATATACGCTTGTTGCATACTGATTGTTTGATATAACCGGAAAGTTTCATGATATGTTTTTAGGAGATGGCGCTTCTTTTTAATGGAATGAAATAAACGTATGTTTTTATAATTTTTTCCCATTGTCAGGCACATGTAAAGTCCCCCTTCTTGTTTAGAGTGGGATCTCTGCCTCCCTTTTTTAAGGCGCAGCTTTCCCCTCTATTTCTCCTCCTTTGTATAAAATCTTCAGACCTAAAATGTTCATTTTAACACATGCAGAAATTTTTTCAAAAACAGCTCTGACAGCTAAAGGGTTAACCCTTGCAGTGTGAGGGAGCCCACAGTTCAGCTTTAAAGCGGGGTTCCACCCAAATTTTGAACAATATCTGTATGTATTCTCTTCCTTGCCTAGATGCTGACATGCCGTTTAAAAAAATTTAAATTGCCGTAATTACCTTTTATTTTTCTATTCTTCTTTGCACTTCCTGGTTCTCCTCCCGTGGGAGTAGGCGTGTTTCTAGCCTCTCCCAGACTCCTGGGAGCTAGATGCCACTGAGCATGTGCGGGAACGAGCGGTGAATGCTGGGAGCACAGCATTCACCACATCCAGGAAATAAATGCTTGTGGGCTTCAAATGCCCACAATGAAGATGGAAACCGCCTGCAGTAAATAATATAAGTTATTCTTTCCAACAAAATCTGACACAGGCGGACATATTACACACAAAATGTGAGTATGTAATGCTGAGAAGAAAAGTTTGTGAATGAACTCAAAAAAAAAAAAACGATAGATAGGTGGACCCCCGCTTTAACACCAAGTCTGCAACACTTGCAATTTGGACATCATCTATCGCTTGCCTTTTATTTGGATATATATTGGGCCGCTCCCCTCCTCTTTTCCTCCTCTCCCCCCTTTTCTTTCCCTTCCCTCCCTTTCCCACCTTTTCCCTCCCCCCTCTTTTCTTCTCCCACCTCCCACCCCTAACCCTCCCCCCCACCTTTTTCCCCTCTCCTTAATCCCTCCTTCCATTTCCCTTTTGCCCTCTATATGCCAGTACACTTATATATGTATATGTATATTTTATTTAGTTACTGCGGAAGATAAATTCATCCACTTGCATACATCCCCCATATCCGCCATGGGGTAACGTTCGTGGTGCCTTGGCTGTGCCCTTGTGTATTGGCCTATGGGTAAGAGGTAGTACACCCATTTCTTCCCCATTTACCAATTGTATTCACTATTAAGCATTTGTTCGTTGTACATTTGACCCTTATGTATAATTTTATTTAATTCTAGACATTATTCTACCGATGAAGCAGTAGAATTCGGCGAAACATGTAGAGGACCATATGTCCCATGAGAAGCTACTATACCTTCTGTCTCCATTTTTGGAGCACATTAAGTATCAGTAATACACTTGACACCCTTGTATTTTTATATTGTCTTGTTATGAACATTGAACATGATGTTCTCATTTATGTCTGGATATCCTGTTTTTTATCCTTGTGTATAAATAAAATTAAAATTTTTACTCAAATATTTATTTTGTCCGATTGGTACCGAGATAGCCCATTCTCTTGCTTCTTGGAGAATTAGTTTTGGGAACTGTCTCCACCCCCAATTTCTTGCCTTTATAAGGTGTACAGGTATATACGCTATACATATAAAACATTCATCACTACTAGCTTGCTATCATTATTCTGGAGCTTGGCACAAACCTCCTTCCTAAATCATTTGACATCCTTCAATCTCTCCAGTAAAAAAAAGAAAGCACGCCACCAAGCTTTCAATACCCAATACGCATTTGCCTCTCCTGCTTGGTTCCTGCTCTGTTCTTGCAGAACACTGCCAGCTAGGCTGTTTATATATCTGTCTATACAAAGAACATACAGTATAGAGAACACGCCACATACACCACTACGCCCGCTCTGTCATCCAGTTGAGCAAAGCATAAAAAATAGCTATTCCTCTGTTATTATTACACCAATAAATCACATTACAGGTAATTTATTAGGACTTGGCTGATAAACGTACTCGTCGAAGATATATCTAATCTGATTTTGTAAAAGTCTATAGCAAAGCCGAGCCTAACAATACTCTGTAATACGGTGCTTGAGGTTTCTGTGAACGTTATTGGGCATCGATGTATCAATGATTATTCAGATGGTCTACATGTAATTCAATGCGACATGTACTGTAGTTATAATGACATCAGACCAAGAATGTGAATGTTGCTCGGCAACTGCTACCATGGCAAACAAAAGTTAGTTTTAGGGTTTTTTTTTGTGTTTTGTTTTTTTCCCCTATTTATAGATGTTTTCTTTTTATTTATTTATATATTGCAGGTGCTTATTTATTTATATATTACAGGTCCTTGTTTATTTCTATATTACAGGTACTTATTTATTTATATATTACAGGTACTTATTTATTTATATATTACAGGTCCTTGTTTATTTATATATTACAGGTACTTATTTATTTATATATTACAGGTACTTATTTATTTATATATTACAGGTACTTATTTATTTATATATTACAGTTACTTATTTATTTATATATTACAGGTACTTATATAGTGCTGTCAATTTACAGGGCGCTTTACATACATATATACATGTATGCATACATTCACATCCTTTTCTTGTTACTATTTCTATTTTATATGCCTGTGTGCAATATTGATAATAAAACTGTGACTCTACGCAATTCTGTTTATTAAAAGATAAAAAGTTAAAACAATATGGGGCTTTGTTGGGATCTATGGACATGCTTACTGTACAAAACCAACCTGGAGCTTTCATTGTTATTAAAAAAAAGGAACAAAAACGATGTCCTGGCGTGAGATTCAACATACAAAAACTTGAAATCGCTGCAATGTATTAATACATTCTTAATTGCATTATTATTTTGTGGAATAAAAGTGAAGAATGTGATTATCAGTCCTTTATATGGTTACTTTATAAAGAAAAGACTGTGCAAGCAATACCTTACACTGCAGCATCATTCCCAACCCTCTTTCTCTACAGACATGAACAGCCAACATAAATCTCACTCTGTTCCACATCTACAGTCGCTTGTATGTAGAGATCGTGGAGAAATGATACCTTTAATAATGTATCTATAGCCTGCTCTGTGGCAAAGCAAAGTATTATGTTTTGTGCAGACCCCATGTTCAAACTACATCAGACATAACATGATCGCCTAATGACTTTCTAATGCAACTCATTTAGCTTTCAGTGCATGTAGCAATTCATCTAGATCTGAGATCCTGCAGGAAAAACAGAGCTCCTCCTCAATGCAGATCATTTTCCTCAGATATTAAACTGTGGTAATGTTGCTCCATAAACTGTAGCTGAATTCCCTTCAGCAGAAGAGGAGCCTGCTATATGATGCCTGCTGGTGTGTTACTTTGATAGGATGGCACTGGGGAATGTGTACCCGGCTGGCTTCCTCCTGAATCTCCCAGACTCGATTCGTCACGTTAGAGGATGGAGTTTACCAGGGATATTCAGGCTGTCCATCAAGGCTGATGTTCTATTCCCCACATAGAAATTTTAGGAAGCTATCACCCTAATCGAATGACCAATTGTCATATGGTGCAGTTATTACTTCATGCAGGCTTTGTTTGGGTACAAAATGAATAACAGGTAAAAGAAAACAGCTGCCTACAGGAAAAAAGACCTTCAAGCATAATAAATAGCTCTTTGTCTTTCCTCGAGATGGGAAACGTGCATTTCCTACTTTTCCTAGACAGTTATTAGATGGAAGAATGCCCAGGAGACTCTGGGGAAGACATTGATCGGTCATGGACTGACCACCCAAGTTCAGAGACATTGATCGAACAAGAACTGAACATCCAAGTTCAGAAGTCAGGGATAAATCATGGACTGAGCATCCAGGTTCAGAAGACATGGATCGTTCATGGACTGACCACCCAAGTTCAGAAGACAAGGATCGATCATGGACTGAACATCCAAGTTCAGAAGACATGGATCAATCATGGACTCACCACTCAAGTTCAGAAGTCATGGATCGATTGTGGACTGACCACCCGAATTCAGAAGACATGGATCGTTCATGGATTAAACATCCAAATTCAGAAGACATGGATCGATCATGGATTGACCACCCAAGTTCAGAAGACATGGATCGATTGTGGATTTACCACCCAGGTTCAAAAGACATGGATCGATCATGGACTGAACATCCAGGTTGAGAAGACAGGGATCAATCATGTACTGAACACCCAAGTTCAGAAGACAAGGATCAATCATGGACTGACCATCCAAGTTCAAAAGACAAGGATCAATCATGGACTGACCACTTAAGTTCAGAAGACATGGATTAATCATAGACTGAACATCCAAGTTCAGAAGACATGGATGGATCATGGACTGACCACCGAAGTTCAGAAGACATGGATCAATCATTAACTAATCACCCAAGTTCAGAAGACATGGATCGATCATAGACTGACTACCCAAGTTCAGAAGACATGGATTGATCATGGAGTGAACATCCAAGTTCAAAAGACAGGGATCAATCATGGACTGACCACTCAAGTTCAGAAGACATGGATCGATCATGGAGTGACCACCCAAGGTCAGAAGACAGGAACCAATCATGGAATGACCACCCAAGTTCAGAATTTCAGGAAAGATTCACCAAAGCATAGAGTGTGACCTTGCACTATGTCAAAATAGAGGATGACTCGAATTACGAGAGTGAAAAAAAAAAAGATCTAGTGGTGTGCTGAGTATGACCTCTATATATCATTCATATTTCCTCTTGACGTGGTGATATCTCCCACTTTGTGCTGTATAGACAGAGTTATCTCCAGTGCCTGCTCCATACACTGTCACTACACAGACAGTCATTTTTATCCCGGTTATGGACAAGCATGTCTCCTGTTATACATCACATGTCACAGATGACAGCTTATGTGTACTTTAGATCTCAATAGCAATAGACCAGCAAAGTGTGTGTCACTAAAGGACGAATAGTATGGACTTTCTGGTGAACATATGGGACTTTACAAATATTTGGATGTATTTTGAACAAAGCTCGTGAAATAAATTGCAGTACATATGCATAGCTGTTTTCTTTTACAGATTTGTTTTGATGTGGATAGTGCACAGTACAGAGAAACACAATCAATGCACATGAAAATTCATACTAGTTACCCCAGGCAGTGAGTCCCTGCCTAGAACATTGGCATTTCTTATTACACACACACAAAAGCTATAAAATTCAGCATCGTGATCATCTGTAGTCATGTAGATAGGAGGGATATCGAAGTGATGTCAAGGACAATGTGTAGATTTTCCTATAAACATAACGTTTCCATCTTTACCACCTTATTACATGCCAATAAGCTTGCAGCTCACCTTGAAAGGATGTCTAGGTCAGCCTTTCTTAACCAGGGTTCCATGGAAGCCCAGAGCTCCTCCAGAGATTGGCAGGGGTCCCTCCAGCTGTGGCTGGTTGACCTCTCATCTCATGGTGCTTAGATAGTTCTGGGGTCAACGCCACTTGGCAGAGCCAGTTGCATGAACCCAATGATCTTTTCAGCTATCTCAAAGGGTGGCATTCTGACCACCACCACTGTAAGGAGGGCATTTGTCCCACTACCAGTGTATGGGGACATTCTTCCCACTAGCCACCAATATAATGGTGGCATTCTTCCTACTGATCACCACTCTAAGGGGGTCATTCTTCCTGCAGACCATTTCTTTAAGAGGGGCATTCTTCCCACTGACCACTATAAAGAAGGAGGTAATTCTTCCCTCTGACCACCACTGTGGGGGGGGGGGGTTCTCACTGACCAAGGGGGACATTCTTCCTAGTGTTTAACCATGTGAAGAAGACATTCTTGCTGCTGAACATCACTGTAAAGGGGAAGGGGGGCATTCTTCCTAGTCAACATCACTGTAAAGGGGGCATTCTTCCTGCTGACTACCAATGAAGGGGGGACATTCTTCCTACTGACCACCTGTGTAAGGGGGACATTCTTCCTAGTGACCACCACTGAAAGATGGACATTCTTCTATTGTTTCTACTGACCCCCAATGTAAGGGAGGCATTCTTCCTAGTGACCACCCCTGTAAGGGGGACATTCTTCCTAGTGACCACCACTGTAAGGGGGACATTCTTCCTAGTGACCACCACTTTAAGAGGAACATTCTTCCTAGTGACCACCTATGTAAGGGGGACATTTTTCCTAGTGACCACCACTGTAAGGGGACATTCTTCCTACTGACCACCTATGTAAAGGGGACATTCTTCCCATTGATCACCAATGTAAGGAGGACATTCTCAATAATCACCAATGTAAGGGGCTAATTCTTCCTGGTGATCAGCAATGTAAGGGGGACATTCTTCCCACTGACCTCCATTGTTGGGGGGACATTCTTCCCACTGATCACCAATGTAAGAGGGACATTCTTCCCACTGATCACCAATGTAAGTAGGACATTCTCAATAATCACCAATGTAAGGGGCTCATTCTTCCTGATGATCAGCAATGTAAGGGGGACATTCTTCTCACTGACCTCCACTGTTGGGGGGACATTCTTCTAACTGATCACCAATGTAAGAGGGGCATTCTTCCCACTGATCACCAATGTAAGAGGGGCATTCTTCCCACTGATCACCAATGTAAGGGGGACATTCTTCTAACTGATCACCAATGTAATGGGGGCATTCTTCTCACTGATCTCCATTGTTGGGGGGACATTCTTCTAACTGATCACCAATGTAAGGGGGACATTCTTCCCAAAAATCACCAATGTAAGGGGCTCATTCTTCCTGGTGATCAGCAATGTGAGGGGGACATTCTTCCCACTGACCTCCATTGTTGGGGGGATATTCTTCCCACTGATCACCAATGTAAGGGGGACATTCTTCCCACTGATCACCAATGTAAGAGGGACATTCTTCCCACTGATCACCAATGTAAGAGGGACATTCTTCCCACTGATCACCAATGTAAGGGGGACATTCTTCCCACTGATCACCAATGTAAGGGGGACATTCTTCCCACTGATCACCAATGTAAGAGGGACATTCTTCCCACTGATCACCAATGTAAGGAACATTCTTCCCACTGATCACCAATGTAAGGGGGACATTCTTCCCACTGATCACCAATGTAAGTAGGACATTCTCAATAATCACCAATGTAAGGGGCTCATTCTTCCTGATGATC
This sequence comes from Lithobates clamitans, assembly GCA_037952925.1. Taxonomy (NCBI): domain Eukaryota; kingdom Metazoa; phylum Chordata; class Amphibia; order Anura; family Ranidae; genus Lithobates; species Lithobates clamitans. Next base: position 2,209,470 of record JBBGZY010001062.1, read on the forward strand.
AGCAATGTACCTCCATTGTTAGGGGGACATTCTTCTAAATAATCACCAATGTAAGGGGGACATTCTTGCCACTGATCACCAATGTAAGGGAACATTCTTCTAACTGATCACCAATGTAAGGGGGGCATTCTTCCCACTGATCACCAATGTAAAGGGACATTCTTCTAACTGATCACCAATGTAAGGGGGGCATTCTTCCCACTGATCACCAATGTAAAGGGACATTCTTCTAACTGATCACCAATGTAAGGGGGACAGTCTTCTAACTGATCACCAATGTAAGGGGGACATTCCTCCCACTGACCTCCATTGTTGGGGGGACATTCTTCTAACTGATCACCAATGTAAGGGGGGTATTCTTCCCACTGATCACTAATGTAAGGAGGACATTCTTCCTACTGATCACCAATGTAAGGGGGGTATATATCCAGTGGTGATGAATGAAGTGGTCTTTGTAGGGGTCCCTGTTGGGTACATAGGTAGGGAAAGGCTGCTCCAGGTGCTGGGATCCTCTGAACTCCTATCAGGCACTCATCCCCCGGCTCTGATGAGGGTTGTGATGTGACTTACCCCATATTTTCTGCTCCTGGAGGTGACAGCGATCCTGTCCTTATTCCCTGTCACTGAGCTCATGGTGATACATCCAGATGTGCGGAGAGGTAGGGATCAGCCTGGCAAGGACTAGAGCTGGTCTCCGATGATCGATCCCTCCTGTGGTCGGCAGATGATTGCAGTGTATAGGAGAACACAAAGCGCACACTTCCAGCGGGCACACATCAATGCTTCATTCACAGGCAGCAGCCTGGTGTGTGTGCGGAGTGTGGGGAGTTGGAGAGAAGCCTGTGCTGGGCTCGGTGTCAGGGAGGAGCCTGGCTGTCCCCTCTATACAGGCACCTAGATGTGTCCGCACAGCCCAGCCGCTCTCCTCTCTGGTGTCGGCAGTGACTTGCTGGGGAAGCTTTCCATCCCCCTCCTCCAGTGTCTGGGCTGGGATGTGCCTTCTCTCTCTCAGGCGGTGTACAGCACACCTTGACTGACACTTACTGGCGGCCGACTATTTCCTCCTCATGTCTGCTCATTGCCCCATTCTTTCCCGCCTTGTTATGTACATCTGAGAGAGCCGCTCATAAAAGAGAAATATTCATGTCTGCTGGAATTGCCGGCTGTTTGATGCATGTTTTATAGGAGGCTGGGTCCTGTATATGAGCTCCGGAGAGAGGCTTGTAATGCACACACTCATTGCCTCATGGAGGAAAGCCATTTACTTCCATATTAAACATGGCTTTGTAGGAGAGACCTCCACCTTTTTACCTTTGTCATCAGTGGAGACCAACAGGTTCATTTCTACTAAAACAATGGGACTAAGTGTTCTATGCCAGCAATTTCCAACCTTTATCGGTCGCAGAATCCCAAGACACCCTATTCTGAATGTAAAACACATAAATGTTACCCGTCAGTGAGCCTGGGGAGACACACTCAACCGCTTTGATGAAATTAAATTCACATCAGAGTCCCACCATAACATCAGAGGTCCAACTATCACATTGGAACCCCCGTCACATCAGAGTCCCACCATCACATCAGAGCCCCCTTTACCTCAGAGGTCCAACCATCACATCAGAGCCCCCTTCACCTCAGAGGTCCAACCATCACATCAGAGCCCCCTTCACCTCAGAGGTCCAACCATCACATCAGAGCCCCCTCCACCTCAGAAGTCCAACCATCACATCAGAGCCCCCTTCACCTCAGAGGTCCAACCATCACATCAGAGCCCTCTTCACCTCAGAGGTCCAACCATCACATCAGAGCCCTCTTCACCTCAGAGGTCCAACCATCACATCAGAGCCCTCTTCACCTCAGAGGTCCAACCATCACATCAGAGCCCTCTTCACCTCAGAGGTCCAACCATCACATCAGAGCCCTCTTCACCTCAGAGGTCCAACCATCACATCAGAGCCCCCTTCACCTCAGAGGTCCAACCATCACATCAGCACCCCCTCACATTATAATCCCACCTCAGAGGTCCAACCATCATATCAGAGCCCCCTTCACCTCAGAGGTCCAACCATCACATCAGAGCCTCCTTCACCTCAGAGGTCCAACCATCACATCAGAGACCCCTTCATCTCAGAGGTCCAACCATCACATCAGAGCCCCCTTTACCTCAGAGGTCCAACCATCACATCAGCACCCCCTCACATTAGAATCCCATCTTCACATCAGAGCCCTCTTTACATCAGAGGTCCAGCAATCACATCAGAGTCCCACCATCACATCAGAGCCCCCTTCACCTCAGAGGTCTAACCATCACATCAGAACCCCCTTCACCGCAGAGGTCCAACCATCACATCAGAACCCCCCTCACATTAGAGTCCCATCTTCAGATCAGAGCCCCCATTACATCAGAGGTCCAGCAAATACATCAGAGTCCCACCATCACATCAGAGCCCCAGTCACATCATAGTTCCACCATCACATTAGAGGTCCAACCATTATATCAGGTTCCCACCATCACACAGCCCCCTTCACATCAGAGGTCCAACTATCACCCCAGAGGTCCAACCATCACATCAGAATCCCACCATCACATCAGAAGTCCAACCATCAAATCAAAGTTTCACCATCACATCAGAGGTCCAACCATAACATTAGAGTCCCACCATCACATCAGAGGTCCAACCATCACATCAGAGCCCCAGTTACATCAAAGTCCCACCATCACATCAGAGGTCCATCCATCACATCAGAGGTACAACCATCACATTAGAGCCCCCACTTCACTTCTAAGTCCCCTTCACATCAGAGTCCCACCATTACACCAGAGCCCCCCTTCACATCAGAGGTCCAACCATCACATCTGAGTCCCAACACCATATCAGAGGTCCAACCATCACATCAGAGCTCCACCATCACATCAGATGTCAAACCATAACATCAGAGTTCTACCATCACATCAGAGTTCCAACCATAACATTACAGGTCCAACCATCACCTCAGAGTCCCATCATCACATCAGGGGTCCAACCATCACATCAGATTTCCACCATCATACCAGAGCCCCTGACACACCATATTACATTGAATTTCACAGAAAAATATAGTGGCTACAGGTCGAAAAGGAAAACAAATCTTTAACCACTTGTGGCAATGTATTGCCCGCTTACACCCGCTTTGATTGTAACAACCGATGATTCATGGCCAGGACCTGCTGATCGGCTGTGTCCAATCACAGCCCAGAGCCTTGTGTTGACAATCTACACAGGGCTTTCTGTACAGAGGGAACATTCTCTCTGTTTCTTCTCTCTGCAAAGGGGAGTTGAAGCAAAGAGATCTTTAGTAAAAATCAGCACACATTACTCATTGTTAGGTACACATTTAACCCCTTAATTACCCAAGATGTTAACCCCTTCCAAGCCAGCGTCATTAGTACAGTGACAGTGTATAGAATTATCACTCATCACTGTTTTAGTGTCACTGATGATGTCAGTAGCAGTTAGTTTCCACTCTGTGCCAGTTACTGTTATTGTCTGCTGCACTATCGCAGTCCCATTATAAGTCGCTGATCACCACCATTAGTAGTATTAAAAAAATACAGTATATATCCCATAGTTTATAGACACTATAACTCACGCAAACCAGTCAATATACAATTGGGATTTTTTTTTTACCACAGACATGTAGCAGAAAAGATTTTGGTAGAAATTTTATTTTTTATTTTTTTATTGGATATGTATTATGGCAGAAAGTGAAAATTATTTGTTATTTCATATTTTCAAAATTGTCATTTATGTAATAAAAGATAAAAAACACAGTGGTGATCAAATGGCACCAAAAGAAATCTTTACTTGTGTGAAATAATTATATAAATTTCATTTGGGCACAGTGTTGCATGACTGCGCAATAACCAGTTAAAGCAGCGCAGTGCTAAACAGCAAAAAATGCTCTGGTCACGAAGGTTGGTAAAATCTTCCAAAGCTGAGGTGGTTAATATCATTAAAGTACAACATGGTTTATGTAGCAAGTTTATTTGTAATATTATTATTTTTTTTTTATTTGCTATTTTTTTTTTTTTTCAGGAAAGTGGAGTTATCTTTTAAGGGATAAAGTTCCAACATTAGTAGTAGATATACTGTACTGATTTACATAGATTATAACATAGATTGCCATTCCTCTAGAAGTGATCTTCTCTGTGGGGGTTTCCCCTCTCTCCCTTCCCCGTAGCTGGAGGAGATTAGGTCTGTGTGTAAGAATATGGTGCATTGTTTTCATAGTGATTGGTGACTATGTTAGCTACACATAGCTTTGTTGATCATATTTATGATTGATGAAGGCTATACTGTATGTACATACTGTAGTGATCTCACTGTTTGTATATTATCCACTTGCTGACCGCAAGACATACGTTTACCAGGGTTATGGTTGAAGCCATATCAGCCATAACCCCGGTATTTTTTTTTTCAGCCGGGGGCTGGCTTGCTTATGAAAACAATCTGAGTGGCTCATCAACCGCTGGATCGCTTTTAGAAGCAGTGGGAGGGGACCCCCCCCTGCTGCTTATTGGTGTTTCTCGGGCTTACCTCTTTCACCAGCGCGCCTCAGAAACGATCCAACGGTGTAGCAGGCTGGTCACAGAGGCGTACAGAGACCAGATTATTATCTCTGGTTGCCTCTATGGCCTTGGAGGACCAGAGCGACGTCATGGCGTCACTTCCGGTCTAGGGCAGAAGTAAACACATTTTTTTTTTTACAGCAAAAGATCACATTTTTTTTTTTTTTTAATCTTTTGCTTTTAAAGGTAAAGGAGAGATTTGGGGTCTTTTTGTCCCCAGATCTTTCCATAAAGAGGACCTGTCTTTCCTTATTCCTATTACAAGGAATGTTTACATTCCTTGTAATAGAAATAAAAGTGATTATAAAAAAAATAAAGGGACAGTGTAAAAATCAAAAATCAAATAAATAAGAAAAATTTAAAGTTCCCCATCCCTTCGTGCTCACACGCAGAAGAAAACTCATACGTATTTTGAGCACACGTATATAAACGTTGTTCACACCAAACATGTGAGGTATCGCCGCAAACGTTAGAGTAATAATTCAAGCGCTAGACCTCCTCTGTAACTCTAAACAGGTAACCTGTGAAAAATATTAAAGGGTTGCCTATGGATATTTTTAAGTGTCATAGTTTGTCGCCATTCCACAAGCGTGTGTAATTTTAAAGCGTGACATGTTAGGTGTTTATTTGATATAACATTATCTTTTATATTTTACAAAAAGAAATTGGGTATATATTGCATTTTCTTTTTTTTTTCAATTCATTAGGGCCCTTTCACACTGGGGCGGGGGCGGCGTCGGTGGTAAAGCGCCGCTTTACTGTCGGTATTCAGCCGCTAGCGGGGCGGTTTTACCCTCCGCTAGCGGCCGAGAAAGGGTTAAAAACCACCGTAAAGCGCCTCTGCAGAGGCGCTTTGCCAGCGGTATAGCGGCGCTGTCCCATTAATTTCAATGGGCAGGAGCGGTGAAGGAGCGGTATACACTCCGCTCATTCACCGCTTCGAAGATGCTGCTAGCAGGACTTTTTTTCCCGTCCTGCTAGCGCACCGCTCCAGTGTGAAAGTCCTCGGGGGGGCACTTTCGGGTCGGTTTGCAGGTGCTATTATTAGCGCAATACCGCCTGCAAACCGCCCCAGTGTGAAAGGACCCTTAAAGTGTATGTTTTTTTTTTAAATTGCGCGTGTGCAATTACCATGTGATATAAAACATTGCAGCGATCACCATTGGGTCTCTGATAAAAAAATTATGTATAATGTTTGGGGGTTATAAGAAATTTTCTAGCAAAAATTACTGATTTAAACTTTTAAAAAATAGTGCCAGAAAAGGCCTGGTCTTCGAGTGATTATAGATTCATACCCACTGTCCATTATCTCCTAAAGAAGTGAAAGTAGTTCATGAAATGTATCAAGAAAAATCCTGGATCTACTGAATATTTTGTAAACTTTAAAATCAGTTTTATTGTAAATTTTAAATTGCATACAGTATAATGTTAAGTTAGACCTGGGAAAAAGGGTGGCTGATCCTTAACTGTTGTCAATAATTGAGGGTGTAACACAAAAACTAGCCTTAGTACAATGTAATAAAAGCTGAAAATTTGTATATGATTTTTCTCTTTTGTGTCAGATAGAATTTAAATGTACCTGAAAAGTCCCACTGGAAGCAGAACTAAACTTCCCAGTATATTCACCTCCACTTTCCTGCAACGCAACAGTTACGTCTCTCACTGGCTGCTGTCATCATCTCCCCAGGTGCTGGCTTTTTGGCTGGTGGGAGACAATGTCATCCTGCACATGCGCATGGGAGTCCGCCATTCCGGCACAGCCGAAGTGTGCTGGGAATGCACGCTCCGCTGCATATACGCAACTCAGTATACATTCGTTAGATAACTGTGAGCAGACTGGTACGTTTGTATTATTGCAGAAGAGACTTTGGGGTTGATTTACTAAAACTGGAGAATGCAAAATCTAGTTCAGCTCTGCATAGAAAACAAACAGCTTCCTTTTTTTTTGTCAAAGCTTAATTGAACAAGCTGAATTTAGAAGCTGATTGACAACCATGCACAGCTGCACTAGATTTTGCACTCTAAAGTTTTAGTAAATCAACCCTATAGCATGTCTATTCTCCAATAAAAAGCCGCCTGCTTGCCGTTTTCTAAAAGTTGGGTTTAGTTCCAAGTCATTTGAGTAAGAAGGTTGGTGATACATATATAATAATAGCCCATGATATCCATCATTACCCATTTAATATCAATGCACACCACGCTTGGTACTGAAGAATTAATACAGCTGGTGTGAGTGAGGGCTATGTTTTACAATCCCAGCAAACCTGAGACAGCCTTTCTCAACCTTTTTTCTCAAGAGGAACCCTTGAAGTAATTATCAGGTGTCAGGGAAACCTTGCTAAAACCAATTAAACAGGGATCAGTGGGAAAAATGCAGTGGTGGTCAGATTCCCCCCTTACAAAGCGCTAAATAGATTATTGGTGCAATGCCATTGGCTTAGCTTGGTGGCCTTGGCCTTGGCCTTGGGACTATGCAGGCATCATAAATTTCACCAGCCACAGCTCAAGGAACCCCTAGAAACCTCGGAGGAACCCTGGTTGAGACTAGTTGACCTAGGAGGACATCAACAATGAGATTTATACAGAATGGGATACCAAAACTTCTCTGCTTCTTCTTCTATCAACAGTGCAACAGTAGCTGCAACTGCTGTCAAAAAACATGGCACAGTGGACATGACTGCTCAGATAACACATCTACGCACCACAAACAAGCAGGAATGACAAATCCGAAGTTGATGATGCCTAATGATGTCACAGAAGATATTACATGTCATTGTCATTACATGTACAAAAAATGCATGAAGTATTACAATGCATCAAAAACATGCATTGATGTGTGTAAAAATGCATATAAACAAACTACAAAAACTACAAGAAAAGGAAAAACCTGTGCTGCAAGCATCAGGAGGATAAGGGCTTGTTTACACCACAGTCCCTAAATCCAGTGTACAGTTCCACATGCATTTGCAATGCGCATTTAAATCGTTGGCCGAATAGTTCGACCAAATTTGCCACTGGAGATTTCTTTGCCATATCGTGACTTTGTGAGATGAACTCCAGGAGTCTATTTGTATCAATCTGCTGTATGTGACTTCTGTAATGGGGTTCATATAAATCAGTCACTTTATTGTTGGATAATGGAATCACATTAGGATATCTTTTGATGGGAACCAATTGGACTTTGTTCACATATATTTCTAATTTTGGACATTGCACCATAAATTTATAAGACTTTATTGGTACACATTGGAGAGTTTTGTTAGCCATTGTGTGATCAATGAGTGATTGGCACATATGTATATAATTTGCACTATCACTTTATGGTAGCAACCTGGTTGCAATATATTTTACATTTATTTGAATTTTGTATTCATTTGTAATTATGTTATATGTTTAGATATTGAGTAGAGTGTGTGGCTCACTACTATTTTCTATTGCAGATAAGTTTTTATACTTCACAAAGAGCAGCCCCTACTATTATCATACATACACACATTTGCGCTGGTAAGGGAATATTTAGTTTATTTTGTTTATTCCCCCAATTCACAACAAACTACAAAAATGCACTTAAACACATACAGTAAGCACAGGTGTGAGGCTACTTTCATGCATACTATGTGGGCTAGTAGCCGTGGCCAGCAGTGCTGTTCACACGTACAAGCAGTTACATGTGACTAGGGACTTTGACCGGCTGTGGGTGCAGTTTGCATCCAGGTCCAGAGGTATTGGACACACGCAAACCGGAAGTATCTAATTGTCCATTTTGTATGCAGCCAGGAGTTTATCCACATCTAAAAACTCTCATTCAGCCATCTGAACGGGAGCTTTTAGTGTATTTCTACTTTTGCAGCCAAATGGGAGTAACAGCTACTTACCTGTTCCCACCTGCAGCCTCCTGGGATATGCCATGCACCCCAGGAGGCATTGGGACAGCCTACTCCAATCTGCTCATCTTGTGCATGTGCTTTGGGGAGCCGGCTGCGACTGAGCAGGAAGTCACAGCCACCTCCCAAATTTAAGATGGCAGTGCAGGACTCGAGATAATGCTGAAGATTTTGGATTGTATGAAGACAGCGCTTGACTCCATGGGCTGGTAAGTATCTGTCTTGAAAAAGTCAGAATCTACAGTACTTGTAGCTCCTGACTTTTAGTTTTTACAGAACCAGCAGAAGTTCCTCTTTAAAGTGGTTGTAAACCCTTTGATTTCCCAAGTGAACTAGCCTTAGGTGATAAACAGAGAGCTGAATTTACACTCTGAAGAGCTCAGTGAGAAGAACTCTAAGAGCGGATTGGGGGGAAAGGGATGCCCCCCCCACCCCTCCTTTCACACAGTACACAGAAACAGAGCTGAACCTATCAATCAACTGGAGGTCCCTCCCCTGTCACTTTTTTTCTCTTGGTTTTAGGAAAACTAGTCAGAAGTTAATCATGCTTATAACAGAGGAACGAATCAGCAGACAGAAATTACATTTAGTACTCTTAATTGAGACAAGTACACACTATAGAAGGATATGCTTTGTTCATATTTCATGTATGAGGTTTACAACCACTTTAGGTCTAGGGGTAAACGAATAGGGTGTAATACTTACCTTACGCCTCACCAAGCTCCCTCCATCTGTGCGACCAGTCCCCCAAAGCCTTTTTTTTTAAGACGTTCTGGCCAACAGTCACATGCTGACCAATAGTCCTGCATCGCATTCGCATGGGAGGAAGGTGAGGGCCCAACCACAATCCAAAGCTTCAGAGACAAGAGGAGAGCGGTGGAAGGTGAGGAATAAGGTAAATTCCCCTTATTCCTCTACCCCTAGACTTAACAAGAATTTAACCCTTGCAGTGCGGAAAGGGGCTGGCTCCAGTAGGGAAAAAAAGCCTTCTTTGAAATCTGAGTGATGCCAGGACCTGGCTATGCGATCTTCATCTTAAAGCAATGCAGAGAGGATGAGCCTGCAGGGCTCCTATGTCACAGGCATGCCCTGTGGAACTGCATTCTGAATAGAACTACTGGGGGTGGATCGCTGCCTTCCCTTCCCGTGGGAGACAGACAGGAATGCGGCGAAACAACCCCCCCCCTCGGGTGATGGACAGGGATGCAGCGATCGACCCCCTCCGCGTGGGAGACGGACAGGAATGCGGCAACCGCCCCCCCCCCACGCGGGAGACAGATGAGAAGGCGGCAATCAGAGGCCTTACCTTAGGAGGCAGGGGGAAGTAGGAGCCGGGCCGTTGCTTTTCCTCCTGGCCGAACAGGAAGTGTGTGCTGAGACCCAATTGGCCAGGGAGTCCTAGGACTTCTAGGCTGGAAGGAGAATCAGGAAGACAATAGCGAATATTCATTCGCTATTGTCAAACAACTGGGTGTCACATAATAGTGCTCTGCACCCCGAGCCCACCCTTTTTTGAAGCCTCGGGCTCTAATCATGTGCATAAAAAAAAACCCCATTGAAATCCATGCGTCCAGCGCCCTGCATGTAGATTAGGGGCTGAGTGCGTAGATTAGGGGGGTGGTGCCCCTTATGGACGGGCTGCTACTGCCAGACACCCAATCACAGATCAAAATAAGGTCCAGGAAGTAGGAAAAGGACCAAGCTTGACCCTGATGCAGAAAGTTCAGATTCCCATTAACATTTAGCTGCCTGTATCTCTGCAACTAGACTTATTGTTTTAATGTGTGCCTTTCACTGAAGGTAACTTCTGTTTATGTATGCTTTATCATACACTTAGTTTTAATTTTGATAGGTTTACTTTGTGGTTACGAGGTTAGGCCATATGCACACTGGACGTTATAAAAAAGCCAGTAACGTTAGCTGTAGAAAGCTGTAGCTATAGAGTGAGTTTTTCAGTGTTTTTGTAGTAGTGTTTTTTAGTGTTCTTTAGCTGTAGCGCTTTTTAGCTTTTTACTAGCAAAACTATACTCCCATAAAAGCTTATGGCTCATAAAAAGCTGATAAATACAGAATAGCCACATTTTTCAGCATTTTTTTTTTGCATTTTAACCACTTCAGCCCTGGAAGATTTGGCTGCTCAATGACCAGGCCATTTTTTGCGATATGGCACTGCATCGCTTTAACTGACAATTGCGTGGCCATGCGACACTGTACCCAAACAAAATTGACGTCCTTTTTTTCCCACAAATAGAGATTTCTTTTGGTGGTATTTGATCATCTCTGCGGTTTTTATTTTTTGTGCTATAAACAAAAAAATGACAGACAATTTTGAAAAAAAACACAATATTTTGTACTTTCTGCTATAATAAATATCCCTAATTTGTTTTAAAAAAAAAGCACATTTTTTCCTCAGTTTAGGCCAATATGTATTCTTCTACATATTTAGTAATAAAAATCACAATAAACGTAAATTGATTGGTTTGCGCAAAAGTTATAGCGTCTACAAAATAGAGGAAAGATTAATGGCATTTTTATATATATATATATATTTTTTTACTAGTAATGGCGGCGATCGGCGATTTTTATCGGGACTGCAACATTATGGCAGACAGATCGGACACTTTTGACAAATTTTTGGGACCACTGGCATTTATACAGCGATCAGTGCTATAAAAATGCACTGATTACTGTGTAAATGTCACTGGCAGGGAAGGGGTTAACAGTAGGGGGCAATCAAGGGATTAACTGTGTTATCTAGGGAGTGATTCTAACTGTGGGGTGATGGGACTGCCTGGGTGAGGAGAGCAATCGTTGTTCATACTTAGTATGAACAGCAGATCACTCTCCTCACCCCTGACAGCATGGAGATCTGTCTGTTTACATTGACAGATCACCATTCTGTCTCTGTGTGGAGCGATCGCGGGTGCTCGGCTGTCATCGCGACCGCCGGGCATGCGCATCGGCTCCGGCGTGGCACCGCGGGGTGCTTCCCTAGTGGTCAAAAGGCGAGCCAATGTACAGTCAACCTACCGCAGTATAACTGCAGCGGCTGGTCGGGAAGGAGTTAAGCTGTTACTAGTTACATAGTAGGTGAGGTTGAAAAAAAACACAAGTCCATCAAGTCCAACCTATGTGTGTGATTATATGTCAGTATTACATTGCATATCCCTGTATGTTGTGGTCATTCAGGTGCTTATCTAATAGTTTTTTTAAACTATCGATGCTCCCCACTGAGAACACCGCCTGTGGAAGGGAATACCACATCCTTGCCGCTCTTCCAGTAAAGAACCATCTATGTAGTTTAAGGTTAAACCTCTTTTCTTCTAATTTTAATGAGTGGCCACGAGTCTTGTTAAACTCCCTTCCGCAAAAAAGTTTTATGTGGGGTCACCAGTACGGTATTTGTAAAATCATATCCCCTCTCAAGCGTCTCTTCTTCAGAGAGAATAAGTTCAGTGCTCGCAACCTATCCTCATAACTAATATCCTCCAGACCCTTTATTAGCTTTGTTGCCCTTCTTTGTACTCGCTCCATTTCCAGTACATTCTTTCTGAGGACTGGTGCCCAGAACTGGACAGCATACTCTAGGTGCGGGTGGACCAGAGTCTTGTAGAGCGGGAGAATTATCATTTTATCTCTGGAGTTGATCCCTTTGCATGCCAATATTCTGTTTGCTTTGTTAGCAGCAGCTTGGCATTGCATGCCATTGCTGAGCCTATCATCTACTAGGACACCCAGGTCCTTTTCCATCCTAGATTCCCCCCAGAGGTTCTCCCCCTAGTGTATAGATTGCATTCATATTTTTGCCACCCAAATGCATTATTTTACATTTTTTCTACATTAAACCTCATTTGCCATGTAGTTGCCCACCCCATTAGTTTGTTCAGATCTTTTTGCAAGGTTTCCACATCCTGCGGAGAAGTTTATGCCCTGCTTAGCTGAGTATCATCCGCAAATACAGAACTGTTTACCCCATCCTCCAGGTCATTTATGAACAAAATAAATAGGATTGGTCCCAGCACAGAACCCTGAGGGACCCCACTACCCACCCCTGACCATTCTGAGTACTCCCCATTTATCACCACCCTCTGAACTCGCCCTTGTAGCCAGTTTTTAATCCATGTACTCACCCTACGGTCCATGCCAACGGACCTTATTTTGTACAGTAAATGTTTATGGGGAACTGTATCAAATACTTTTGCAAAAATCAAGATACACCACGTCTACGGGCCTTCCTTTATCTAGATGGCAACTCACCTCCTCATAGAAGGTTAATGGATTGGTTTGGCAAGAATGATTCTTCATGAATCCATGCTGATTACTGTAATGATACCGTTCTCATTACTAAAATCTTGTATATAGTCCCTTATCATCCCCTCCAAGAGCTTGCATACTATTGATGTTAGGCTAACTGGTCTGTAATTCCCAGAGATGTATTTTGGGCCCTTTTTAAATATTGGTGCTACATTGGCTTTTCTCCAATCAGCTGGTATCATTCCAGTCAGTAGACTGTCAGTAAAAATTAGGAACAATGGTCTGGCAATTATTTGACTGAGTTCCCCAAGTACCCTCGAATGCAAGCCATCTGGTCCCGATGACTTAGTAATGTTAAGTTTCTCAAGTCTAATTTTAATTCTGTCCTCTGTTAATCATGGAAGTGATTCCTGTGATGTGTCAGAGGATAAACACTGCAGTTTTGGTTACTGAAGCCCCCTGATTCCCTCAAGAAGATTGAGGAGAATAAATTCCTTTGCCATCTCCCCATTCTTTGTAACCAGATGTCCTTCCTCATTCTTTATGGGGCCAATATGGTCTGTCCTCCCTTTTTTACTGTTTACAGACTTAAAGAATTTCTTGGGATTTTTTTTGCTCTCCTCCGCTATGTGTCTTTCGTGTTCTATCTTAGCCGCCCTAATTGCACCCTTACATTTCTTGTTGCATTCTTTATAAAGTCTGAATGCTGAAGATGATCCCGCAACCTTGTATTTTTTGAAGGCCTTCTACTTTGCTTTTATATGCATTTTTACATTAAAGTTAAGCCATCCAGGACTTTTGTTCGCTCTTTTAAATTTATTACCCAATGGGATGCATTGGCTAATGCCTTATTTAATATGCTCTTAAAGCAAACCCATCTCACCTCCGTGTTCTTTGTTCCTAAGATCTTATCCCAATTCATGCCTTCTAGCAAGGTTCGTAGTTTAGGGAAGTTGGCTCTTTTGAAATTCAGTGTCTTTGTATTCCCCCTATGTTTCTTTTTTGTGTGATTTATACTGAAGACAATTGACCTGCGATTGCTGTTTCTTAAATTGCCCCGTATTTCCACATCCGTGATCAGGTCTGTATTGTTGGTAATCAGTAGATCCAGTAAAGCTTTATTTCTAGTTGGTGCTTCTACCATCTGAACCATGAAATTGTCCTGCACATTCTTCCTGACAGGACTGACATTGCCTAAGCTGTCCGACACACACGCATCGTTAATGGATCGAGATATTCAGGTAACGGAAATATTACAGGGTATAAAGGAACTGAAAGTAGGCAAACGTCCAGGCCCGGATGGCTTCACGGCCCTTTACTATAGGAAGTTAGCAGAAGTCTTAGCCCCCCATTTAACAACTATGTTCAATGCAGTAAAAGATGGCCATGCACTCACACCTAACCTTTTAACCGCCAATATTGTTATGATTCCAAAACCTGACCGTGACCACACGTCTTGGACCAATTTTAGGCCCATCTCACTTATTAATGTAGACATTAAAATACTGACCAAGATCCTGGCCAATCGTTTAAACTCCTTCCTACCACGCCTGGTCAAAAAAGACCAGGTGGGGTTTGTTCCGGGGAGACAAGCAGGAGACGCTATTAGACGTATAATACAACTTCAGCACACAGCCCATAGCCGGTCTATAGCAACTATGTTACTGTCTCTTGACATGAACAAGGCCTTTGATACTTTGTCCTGGCCTTACCTGACAAAGGTACTCAGTCACTATGGCTTCGGATCGTCATTCTTGCAATGGGTAATGGCACTATATGATTCCCCCCAGGCTAGGGTCAAATACTATGGTTTCGAATCAGTTTCATTTTCCATCAGGAGGGGGACTCTGCAGGGATGTCCACTCTCCCCACTCCTATTTATTTTGGCCATGGAACCTTTGGCAGAGGCGATCCGATCCCACCCGGACATAACTGGTGTTGAGATAGCAGGGACACCCCATAAGATATCACTGTTCGCAGATGATATTCTCCTAACCCTAACAAACCCTAGAATCACCCTACCTAACCTGTTCTCTTTACTAGACTCTTTTGCCTCCCTTTCTGGCTTGTCCGTTAACCCCACCAAATCAAAAGCCATGTCAATTAATCTTCGGTCCTCAGACTTGATAACCTTAAAAAATACCTTCACGTTCCAATGGCTGACCTCATTACCCTACTTGGGGATCCAGCTCACCCCAACCTACGCGGGACTCTATAAGGCAAATTTTCCTCCTATACTTAAGAAGCTGACGGACATGTTGTCCTCTTGGACTCATCTCCCATTATCCTGGTTCGGCAGGATCGTGGCAATTCGTTTGACATACCTGCCGAAATTACTCTACTTCTTTAGAGTCCTACCGGTCCCGATCCCGCCGCATATCCTACGAATACATCAGCGCAAAATCCTGAAATTTGTCTGGGGTTCTACCTGCCCCAGAATCAATAAGCAAATACTATATGCCCGCAGAATCAATGGTGGACTTTCAGTCCCTAACCTACAAGCCTACTATATAGCTGCAAACATAGCCCCGTTATCCCAACTCCATGCACAACACCAAATGCCGCTATGGGCCACTATGGACCTAGTGGACTCACACCCAACACCAATCTCCTCATTGCCCTGGCTCCCTCCCACACATCGTCCTCTCGTGACGGGGCCATGTCTGGCCCATTCCCTTCGCATGTGGGACTCGGTAAAGTATTCGGCCGGCCTGATTTCTCCTCATCTACCCCTACTTCAATTTCCCCAGTGCCCATTGTTCCCACCAGGCTGGGAAAATCCCCAGCAATTCTCCTGGTGGAAGACAAACGGATTCACGGACATTCACTCTTTTTTCACCCCCACCAGAATAATATCATTCGAGGCTCTATGCTCCTCTCACGATATCCCGTTACATGAACACTATAGCTACCTGCAGATTTGTCACTTTCTCCAGGGGCTTATAAAATCTCAACCGACCCCTTATATTTTGACCCCCTTCGAGAACTTCTGCAGAGCAAGACCCCAAACCTCGGGTTTAATATCACTGATCTATTCCTCTATTATTACCTCTAAAAAACCACCGACACGACTCTGTCACCTTCAATGGGAAAGGGAACTAGGAAAACAGCTCGATCCGGAGGCTTGGCAGGTCATGACTTTAGCAATATCCAAATGCTCAAAGAATGTCATCTTTTTAGAAAATGCCTAATAGATACTTTACAGGTGGTACTACACGCCTGCTAGACTGGCCCGGTTCATTCCAGCCTACTCTCCCTTGTGCTTCCGAGGGTGCTCCCAGGAGGGCACAATGTCGCACATCTGGTGGACCTGTCCGAGGGTACGCAGGTTATGGATTAGAGTTTACTCCCTCCTCCGAAGCATACTCCATGCTGACCTCAAAAAGGATCCGTTCGAGGCACTCCTCTGCAAACCAATTGCGGAGCTGCTTCGCCCGGAGCGCCAGCTGGCTCTGCATCTCTTTACTGCAACCAAACTAACGATAGCTAGGGCATGGAAGACACAGACACTAAGTTATGAGGCGGTTAAGAATCGCCTCTGACTTTGTCATTGGTGCCAAAATGCACCATGACAGCTGGGTCTTCCCCAGCCCCTCCCAGTAATCTGTCCAGCAGATCCGTGATGTGCCAAACCCGAGCGCCTGGTAGACAACATACAGTTCGGTGCTTCAGTTCTTTGTTACAGATTACCCTCTTTGTCCTTCTAAGAATTGAGTCCTGTACCACCAGAATCTGTCTTTCCTTTCCCTTCACTTCCCCCCCACTCTCACTGGAAGAGTTCTTCCCCCAGCAGCTAGGAGAGTCCCTCAGCTCCAGCAGTGGTGATCCCTGACTGGTTTCACCAATGTAACTCAATGGAGCGTACTTATTGGGATGCTCCAGCCCTGGATCGGCCTCCCTGGCACTTCCCCCTCTATCCTTCCTGACTGTCACCCATCTACTCTTTCCTAGTGCCTGCACCTCTTTGTCTCCACCCGCCTCTCCCGTGTACATTCCTGGTAGACTTGTGTACAACGGAAAATTTTGTTTAGTTTTGGTTCGTTGTCATTCGTAAAATACATAATTTCGTTCTGTTATATTCGTTATGTTACATTAATACGTTTTCGGATAATTCGCTATTTCTGTAATGTGTCGATATTCGTTATACTGAATCTCGAATCATGTCGAATTCATTCGTTATATGCGCTATAATTTTGTTCCTGTTCGTTGAAATTCGATATTTATGTATGTATATATTCGTGATAATGATTCGTAGTTTGGAAAGTCGTTTGTTTATTGAATCTTTTAACACACACAATGACAATATCTATTCTCCTCTGCTCAAATGCAATACAATGTCCTTCTCACTCAGTTCTCAGGAATGCACTTTACCAGTAATCCAACCTCCAGCACTAAATTAATCAGCTGATTGGACTGGAAGATTTACTTTGAGTTGACCTTTTGTTTCATTAGATCTTTAACGAATTACCGAATCATGTCGAATGAATTCGTTACATCCGCTATAATTTCTTTCATATTCGTTGAAATTCGTTATTTTCTTATTCGGACATTCGGAAGCATCCGAATGTCCGAAAGATACAAAATTCGGCCAAATTTAGATTTGTTACGAAACACATTGCACAAGCCTAGTTCCTGGCTCTCCTTTAGTATGAAGGGTCTTCTCAGTGCTGACAGTTGCTTACCCAGATTCAGAACCTGGGCTTCCAGGGAAACAATACGCTTACATTTTGCACAGCAGTATTCGCCCTCGTTTGGATGATCAATGAAGGCATACATGCCGCAAGATGTACACCAAGTCGCATCTCCACACCCACCGGGCATCGTACCTAATTTAATGAGGATTGGGGATTATACCCTGTCCAAATTACCTAACAACTAGATTCCTGACACTAATACTTAACAAGACAATACACAGGTACTCAACAAGACAATTGTTTTTTTTTTTCAGCCAGAAAATGCCCCTGACAAAAAATGCTGATAACAGCCTATGTGTGCATGGACACATAGGATAACATGCTGGGGAGTTTATTGACTGCAGGAAACATCTGAAGCCAAAAACAGCTGCTGTAAAAACAGTGTGCATGAGGCCTCTGGCGTTTTTTTCTGCAGCCAGTAATCTCCCCAGCACGTTATCCTAAGTGCCGGTTCACATAGGGGCGACTTGTCAGGCGACCTAGTCGCCTGACAAGTCGCCTCCCGTTCTGTGCTACGGAACCGTTCTAATAGGAGCGACGCAAGTCGCTCCGACTTAGAAAAAGGTTCCTGTACTACTTTGGGGGCGACTTGCATAGACTTCTATGCAGAAGTCGTTTTGCAAGTCGCCTCGGAAGTAGTTTGCAGGTCGCCTCGCTGAGGCGACCTGCAAGTCGTGCCGCCCCTGTGTGAACCGGGGCTTAGGGTTTGATTTACTAAAACTGGAGCGTTCAAAATCTGGTGCAGCTGTGCATGGTATGCAATCAGCTTCTAAATTATGCTTGTTCAATTAGGCTTTGACAAAAAAAATGGAAGCTGATTGGTTTCTATGCAGAGCTGCACCAGATTTTGCACTCTACAGTCTCTACTACTACTCTTATGCCGGCCATACACGGTTCGAATTTCGTAAGAATTTTCTTTCGAAAATCGTATGAAAGAATTTTCGTATGAATTTCGCACCATTAGTGGGCTGCAGCAATGGCTGATTTTCGTGTGGCAATCAAATTTTAGGAATCGGACATGTTGGAAATTTTCAGAAAAAACAGTTATCTTCACCTCCATGAAAAATATAACCAAAACATCACAAACTGTCCTTGTTTTATCACCCAAAGTGTCCACAAATGGCTTACACAATATAACAAGCTTGTTAGTTTGAAAGTGTCCTTTCTCTTAAATGCCCCATAAGAACACATGCATTGATGTCGTAATGACAGAAGAGGCAACAATACTTAAAGTGAAAATCAATTCTCATGAGGTATGTATTCTTAACTCAAAAAAGTATACCTTCTTTTGCTCTCATCCTCCTCCAAATTCCTTTTTTTTCCTACTGCTGCATGGTTACATTCATTCTCCATGATCCAACTCAGTGGCGGCACAAGATCATCCAGTGCCCAGGGCAAAAAGCCAAATTGTGTCCCCCTTCATTATGTGCAAGCTCATGAGGAGGAGAGGGAGAGAGAGCACAGCCTGCATAGGCTCTTTCCTGCCCTCCTTGCCGCTTCCAGCGCTGGGCTGACAGAAGTAGTGATGCCGCTGTCACTACTCCTGTCAGCATTATAGTTGAAGGAACTTACAGTGCCTCATCCCTACAATACACATTGCGTCCAGGGCAGCCGCCCCTTCTGCCCACCCCTTGTCCCGGCCCTGATCCCACTAGATAAAGGAATGTAGCCACCCTATCTTTCTCACTCCTAAGATGAACCAGGGACTATAGACTATGAGAGCATGTATAGAGCAGTGCCAATTAACCACAACTATTGTGCACTACTTATTCCAAATAAATGGAAGTGAATGGGGAAAAGAGGATGTTTGGAATGATTTCATAAATAATTGATTACAGAGCCACTAAGTAGTGGATGTGTATGGATTATATTTTGAGAATTAGGATGTTGTTGGTTAGTGTTGCTTTAATAATAGTAATTACAAGCAAAATCAATATTTCACTTTTTAACCACTTGTCGACAGGCTCATGCCGATATATGTCGGCAAAGGGTGCGCAAAACCACAAACTCCGTCATCGGCGCGGCCGCGGGAGCGTGCCGCAGGTCCCGCAGGCTCGATGTCCGCCGGTGGCCCGCGATCGTGGCACGGAGAGGCAGAACGGGGCATTTCCCTGTTCTGCCTAGCAACATGACAGGGATCTACTGCTCCCAGTGATCGGGAGTAGTGATCTCTGTCATGTTCTAGTGAGCCCATCCCCCCTACAGTTAGAACACGCTGAGGAAACACACTTAACTCCTTGATCGCCCCTTAGTGTTTAACCCCTTCCCTGCCAGTGACATTTACACAGTAATCAGTGCATTTTTATAGCTTTATAAATGTCAGTGGTCCCAAAATAATAAAAAAAAAATTAATAATAAAAATTCCATAAATCTATCCCCTATTTTGTAGACGTGATAACTTTTGCGCAAACCAATCAATATACGCTTATTGCTATTTTTTTTACCAAAAATATGTAGAAGAATATATATTGACCTAAACTGAGGAAGAAATTCGTTTTTTTACAGTTTTTTTGGGTATATTTATTATAGCAAAAATATTGCTTTTTTAAAAAAAATGACGTTCTTTTTTTGATTATAGCGCAAAAAATAAAAACCACAGAGGTGATCAAATACCACCATAAGAAAGCTCTATTTGTGGGGAAAAAAAGACAAAAATTTTGTTTGGGTACAACGTCGCGCGACCGCGCAATTGTCAGTTAAAATGACGCAGTGCCGTATTGCAAAAAAGGGCTTGGTCAGGAAAGGAGTAAATCCTTCCGGTGCTGAAGTGGTTAAGTTACCAGTTATTAACACACCTAGTGGAATACTGTATCATTTTCAAAATATCTTTACTTCCAAAGTATTTATCTGTTGTACCTCCTAGTGCTACTAAGATGACCTAATTTCACTCAGGCAGGCAACCTTACTATACCAGCAATGTTTATCATATAGAATAGTGCAGCATTATAAATTAAACATGAAAATAGACCATGGAATAAAGTTCATATAGTTGATATAGAACAGAACACATGGGCGCCCAAAAAGGGTGCCCAGAAGTGCTTCTATATATTCATATAGGTGAATCTGTGCAGAGCCTCCACCACAGAATATGCTAGAAGCTCACCTGAACGAGTGGACCCCTGAATGAACAGATGGATCACAAGCGTTTTTCCCATAAGGGTATGTGATGCAGCATCAGTTGATGTACTTTCCAAAAATTAGGAACGATCACTGAGCTAAGCAGACTAGGATAGATCCCTCATTCTGTAAAATTCTAATGCCCTGTACACACGGTCGGATTTTCCGATGGAAAATGTATGATAGGACCTTGTTGTTGGAAATTCCGACCGTGTGTAGGCTCCATCACACATTTTCCATAGGAATTTCCGACACACAAAGTTTGAGAGCTTGCTATAAAATTTCCGATCGTGTGCACACAAATCCGACCCACAAAGTGCCACGCATGCTCAGAATAAATATAGAGATGAAAGCTATTGGCTACTGCCCCGTTATAGTCCCAACGTACGTGTTTTACGTCACCACGTTCAGAACGATCGGATTTTCCGACAACTTTGTGTGACAATGTGTAAGCAAGACAAGTTTGAGCCAACATCTGTCGGAAAAAATCCATGGATTTTGTTGTCAGAATGTCCGATCACTGTCCGACCGTGTGTACAGGACATTAGTGTAATAGGACAGGAGCTCCAGTTCATAGAGCACATGCAATAAAGAGAATATATAGTGCTCTCTGCAAGGGCTGGCTATTGTTTATTTAAAAGTATAGAATATAACTTACAAACACAGCACTGCCACCCAGTGCCTAGTGTGCAAGCATTCAAATCAAATCCCACATGAATCAGCGATGGCTGA
Organism: Lithobates clamitans; assembly: GCA_037952925.1. Taxonomy (NCBI): domain Eukaryota; kingdom Metazoa; phylum Chordata; class Amphibia; order Anura; family Ranidae; genus Lithobates; species Lithobates clamitans. The sequence goes on from JBBGZY010001062.1 coordinate 2,230,760, forward strand.
GGGTGACATCACGTGATTCCCTTCTGTACGCGTTTCGTGCCAAGCGGCGGGACTTCATTAGAGGATGTTGTCAGTCTCTCTGCTTAGTGTCTCCCCATTTCAGTGGAGAAGTGACATCATCACATCTGCTCTTCTACGACCCAAAAGGTGTTGTCACTCAGAAGTAAGTGCTTACAATTCCTCCTGTTTTACAAGGTAACGTGTGGGCCCAGCTAATGCCCAGCCCATGCTCTGACAGGAAGAAGCCCTAAGCTAGTCTCTGCTGTAGTGTGTCGGCAAAATAAATAAATAAAAGAAAGCACTAAAAACACAAACATGCATGTTGGGTTGAATGGACCTGTATTTGTTTTTAATGTTATCTACTGTGTATCTATGAAAAAAATAAAAGTTTTTCCCTTCAGAATAAATTTGCCTATCAAAATTGTGTGAGAGGTTACGCCCCTTCTGGACACAGGTATTTCGAGTATATAATGTCAGGTATGAAGAATCTCTAACACTCACTCCGGAGGTGGCCCTCCTCTCTATGCTACCTGGATCTATTACATCACAATAAAGGTGCCTTCTACGTTTTTTCCTATCCGCAGTACGGCAGCTCATTCCTTTATATTGGAAGACTACCACTGCACCCACCTCTGTCTCAATGGTTTTCTACTGTGAATGACATTATGAGAAGAAGAGATGCTAGCTTTAGATAATAACACCTTTAACAAGTATAAGGTATTGTGGTTCGGTTGGCTCCGCTTCTCCTCAGATACCTTCGCAGCTATGCTCTCAGCCCCAACAGGACCACCCATGCTCCTGCCTTGATTTAGGGCTCCGAGAAATGGTATTTTCATGCTCCCTTACCATCTTTTTAATAGACCGATTCCCAAACAGAACTCCCCTCTCTAATCCTCTTACCCTTACTGTTTCCATCCTCTCTTGTTTCCCATTTCTCTTTTCGTTCCTCTTTGTCTTTTTATTTTTCTTATCTCTCTCCTTCTTCTACGAACTGCGGAACTGAATTCCCTTTTTATTGTGTTTTAAGATGACTTCTACCAATGGATACTTAAGTTTATATGGTATGGTTGATTTACACGAGTTTAGCTGTGGGCGATAGCTATTGAGCAGACTCATTGCCTCACAAAACTTTTTGATGTCATTCTTTTGTACTTACAATGTTGTTCCAAATAAAAACATTTTCAACCCTAAAACACTGTTGCCATACCATATTGACAGAAGTTAACACCTGTAGTTGGACCTTGTAGCTTTGTGTGTTACATCCCAACCTCCTGCCTTTTCATTAATCTATGAGTGAACATCGCCCCTCTGTAATGTCCTCTCTAAGCTCCCGGTCCCCATATGTCTGCTTCAACACCTCTTCACTAGACCCTCAGTACAGTACTTGAAACATTTGACAGTATTGTTTAATGCAGTAGAACATGATTGTCTAACAATTGTTCTTCTACTTTGATTTCCTTTACACAGGGGATTTGTTGAATGGAATTTAATATGAACACATTAAGGTACTTTTACTAGCAGTACTTAAAGTAACTCTTCCTACCCAAAATACCATGTAAAGGTGCTGTTTGAAGGAAGAACAGGTATCCTCAGGTACCTGCATGAAGCTTTAAAACCTAGGTTTACCTAAAGTGGTAGCAAAGGCCGCTTGGTAATTTTTACCTAGAGGTAAGCCTACAATAAGGCTTACCTGTAGGTAAAATGAATATCTTCTAAACGTGCACCGTTTAGGAGACATTCACCCTGGATGCAGCCAGTTATGGCACCGGTCCATGCTCTCTGAAGGTCCGGCATACCTTGCCGGACCTTCAGAGCTTTGTGCCGGAACTGAGGGCTCCCATACGCAGGAGTGACGTCATCATGGCTCCGGCCAATCACATAGCCGGAGCACGCAAACCAGGAGTAAAGACCAGGGGAGGATGTCAGCCCTCTCAGCCCTCATCTCTAAGGTAAGTATTTCATAATGTGCTAGTATGCAATACACTTGCCTTATAGGGTTTTTTTTGTCTTTTTTGAAACCGCTTTAAAAATGGCAGCTGGTACTCTGGACCAATGAGTAAAAATTAAATTTTTTTGCCTGTAGCAGGAGGCAGTTTGTTTGGGAAGGGCTGAAGAGCAGTAAAGAGTGTCTATGCAAAAAAGTAGAAAGGCTGGTGCCATGGAAGTCGGCTAAAACAATGTTTTTGCCGACTTTCATGGTACCAGCCTTTCTCCTTTTTTGCATGGACTATATGGAAATTTACAGAGACTTCACAGGCTGAGTGCTGTGTTCTTGATGCTCACCAGGCATTGCACAGGAGGTAGTAGCTCGAATGCACCTGTTCCAGTAATGAGTGTCTGCAAGCAACAGTGACAGAATGATGGAGGTTCCTTGCAATTTTGGGGCTGCATTTCTACAAATGGAGTTGGAGAATTGGTCAGAATCAATGGTGTCTTCAATGCTGAGAAATTTAGGCAGATACTTATCCATCATGCCATACCATCAGGGAGGCGTGTGATTGGCCCCAAATCTATTCTGCAGCAGAACAATGACCCCAAACATGCAGGTAATGTCAAAAGGAAATATCTTCAATGTAAAGAGAAACAAGGTGCCCTGCAAGTGATGGTTTGCCCCCACAGAGTCCTGATCCTAACACCATCAAGTCTGTTTGGGATCACATGAAGAGACAGAACAACCTACCTGCAGAGTTCCTTCAATAACTGTGTGCAAGTGTATTTAGAAGAACTGATGTTGTTTTGAAGGCAAAGGGTAGTCAATTTGAACTTCTCTTCTGTTCATTTACTTCCCATTTTGTTAATTGATAAAAAATAGTGTCTCACAAAAGTGAGTACACCCCTCATATTTTTGTAAATATTTTATTATATCTTTTCATGTGACAACACTGAAGAAATGACACTTTGCTACAATGTAAAGTAGTGAGTGTACAGCTTCTATAACAGTATAAATTTGCTGTCCCCTCAAAATAACTCAACACACAGCCATTAATGTCTAAACCACTGGCAACAAAAGTGAGTACAACCTCAAGTGAAAATGTCCAAATTGGGCCCAGAAGTGTCAATATTTTGTGTGGCTACCATTTTCCAGCACTGCCTTAATCCTCTTGGGCATGGAGTTCACCAGAGCTTCACAGGTTGCCACTGGAGTCCTGGATGCCCCAAAGATGCTCAATAGGGTTTAGGTCTGGAGACATGCTTGGGCAGTCCATCACGCTCAACCTCAGCTTCTTTAGCAAGGCAGTGGTCGTCTTGGAGGTGTATGTTTGTGGTCGTTATCATTTCGGAATACTGCCCTGCAGAAGGGAGGGGATCATGCTCTGCTTCAGTATGTCACAGTACATGTTGGCATTAATGGTTCCCTCAATGAACTGTAGCTCCCCCTAGCCAGAAGCACTCATGCAGCCCCAGACCATGACACTCCCACAACCGAGCTTGACTGCTTGACCCTCCAGGGAGCATCACTGGATGATGGAATAGACACTGCTCTGGTAGCATGCAATTATGGTTACTGTTGAAGTTTACAGTGTCCTTCTGGAGGAGAAATCCCCCTTTGTTCGTTCCAACACATAACCTGCCATATATGGGGGAAACCACCTTAAATCCCTATATACACTGTTTTGTGTGGTCTTGTTGAATATCCTCCCATGCGCCCCCTTGAATGGGAGGTTGTGGAGCTCTGCAGGAAATCTGACACATTTCCAATAGTTAGTGGTGATTCACATCCCTGAAGAAGATAATCAAAATGGCGTTGGATACAGTGCCCATTCTATGACAATGCTGTAGTACTATTCACAGTTTGGGTATCACCACTTCACATTATTTTTTATGCAATAGTCTTTGTATGTATAATGTTTTTAAACATGTCCCATGTATGGAAGTTTTTATGAAAATATAATAAAACTATATTTTACACATATATATTTGTTATGTCGGTTGCCTTTAAGAAAGTCCCAATCTAGAGATTTGCTGTTTCAGACACACTTGACTTTGTACTCCTCTCCTGGTTGCCGCCACACACGCTTGACACCATCTGAACCAAATAAGTTTATCTTGGCCTCATCAGACCACAGGACATGGTTCCAGTAATCCATGTCCTTAGTCTGCTTGTCTTCAGCAAACTGTTTGTGGGCTTTCTTGTGCATCATCTTTAGGAGAGGCTTCCTTCTGGGACGACAGCCATGCAGGCCAATTTGGTGCAGTGTGCAGCGTATGGTCTGAGCACTGACAGGCTGACCCCCCACCCCTTCAACCTCTGCAGCAATGCTGGCAGCACTCCAGTGACCAGTATGAGAGAGTGAGAGCGATAACACCAAATTTACCATACCTGCTCCCCATTCACACCTGAGACCTTGTAACACTAACGAGCCATATGACACCGGGGAGGGAAAATGGCTAATTGGGCCCAATTTGGACATTTTCACTTAGGGGTGTACTCACTTTTGTTGCCAGTGGTTCAGACATTAATTGTGTGTTCAGTTATTTTGACGGGACAACAAATTTACATTGTTATACAAGCTGTACACTCACTACATTGTAGCAAAGTGTAATTTCTTCAGTGTTGTCACATGAAAAGGTATAATAAAATATTTACAAAAATGTGAGGGGTGTACTCACTTTTGTGAGATACTGTATATATATTTTGTATATATACTACACGCTCAGTGCCAAAACAAGGGAGGGGGGCTGAAGGAGCATCTGCGCTTGAATTAATTTTGACTTCTTTAAACCTTTTTTACTTTAAAATGTTTTAAATATTTTCTTATCTTGAAAGGACACTGACTCATGCAATATCAAACCAGAGAGGATGGTTCCATGTTTTTTTCTTCTTCACCCTGGGCTCTGTACGATCTTGTCCACACAGTGCAATGGCGTTTGATAATTCATAGCAATGGCTTTCAGGAGATTATGAATTACAGACTAAGAAGACTAATTGAACTGTGGATGCTATTGATTATTGCTAAGATCAAGTTCAACCCTTCTTTCTTCCAGGCTCCCAAGGGTCTCGGTGCTATTTTCTGGGGCTCCAACTGACATTTTGCATTGTTGTTTACAACAGAATGGCCTATTGCAAAGGTCATATCCTATAATCTAGGTACAGGATGCCATTTAGGGGCCCTCTGCAATAATCCAGGGCACCCAGACCTACATCGTTAAACCTAAGGATTACAGTATATCACTAGCTTTGTGTTTTTATTTACGCAGATTATATGCAGATGTCCACATATTTTGCTGCAATTATATAAGCAATAAAGAACAATGCACAACCCAAGAATATTTCCAGCCTTTTCCAACAAATAGTAATATTACAAAATCACATTAATGATTCCATTCTTACCCTTCTCTGAATTGCAAACACAGCCAGCTCATTTCAACCAGCTATAAACATTGTGCTGTTCCAGGATGTCTCATTTTAGAAAAAGAATATTTTACAGGCAGACCTCCAGCCTGTCCCCAGCTTGTGTGGTCTCTGCAAACTGCTTTACATAGGAAGTACTACTTTTTGTAATAGTTTAATATTTTATTATCTGCCAGTCTGTTAGCTTTGGTGGGGGGGAGGTCATATACAAACCAGTGACCGATGGCTTTCTTTGAATCAGTTATGACTCTCATCCAAGCTTCAGTGTCTTTTAAATTTAGTATATTATTGCCAGTGCTCCTTTAACCATAGTATATCATCTCAGCAGCAATGTATATTGGAACAAATAGAAAAAAATGTTTCTCACAAACTGTATATTCCTTTTCTTTTAGACTATTAAATTATTTATAAAAAAAACACACATTTTCCTCTTTTGTCCTTTAGCAATTTTTTTGCTGTGCCAAGCTGGTGTTCAGCGAATTTTCTTCTGAATATATATTTATGTGTTGGATAAACATTACACAGATAGTGAAATGGCAGCGACACACTCAGCATTCCCCTTACAGCATCAGCAGCAAGAAGGGAAATTCACAATTTTCTGAGCATCAGACACTCTCCAGGGAATGAACATATGTGGCCTTCCAGCAGCAACGGGTTGCATTCCTTAACAGTATAGTCCTTCTTTATGGTGAACACGGTAGCCCAGCACCCCCTAGTGCATAATAAATGGCATCACAGCCATATTTTATTCATTTTTCATAAAGCAAAGAAAAAAATCAACACATTCATAAGTGCCTCTTGACAATTTTTTTGCACCTTAGGACAAAACTATCGTTTTTTTTTTTTTGTTGATCAGTATTATAAGTTACAAACTTAAGTACCAAACTAAATGCTATTGATCTTCAACAGCAGAACAGTTCATTTTAGATTGTAAAATGCATCTGTCTTTTACTATAAACATGCAAGTAATGTAATTATTAAAAAAAACAAAAAAACACAAATTTAAAATCTGTTCAACAATATGCATGCTTTAGACCTGGAGTAAAAATTTTGCACTAATATAGCTAAAGTAGATTAAAAAAAGTACCGTACTCAAAGCAGATCTTCATTCTAAGCATAAACATTGTCCCATTGTCCTTTCTCCGCCATAGTAAAAAAAAAAAAAAAAAAAGAAAACTTATTTGTTTATTTACTTTTTTGTTTTCAGTTTCATCCTGCCCCCTTGTCCCCATTTTTGCCTAGCAAAAAATGTGCAGTGACATCAGTCCTGCTCCTGAAGCATCTTGGTATATGTACATCAAATAATCTAGGAGGCATTGGCTGAGGCTACACACAGAACTGGAGGGAGGACCTGACACCGTGTCATCAGGTGGGTAGCTGCAAGAACCAATAAGAGATAGCCAGCTCCCTATAATGTAGAAGAGAAGAAGACGGCACAGGACCTGGTGTGTGGCAGCGGATTCGGGGAGTCCAAAAGAACAACGATTAATTTGCTGGGTGTGTGAATTTGTTAATGTATATATCCTCCCTTTTATTTATGTAATTATTTACCAACACCTTCTTTTTTTTTAGTGTGGTTAACTGTGTATTTGTTATTTTTGCACATACATATTTTCGATTTTTAATGGGTGGATTCTGTATTTCCCCCTAACACATTGGCTTACCTCATTTTTTTATGGTAAGCAGATTATAGTAAAATGATCTTATTCCATTATTTTTATTTATATTTTAATATATGATTTTAGTTTATTAATATTCTTTTGGTGTCACTAGCTTTTTTGTCACAAGGTGGCGCTTTATCGATTTGTATGCACTTGTCTAATTATTTCCTGTTGGCCATAAGTGTAGAGGGAATTCCTCTTACGCTTGTGTTGTATTTATACCTTCAGTGTGGTGTACGTCATTTAGCCACACCCCTGACGACATCAAATTTATGACGAAAAGCGACAGCGGTGCCTAACATGACGTCATCATGCATAGCGGCTGCCGGCCGGAAGAAGGAATCTGTTATCAACACTACAATTGCTGCAGCTTATGGGATTGTGATGCCTTTTAGGAAATGTGAGTGTTATTGCTCATCTTTAATACATTCTATATAAGGACTTGAGAATTTGTATTTTATATGTGCTTTCGGTTTGGAAGTGAAGTTGGAGCCGAGCCGTGAGTTAGAGTGTTGTTCCATCATTGATTTGTTTGGGGTTTATCCCCAAAGCGCTGTTGGCTTTTCATTTGTTTGAAAGCCAAATAATTCTGGTAAGCACCCAATCTCACTTTCACCCTCACTGAATTTCTGAGGTGTTCTCTCTCTGGGGTTAGCCCTTTTGGACTAGTGGGTGCACCCTCCCCCCCCCCCCCCTTTAATTTCTGCACATTTGTGAACGTTGTTATATTTTTTCCAACACTCAAGCACAGACTTTTTAAAAAAAAAAAAAAGATTTTTATTTTCTTTTTAATTTTGACTTTAATAATTGATTGATTAGTGCTTTATGATAGCACTGCACTTTGTATGTAAAAAATATGGCTAACCCAGCACATACGTTAATGCTGAGATAAACTCCACAATTCTTACTGTACCTGTCCTTCAAAGGTCCAATTTCCCTTGCCAACATCTTTTACCTGCTGTCTTCCATGTGACAGGCTGCGGTCATCTTCATTGGCTAGCAGGGGATGACATCACTCCTGCACATGCAGATAAATTTTATTTTGCACATACATAGATTTATTTATAATTGATTTATTTATTAATATTTATAGAGACACTATTTTATCACTTTTGTAAGGTTGTAGCGCTGTCTCATATATTTTACACATTCATGCACATTTTTTGTGATCACAAGGACTGCAGCTTAATCAATCTATGAATTAATTTATTTATTTATTTCTCTCTTCTGTGGCGCAGCGGTATTTTTTTCAATCCACAATCTATTACTGCCCATTACCTACAGCAAACTGGGAGGCCTAAAATTAGTGGTATTCTTTTTTTTCTACAGCAGGGGAGTATGATTTTTATTATTATTTTTATTATTATTATTTTTATTATTAAAAGAAACTATGAAGGAAAACCCCTCATATTTGAGGGACTGTGGAGAACTTATTTCTATGCTTAAACAATTAACTAACAAAAGGGGAGACATGCATTTTTGCAACTATAGATGTCAACTCCTCTATATACATTAACAGGAAGATGTTATAGTAGGGGTAAAATGGGCCTTGGAGAAAAGAGCTGCATTTAAAGAAGAACAAATTCATTTTATATTAGAAGGATTAGATCTAGACATGGGTGCTAATTATATTGGTACTGTCACGCCTACCCAATCATAGGTAGTCAGGCAGTATAGCTGGCTTCTGTGTTCTTCGCCTACAGCAGCCCCCTTTTCCATAGGGCAAGAAGGCCTACTCATACTTGGTTGCCCCCAGGTCTTATACACAATGCTATAGTGCCTATCTAACACACTGAAGAAGGCAGGAACTGAGCACAGTGAACAGATACTTGCGGTTGGCAGACAGTCAGAGCGGTCCATTGAGAGTCCGGGTTCAGGGCATGCACAGTACAAAGAGTAGTCAGAGGCTATCTGGGGTCAAAAGGCGGGCAGCGTTCTGAGCTTAAAAAAACTTGTGAAAAATTCAGTGTGCTATTGATCTAAATAAATGTTATTCTAAAAAATTGATACATTTGTGTGTGTTTAAAATATATAAATATATGTGCTGTGAATACTACCTTATTATGAGCTGCAGTGGAGACAAGGCAATCAATTGCTCTAGAATGAAATGAATATACAGTGGCTTGCGAAAGTATTCGGCCCCCTTGAACTTTTCAACCTTTTGCCACATTTCAGGCTTCAAACATAAAGATATAACATTTTAATTTTTTGTGAAGAATCACCAACAAGTGGGACACAATTGTGAAGTGGAACGAAATCTATTGGATATTTTAAACTTTTTTAGCAATTAAAAAACTGAAAAGTGGTGCGTGCAAAATTATTCGGCCCCTTTACTTTCAGTGCAGCAAACTCACTCCAGAAGTTCAGCGAGGATCTCTGAATGATCCAATGTTGTCCTAAATGACTGATGGTGATAAATAGAATCCACCTGTGTGTAATCAAGTCTCTGTATAAATGCACCTGCTCTGTGATAGTCTCAGGGTTCTGTTGAAAGGGCAGAGAGCATCATGAAGACCAAGGAACACACCAGGCAGGTCCGTAATACTGTTGTGGAGAAGTTTAAAGTCGGATTTGGATACAAAAAGATTTCCCAAGCTTTAAACATCCCAAGGAGCACTGTGCAAGCGATCATTTTGAAATGGAAGGAGTATCAGACCACTGCAAATCTACCAAGACCTGGCTGTCCCTTTAAACTTTCAGCTCAGACAAGGAGAAGACTGATCAGAGATGCAGCCAAGAGGCCCATGATCACTCTGGATGAACTGCAGAGAACTACAGCTGAGGTGGGAGAGTCTGTCCATAGGACAACAATCAGTCGTACACTGCACAAATCTGGCCTTTATGGAAGAGTGGCAAGAAGAAAGCCATTTCTCAAAGATATCCATAAAAAAGTCTTGTCTAAAGTTTGCCACAAGCCACCTGGGAGACACACCAAACATGTGGAAGAAGGTGCTCTGGTCCGATGAAACCAAAATCGAACTTTTTGGCCACAATGCAAAACGATATGTTAGGCGTAAAAGCAACACAGCTCATCACACTCAACACACCATCCCCACTGTCAAACATGGTGGTGGCAGCATCATGGTTTGGGCCTGCTTTTCTTCAGCAGGGACAGGGAAAATGGTTAAAATTTAGGGGAAGATGGATGCAGCCAAATACAGGACCATTCTGGATGAAAACCTGTTGGAGTCTGCAAAAGACCTGAAACTGGGACGGAGATTTATCTTCCAACAAGACAATGATCCCAAACATACAGCAAAATCTACAAAGGAATGGTTCACAAATAAACGTATCCAGGTGTTAGAATGGCCAAGTCAAAGTCCAGACCTGAATCCAATCGAGAATCTGTGGAAAGAGCTGAAAACTGCTGTTCACAAACGCTCTCCATCCAACCTCACTGAGCTTGAGCTGTTTTGCAAGGAAGAATGGGCAAGAATTTCAGTCTCTCGATGTGCAAAACTGAGACATACCCCAAGCGACTTGCAGCTGTAATCGCAGCAAAAGGTGGCTCTACAAAGTATTAACGCAAGGGGGCCGAATAATTTTGCACGCTCCACTTTTCATTTTTTTATTAGTTAAAAAAGTTTCAAAAATCCAAAAGATTTCGTTCCACTTCACAATTGTGTCCCACTTGTTGGTGATTCTTCACAAAAAATAAAAATGTTATATCTTTATGTTTGAAGCCTGAAATGTGGCAAAAGGTTGAAAAGTTCAAGAGGGCCGAATACTTTCGCAAGCCACTGTATACACAGTGCTGCTCACTACCCAAACCACTCATACACAAAAACATATGTATATCAACAAAAGTCCATATACAGTTGTGCTCAAAAGTTTGCATACCCTGGCAGAAATTTTGAGATTTTGCCATTAATATTGAAAATATGACTGATCATGCCAAAATTGTCTTTTATTTACGGACAACAATCACATTAAGCCATTTATAATCATAACGTTTTTTGGATCCTTTTTAAATCATAATGATAACAGAAATCACCCAAATAGCCCTGATAAAAAGTGTACATACCCTGGAATGTTTGGCCTTGGTACAGACACAGAAGGTGGCACACACAGGTAAAAATGGCAGTTAAAAAGGTTAATTTCCCACATTTGTGGCTTTTTAAATCACAATTAGTGTCTGTGTATAAATAGTCAATGAGTTTGTTAGCTCTCACATGGATGCACTAAGCAGGCTAGACACTGAGCCATGAGGAGGTAGAAAAGAACAGTCAAAAGACCTGCGTAACAAGGTAATGAAACTTTACAAAGATGGAAAAGTATATAAAAAGATATCCAAAGCCTTGAATATGTCAGTCAGTACTGTTCAATCACTTAATAAGAAGTGGAAAATTTGCGGATCTCTTGATCTCAAGCCAAGGTCAGGTAGATTAAGAAAGATTTCAGCCACAACTGCCACAGGAACTGTTTGGAATACAAAGAAAAACCCACAGGTAACCTCAGGAGAAATACAGGCTGCTCTGGAAAAAGATGATGTGGTTGTTTTTAAGAAGCACAATACGATGATACTTGAACAAAAAAGAGCTGCATTGTCAAGATGCCAGAAAGAAGCCTTTACTATACAAGTTCCACAAAAAGCCTGGTTACAATATGCCCAACAACACCTTGACATGCCTCATTGACTTTTTGTGGCATTGGCGCAGTAAAGGTTTCCTTCTGGCAGCTCAACCATGCAGCTCTTTTTTGTTCATGTATCGTTGAATTGTGCTCCTTAACCACTTCAGCGGCGGAAGATTTTACCCCCTTAATGACCAGAGCATTTTTTGCGATACAGCACTGCGTCGCTTTAACTGACAATTGTGCGGTCATGCGACGTTGTACCCAAACAAAATTGATGCCTTTTTTTCCCCACAAATAGAGCTTTCTTTCGTTGGTATTTGATCACCTCTGCGGGGGTTTTTTTTTTTGCGCTATAAACAAAAAAAACAACAATTTTGGAAAAAATTCAATATTTTTCACTTTTTGCTATAATAAATATCCCCAAAAAATATATAAAAAAACTAATTTCTTCCTCGCTTTAGGCGGATATATATTCTACTACATATTTTTGGTAAAAAAAAAAAAAAAAAAAAACGCAATAAGCATATATTGAATTGGTTAGTGCAAAAGTTATAGCGTCTACAAAATGGGGATAGATTTATGGCATTTTTATTATTATTATTATTTATTTTTTTACTACTAATGGCGGTGATCTGTGATTTTTATCAGGACTGTGACATTGCAGCGGACAGATCGGACACTTTGGACACTATTTTGTGACCATTGAAATTTATACAGCGATCAGATCTAAAAATAGCCACTGATTACTGTATAAATGTCACTGGCAGGGAAGGGGTTAAACACTAGTGGGCGATCAAGGGGTTAACTGTGTTTCCTCAGTGTGTTCTAACTGTAGGGGGGGCTACCTAAGACATGACAGAGATCACTACTCCCGATGATCGGGAACAGTGGATCCCTGTCATGTCACTAGGCAGAACAGGGAAATGCCTTGTTTACATAGGCAGTTCCCTGTTCTGCCTCTCCTCGCCGCGATTGCGGGCCACCGGCGGACATCAAATCTCTGGGACCTGTGGGCACACTCCCATGTCACGCACCTGGTATGCAGCTATGACAAAGGATCGTACGGGAAAGCCCTTTTGCCCACCCGTGCCATTGTGCCGACGTACGTCGTCGTGTGCTGGTCGGGAAGCGTTTAAAAACAACCACACCGTCTGTTTGGAGAGCAGCCTATATTTCTCCTGCAGTTACCTGTGGGGTTTTACTTTGTATCCTGAGCAATTCTTCCACCAGTTGTGGCTGCAATCTTTCTTGGTCTACCTGACCTTGGCTTGGTATCAAAAGAGCCCCTAATTTTCCACTTCTTAATAAGTGATTAAACAGTACTGACTGGCATATTCACGGCTTTGTATATCTTTTTGTATCCTTTTCCATCCTTGTAAAGTTTCATTACCTTGTTCCGCAGGTCTTTTGACTGTTTTTTTCTACCTCCTCATGGCTCAGTGGGTAGCCTGCTTAGTACATCCATGTGAGAGCTAACAAACTCATTGACATTTATACACAAACACTAATTTTGATTTAAAAATTCACAAATGTGGAAAATTAAAGGGGTTGTAAAGTTGTTGTTTTTTTTTTTTTTAAATAACAAACATGTTATACTTACCTTCACTGTGCAGCTCGTTCTGCACAGAGTGGCCCCGAACCTGGTCTTCTGGGGTCCCTCGGCGGCTGTTTCAGCTCCTCCCCGCAAGCATTTACCACCTTCATGCGAGCTCCCTCGCACGGTGGTGAGTGCTTGCGGGCGCGCTCCCGTGATACAGCTGGCGGCTATAGCCGCTCGCTGTATCACTCGGCCCCGCCCCCCGGCGCGCCGCGTCATCGGATGTGATTGACAGCAGCGCGAGCCAATGGCTGCGCTGCTTCAATCCATCCACTGCAGCCAATCAGCGACCAGGCTGAGCTGCAATGAAGCTGACGAGGACGAGGAGCGAAGATTCGAGGCGTCAGGTAAGTAAAACGGGGGGCCTGGGGGCGGCGGTACTGTCAAAAGTTTTTTCACCTTAATGCAGCATTTCCATGGTCTGCTATGGCCTTACCAGTAACTTTGTAAATAAAATTTGGAATAAATGAAAATTAAACAAACACATGTTAAAATGAAATGATATACTGTAAAACTTTAATGCAGCCTTGAAATCTCAATACTTATACGATACTTTTAAATGATCAAACATGGCCATAGGTTTCTCACTGTATGCAACAAATTCCTTGAGTTATTAATAATCTACCACCATCATTGACACATAGTCCTTGTAAGGAACAATATTCTTGTCTGGGTCAACTGCAGCAGAGATCATTTCCTCCATCTCTTCTTGTGTAAAAGGTTCACCTGCAGAACAGACAATATACAGACAATATAACCTGCTGCTTAATTGTTTACAATATGAAAAGTGCAAATTCAATAGGCTTGAGCTTGACACACACATTACCTTCTTCTGTCATGTATTTAATTAACTCTTCTTTAGTGAGGAATCCCTTTTTCTTCTCATCTAAAACCTAAAGAAGAAAACATATAGTTTTGAAATTGTCTTGTGAGCAAGTCTGACTCATGGCCAACTTATGCCGCGTACACACAAGTGGACTTTACGGCAGACTTTGCCCGGCGGACGGGATTTCGACGGACAATTCGATCGTGTGTGGGCTCCAGCGGACTTTGTTTTCTCAAAAGTTGGACGGACTTAGATTTGAAACATGTTTTAAACCTTTCCGTCGAACTCCAGTCCGGTCGAAATGTCCGCTCGTCTGTATGCTAGTTCGACGGACAAAAACCCACGCTAGGGCAGCTATTGGCTACTGGCTATCAACTTGCTTGTTTTAGTCCGGTCGTATGTCATCATGTACGAATTCGACGGACTTTGGTGGATTGTGTGTAGGCAAGTCCGTTCATTCAGAAAGTCCTTCATAAAGTCCGTCGAAAAGTCCACTGGGCAAAGTCTGCCGCAAAGTCCGCTCGTGTGTATGCGGCATAACTCTGGAAAAGTAGGACTAAGACAGACAGAATGGCAAACCTCAAATGCTCGTTGAAGGACATCTTCTGCAATTGGCCGATACCTATAGTAAATGTAATAAAGAGTAAGAAAATGTTCCAATAAAAATGAATAAAATATGTGAAAAAAACCCCAAAAAAACTGTTTGCTAAGCACCATAATAAGATTACAATGAAAAAGAATCCGTCTGTTCTCCAAGAACACAGAAAAGATAGGGGTCCTATGAGGATGAACAATACCATGTGACTCCAGGGTGCAGAAATACAGTGGCAAAAAAAAGTATATGAACCCCTTGGAATTAACTAGTTTTCTGCACTTTGACATAAAATGTGATCTGATCCTCATCTAAGTCACAACAATGATAACACACAAGCAATTCTAATTTCTTGTGTCTTTTTTTGAATACACTTATTAACCTCCCTGGCGGTCTGATTATGTCAGTATTTTTGAATATCAAAGCGGTACATTTTTTTGCATTGAAATTTGTTGTTTTATATTGTAGGCCTGTAATTCTTAGGAATAACTCACTTAAATCTGTCCAAACAAGAGTCTAGTAGACTGGGTATAATAAAGTTTGAAACACGAAATCATAAATTATAATATAATAAATTATTATAAAAAAAATAATAATAATAATAAATTGTATTCAATAATGTAATCAAACCAAAAACACTGACATTTGTCCAAACAAGGGTGCAATATTACTAGTCACTGTAATACTAGACACTGCATATTGGTTTAGTAAACATCCCGGGTATGAAAAATTTTGAAACATGGGACTGCACAAAGTCCGATGTCACAATCAGGATAATGGAACCTGGTTTCCTTTCCGATTTCCTTTCCACTGTCATCTCGCTTTGAGCAACAAACCACGCACATCCTTGTAGGTGCTGACTTTTTCTCGGTTGGTGGGATGTAGTCCATGAAGTGATGTCCTTCTGGGTGGACAACGCCAACAGCACGATGTCCTTTTTTTTAGCAGAATGTAGGCCTTCCACAAGCATTGCTCAAGAAGATGCCTGAAGATCTTCTTGTAGTACTTCTTTTGCTGTTTCCTCATTTCTGGGTAGAATATCATTGCTTGGTCGGCTCTGTCGACACCTCCCTTGGTGTTATTGTAGTCTATCACTACTTGTGGCTTCATGATTTCTTTCCCACCTTTCGTGCGTACCATAACAGTGGAGGTATTATGAACTGTACTCATTAGGCACACATCTTTCTTGTCACGCCGTCGCAGTGCCATCATTTTGCCTTTCTGCCAAACATTGGCGGCATGTCGTGCCGGTTAGCCCTAGCGGTTTCTTAGGCATCTGTTTTGTTTTGCAGAAGAAACTCATAAAGTTCAGGAGATGTATAAAAGTTGTCGGTTGTTACGCAATAGCCCTAATTTAGCAATGGCTCAATGAGTGAAAGAACAGAAGATGTTGCCATTCCATAGTTGCTTTATTTTGGATTGAATTTTGTTCCTTTTCCAGTGTATATGACTGAATTCCAAATGTATCCAGTTGATGATTCACATAACATGTAGGACTTTACGCCAAATCGTGCTCTCTTTGATGCAATGCATTGTACCCAGCTGAGCCTTCCCTTGTAAGCCATTAGACTTTCATCTATGCTGATGTCCCTTTCTGGCACACAGCTCTGTTGGAAATTATTTAGAATCATTTGCGTTGCTTTCCAAATTTTCTTTAGTTTTGGGGCAGGATGAGTAGTTTCATCAAATTCTTTGTTGTTTTCGAAGTGTAAATATTGCATGATTAGGGAAAATCTGTACTCTGACATAACCGTGACAAAGAATGGAGTGGCAAGTAATTTATTCGTTGTCCAATACCACTTCTGCAGGGGTTTCTCCACCACTCCCTGAAGTATTATTAGGCCCAGAAATTTCCAAATTTCACTTTTGGTCACTGGTTCCCACTTTCTGCTTCTTGGAAACTTCCGATGCGTAGTAGCTAATTGTTGCTCTTTGTACCGGTTTGTCTCAGTAACTATTTTTTCAATAACCTCATAGGTCAGAAATAATTGTAAGTATGCTAAGGGGTTGTCGTGCTTAACGTCTACTTTCATACCAGATGCTCCAGTAGATGGGAATCTTGGGGGCGTTGCCTGATCTGTACCACAGTCAATAGAGCACCGAGTTCGCACATCATTGAGCTCAGTCGCAGAATCGTCGCTGTCGTCACTTTCAGTGTCTGATGATGAATTTCCAGACAAATCACTATCGCTTAATTCTGCAAGTAATTCTAATTCACTATCACTGTTTTCTAGCTGGTCTAAAACCACTTTTGACCTAAAGGGACGCTTTTTGGATGCCATGGAAGTTTCCAGGCTGAAAGAACGAAAAAAGTGCAGGCAGGGCACTGCACAAAGCACTTGGGATAAAACTGAGGTGAAATGGTTGATACAGTAATGTAATCCTAACAGATTACAAAGCATTGTGTGTATGTTATGTTTTTAACTTTTTTGAATTTCTCGCCTGGCTCCACCCCCTTCGTCCTGACGCTCGCAGGGAAGGGAAACTGGAAGACAGATGCATTGGCCAAAGGACACAGCGGGAGGACATCCGGGGATCGTAGGGACAAGGCAAGTAACAGTACAGGGATACTACGGTGTAACCCCAAATGTGGCTCGGGTGTCAGGAGACTAGTAGACCAGACTGTGTGGACTGCACAGAGGAGACCAGAAACACATGTAAGTGAAATGGTGTTTATTAACAAGTGATAAGTGACAGGAACAAACAGTGCAAAAACCCACACAACAACCCACTACAAACAACAATGTATATATATATAAGTAAAGGGAGATACCGTAATCATAAACAAGCCAAGCCAAGGTCATACACAGGGAAGTCAGCAGAAGGGTAAGGACGGGAACCTGAACAGGACAAGGAGAGGATGGATGGATGGGGTTCAGGGCAGGGATCCAAGGGAGCCAGGAACAGAAGGGACAGGACTAGGAAGGCCTCAGGATAGGGATTGGATCAGATCAGGACAAGGCAGATAGCAGGCTCAAGGTCAAACAGGCAGCAAGGTCAGAACGCAGGGGGAGAGAGAGATACCAAGGCAAGCCTATGAGGGCTTGCCGGGTATTTGTAAGGCTGTGGTAATTGACCTCACGTTACAGCTGAGCGCAGTGTGACCTGTTTGCTCCACACTGCCAGAGTGCACCCGCTGGTTGACGCCGGTACTACGGCCCGAGGATGCAACAGTGCCACCAGCAGGAAAGACCTCTTACTGCAGGTCCTAGGTGTTGGAAGACACCTGCTGATGGACACTGGTACTGCGATCCAAGCGACCGATAGCGCCACCAACGGGTAGACCTTCTCATGACAGTACCCCCCCCTAAAGGAGCGGCCTCCGGACGCTCCAACAAGGTGTATCTGTTCAAAGTTCATGGCCTTCAACTGGACAGGTGAGGGCACATCAGGCCGGGCATCGGGTACATCAACCTGGACAGTGGGTACTGCTGGCATGTCAGAGTCATTAAGCTGGGCAGCAGACGACAGGAACCACTTGAGCTGGGCAGCAAACGACAGGAACCACTTGAGCTGGGCAGCAAACGACAGGAACCACTTGAGCTGGGCAGCAAACGACAGGAACCACTTGAGCTGGGCAGCAAACGACAGGAACCACTTGAGCTGGGCAGCAAACGACAGGAACCACTTGAGCTGGGCAGCAAACGACAGGAACCACTTGAGCTGGGCAGCAAACGACAGGAACCACTTGAGCTGGGCAGCAAACGACAGGAACCACTTGAGCTGGGCAGCAGACGACAGGAACCACTTGAGCTGGGCAGCAGACGACAGGAACCACTTGAGCTGGGCAGCAGACGACAGGAACCACTTGAGCTGGGCAGCAGACGACAGGAACCACTTGAGCTGGGCAGCAGACGACAGGAACCACTTGAGCTGGGCAGCAGACGACAGGAACCACTTGAGCTGGGCAGCAGACGACAGGAACCACTTGAGCTGGGCAGCAGACGACAGGAACCACTTGAGCTGGGCAGCAGACGACAGGAACCACTTGAGCTGGGCAGCAGACGACAGGAACCACTTGAGCTGGGCAGCAGACGACAGGAAACACTTGAGCTGGGCAGCAGACGACAGGAAACACTTGTGCTGGGCAGCAGACGACAGGAAACACTTGAGCTGGGCAGCAGACGACAGGAAACATTTGAGCTGGGCAGCAGACAACAGGAAACACTTGAGCTGGGCAGCAGACAACAGGAAACGCTTGAGCTGGGCAGCAGACGACAGGAAACACTTGAGCTGGGCAGCAGACGACAGGAAACACTTGAGCTGGGCAGCAGACGACAGGAACCACTTGAGCTGGGCAGCAGACGGCAGGAACCACTTGAGCTGGGCAGCAGACGGCAGGAACCACTTGAGCTGGGCAGCAGACGGCAGGAACCACTTGAGCTGGGCAGCAAACGACAGGAACCACTTGAGCTGGGCAGCAGATGACAGGAACCACTTGAGCTGGAGGGCAGACACCCGAACATCAGGCTGGAGGGCTGGAACATCAGACTGGAAAGCTGGAACATCCGACTTGGAAGCTGGCACATCAGACTGAGAAGCTGGCACATCAGACTGAGAAGCTGGCACATCAGACTGAGAAGCAATCTTCGAGGCATCAGGCTGAAAGGCAAGCTGCAAGACATCAGGCTGGGAAGCTGGGACAGCAAACTGGGAAGCTGGCACATCAATCTGGGAAGCTGGCACATCAATCTGGGAAGCTGGCACATCAATCTGGGAAGCTGGCACATCAATCTGGGAAGCTGGCACATCAATCTGGGAAGCTGGCACATCAGACTGGGAAGCTGGCACATCAGACTGGGAAGCTGGCACATCAGACTGGGAAGCTGGCACATCAGACTGGCAGGTAGGCATCAAGACATCAGGCTGGAAGACAAGCTGCAAGGCATCAGGCTGGGAAGCTGGCACATCAATCTGGGAAGCTGGCACATCAATCTGGGAAGCTGGCACATCAATCTGGGAAGCTGGCACATCAGACTGGGAAGCTGGCACATCAGACTGGGAAGCTGGCACATCAGACTGGTAGGTGGGCATCAAGACATCAGGCTGGAAGACAAGCTGCAAGGCATCAGGCTGGGAAGCTGGTACAGCAAACTGGGAAGTTGGCACATCAATCTGGGAAGCTGGCACATCAATCTGGGAAGCTGGCACATCAATCTGGGAAGCTGGCACATCAATCTGGGAAGCTGGCACATCAATCTGGGAGGCTGGCACATCAATCTGGGAGGCTGGCACATCAATCTGGGAGGCTGGCACATCAATCTGGGAGGCTGGCACACCAATCTGGAAAGCTGGCACATCAATCTGGAAAGCTGGCACATCAGACTGGTAGGTAGGCATCAAGACATCAGGCTGGAAGGCAAGCTGCAAGACATCCGGCTGGAAGGCAGGGACATCGAGCTGGAAGGCAGGCATCGGGACGACAGACTGGGAGGCAGGCACATCAGACTGTAAGGCTGGAACATCAGACTGCAAAGCTGGAACATCAGACTGGAAGGCTGGAACAGCAGACTGGAAGGCTGGAACAGCAGACTGCAAAGCTTGAACTTCAGACTGCAAAGCTTGAACTTCAGACTGCAAAGCTGGAACATCAGACTGCAAAGCTGGAACATCAGACTGCAAAGCTGGAACATCAGACTGGAAGGCTGGAACATCAGACTGCAAAGCTGGAACGTCAGACTGCAAAGCTGGAACAGCAGACTGGAAGGCTGGAACAGCAGACTGGAAGGCTGGAACAGCAGACTGGAAGGCTGGAACAGCAGACTGCAAAGCTGGAACAGCAGACTGGAAGGCTGGAACAGCAGACTGCAAAGCTGGAACAGCAGACTGGAAGGCTGGAACATCAGACTGGAAGGCTGGAACATCAGACTGGCGAGCTGGAACGTCAGACTGCAAAGCTGGAACATCAGACTGCAAAGCTGGAACATCAGACTGGAAGGCTGGAACATCAGACTGGAAGGCTGGAACATCAGACTGGCGAGCTGGAACGTCAGACTGCAAAGCTGGAACAGCAGACTGGAAGGCTGGAACAGCAGACTGCAAAGCTGGAACAGCAGACTGCAAAGCTGGAACAGCAGACTGGAAGGCTGGAACAGCAGACTGGAAGGCTGGAACAGCAGACTGGAAGGCTGGAACAGCAGACTGCAAAGCTGGAACAGCAGACTGGAAGGCTGGAACATCAGACTGGAAGGCTGGGACATCAGACTGGAAGGCTGGGACATCAGACTGCAAAGCTTGAACTTCAGACTGCAAAGCTTGAACTTCAGACTGCAAAGCTGGAACATCAGACTGCAAAGCTGGAACATCAGACTGCAAAGCTGGAACATCAGACTGGAAGGCTGGAACATCAGACTGGAAGGCTGGAACATCAGACTGGAAGGCTGGAACATCAGACTGGCGAGCTGGAACGTCAGACTGCAAAGCTGGAACAGGTTGGGTTACTGGCAAGATGGTGTGGGTCGGGAAGAATTTTTGCTTCTTCTTTGGTTTAGCCCGTGCAGTTTTGTATGTAGGTGCAGGGCTGTAAGCAAAGAAAGTAGCTGGATCGAAGGAAGACCAAGGAACTGTAGCTAGAGAGGGGTTTTGTGGGACTGTTACAGGTGGAGGAGAAGAGACAGGTGAATTGAAAGCAGGATAGGTGCGACACTTGGAGACTGGGTGATAGTATTTGGTAGGGAACTGATTAAACTGGGTTGTAGCTGAGGTTGCCATAGGTGACGGGGAGATAGATCTTTTGGAAGGCAGATGATTAATGGCAGGGCTGGAATGTTGTGGCTTAGCTAAAGACAGGAGATCTGACCATGCCTGCAGCAAAGGTTGAACAAACGCTGATTTACATACAGCCCGACTAACCAGAGATTGTACTGAATAAATGCAATCGGATAACACCTGCTGGGAACAAGCGGAATAATGTTCATCAAAGTAAGCCGGATCATCCTCTAACAACCATACCAGGGATTCCACCTGGTCACAACTGAAAGGAGGGGAGAAATCGTCACTACCTTCGGGAATGCATGATGAGGCTGACTTTGTACATAATTGGATCAAAGGCAGAACATCCTCAAATAACACATGACCTTGATCTACAAGTAAATGAGCGGTTTGTATCGTTTCCAGCAGTTGGTCTCGGGTCCAATCTTTAAGAGTCTGACAACAATATTCATTATCCTCTGCCGCCAGCAGAGAATAATAGACAATTTCATCAAAGTCCATTTTGCGCGCCCACCGTAACAGGACGGTTTCTCAGTGCAGCCACGTCTGGTCAGGGATGGCCTTGGTATACTGTCAGGAGACTAGTAGACCAGACTGTGTGGACTGCACAGAGGAGACCAGAAACACATGTAAGTGAAATGGTGTTTATTAACAAGTGATAAGTGACAGGAACAAACAGTGCAAAAACCCACACAACAACCCACTACAAACAACAATGTATATATATATAAGTAAAGGGAGATACCGTAATCATAAACAAGCCAAGCCAAGGTCATACACAGGGAAGTCAGCAGAA
The DNA here is from genome assembly GCA_037952925.1 of Lithobates clamitans. Taxonomy (NCBI): domain Eukaryota; kingdom Metazoa; phylum Chordata; class Amphibia; order Anura; family Ranidae; genus Lithobates; species Lithobates clamitans. The sequence continues at coordinate 2,252,871 of JBBGZY010001062.1, forward strand.
GGGTAAGGACGGGAACCTGAACAGGACAAGGAGAGGATGGATGGATGGGGTTCAGGGCAGGGATCCAAGGGAGCCAGGAACAGAAGGGACAGGACTAGGAAGGCCTCAGGATAGGGATTGGATCAGATCAGGACAAGGCAGATAGCAGGCTCAAGGTCAAACAGGCAGCAAGGTCAGAACGCAGGGGGAGAGAGAGATACCAAGGCAAGCCTATGAGGGCTTGCCGGGTATTTGTAAGGCTGTGGTAATTGACCTCACGTTACAGCTGAGCGCAGTGTGACCTGTTTGCTCCACACTGCCAGAGTGCACCCGCTGGTTGACGCCGGTACTACGGCCCGAGGATGCAACAGTGCCACCAGCAGGAAAGACCTCTTACTGCAGGTCCTAGGTGTTGGAAGACACCTGCTGATGGACACTGGTACTGCGATCCAAGCGACCGATAGCGCCACCAACGGGTAGACCTTCTCATGACATCGGGGTTACCAATTTTGGTAGTGAAAATTAACCCAGAGCCACACTCAGGATTACCGCCAGGGAGGTTAAACATTCACAGTGCTGAAGGAAAAGGTAAGCAAACACTTGGAGTTAGTAACTGATTGAACCTCCTTTGGCAGCAATGACTTCAAACAGGAGCTTTTGGTAGCTCTGGATTAGACCTGCACAATGTTCAGGAGGAATTTTTGACCATTCCTCTTTAAAACTGCGAAGTGTACAGACACAAAATGTGTCTGAACTGTGTCAGTTCAGACACATTTGTAGGATGTCTGGTGTAAACAGCTCTCTTGAGGTAATTTCACAACATCTCTATGGGGTTAAGGTCTGGGCTTTGACTGGGCCAATCTAAAAGGTGCATTTTCTTTTTCTAAAGCCAGTCTGTGGTGGATTTATTTTGATGCTTTGGGTCATTGTCCTGCTGCATCACCCAACTTCTGCTAAGCTTCATGATGTTATCTCTACCATACTTCACCATTGGGATGATTGCCAGTTCCAGCGATGTCTTCAAGCCTTTAGCTGTTACTTGTGGGTTCTTCATTACCTCCTTGAGTATTCTGTGCCTTGGGAATCATCTTGGTTGGGTGCCCTAGGAAGAGCAGCCACAGTACTAAACTGTCTCCATTTACAATTTGTCTGATGGATGCCTAACTTTGCGATTGCTTTGTATCCCTTTCTAGTCTTATGCAGATCAACTACTCTTGATTGTATGTCTTCATAGAGCTCCATTTTGTGAGGCATGGTTTACATCAGCTGATGCTTCTTATGAACAGCTATCTTAAAATGTTTGTGTCTCTTATCAATCAAAGTAGCTCTAAACCACACCTCCAAACTCATTTCATTAACTGGACACCAGGAGTACAAACTACTGGCCCCAATGAGCTTTCATTGAAGTAATTAGTCTATGGGTGCACTTATTTTTTTCCTCCAGCACTGTGAATGTTTAACCGCTTGCCGACCAGCCGCCATCATTATACTGGGGCAGGTTGGCACAGCTGAGCAAATCGCCGTAGGTGTACGTCGGCCGCTTTAAGAGCTATAGGGGGCCCTCGTGCGTCTGTGGTGTGATGCCGAAGTGCGCGGCCGGCCACCTCGCTGCCTAGTGATCAGGAACAGCGATCTCTCTCTTCCTCCAGTCAGTGCACCCCCCCAGTTAGAAACACCTCCCTAGGGAACACTTAACCCCTTGATCGCCCCTAGTGTTAACCCCTTCCCTGCAAGTGACATTTATACAGTAATCAGTGGCTATTTTTAGCTTTGATCGCTGCATAAATGTCACTGGTCCCAAAAAAGTGTCAAAAGTGTCCGATCTGTCCGCCACAATGTCGCAGTCCCGCTAAAAATCGCAGATCGCCGCCATTAATAGTACAAAATAAAAAAATTATAAATCTATCCTCTATTTTGTAGACGCTATAACTTTTGTGCAAACCAATCAATATATGCTTATTGCAATTTTTTTACGAAAAATTTGTAGAAGAATACATATTGGCCTAAACTGATGAAGAAATTAGTTTTTTTTTATATTTATTATAGCAAAAAAAAAAAAAATATTGTTTTTTTTTCCAAAATTGTCGCTCTTTTTTTGTTTATAGTGCAAAAAACAGTAACCACAGAGGTGATCATATACCACCAAAAGAAATCTCAATTTGTGGGGAGAAAAAGGACATAAATTTTGTTTGGGTACAACGTCGCACGACCACGCAATTGACAGTTAAAGCGACGCAATGCCGTATCACAAATGGCCTGGTCATTAAGGGGGCAAATCCGTCTGGTCCTTAAGTGGTTAATAGGTGTGTTTGATAAAGACGCGATAACTGTTTGTGTGTTATCAGCTTGAGAACATTGTGTCTGTCTATTGTTGTGACTTAGTTGAGGATCAGATCACATTTTATGGCAAATTGCTGCAGAAAACCATACTTTTTCTCTTTTCTGCCACTGTACACCAAATTCTGGAGGTGTGTGGCTTTCTGCATCTTTGTGCATGAGCCCTTAAGTGACGAAGAAGATAGGTATTACTTTCCTCTCCTACCATTGGCGCTGTTGATCTCTGCTGTATTGTATACAAACTGACAATTGCTCGGCAGGAGGGGTTCCCCTGTCAGCACTGGCGGTGTTGATGGGAAAATCGTGCAAATTTCTTTCCTGCAACCCGTGGTTGCAGGAAAGAAATTCGCACTATCTATGGCCTCCCTAAGTAACTGTTGCCCAAGCCACTTTATTACACACATAACCATAAAACTGTGGTATCTTATTATCTGCCTACAGTTCAGTGAGAAAATCTGAAACTATTAGCTATCCACTTTCATATATCTACATAATATGACATTTAAAGTCTATTGGAAGGTAAGATAGCAGGGCGAAAATAGGGTGTAAAAGAAAGAGATTGTGTTTAGTTTAGTACTAAGTCAGCATCTAAATAAGAGTACCAGTATACAGTTCCCCAAACTCACACAATGACAACCCCTCTACTATCCATAGTTATGTCCCCAACACTGTCACGTGTGCCCTCACACAGTCACCCAAACATCCATTTAAAGGAAATTAGCACAAATGTCTTCTAAAGTGGCTGTGGTTTTGTACAAGGCATATTTACTGTCCTCCTATAACAAAAAAGAAAGATAATCTAAAATAAAACATAAGTATAAGCATCTTCTACCTTCTTTCCAATAATACTTTTGTCATCATTGGTAAGAACTTCTCAAAGCGAATGAAACCTGTAGGCTCTTCTTCCTCTACCTAGGTGATAAAGGGGTAACAAAAGATAATGATAAGGAAAGCAAAATCTATGACAAGGATCTCTTATTGACTAAAGTTGTACGGTGGTAATAACTATTTTAAGCAAACCTTTGGTTAACCTAAACAATAAACTAGGACATACAAGCAAGGCTGGAGAGCAGTACACTAATGAGTGTCCGCAGGCAACAGTGAAGAATTGTGGAAGTTTCTTGCAAGTTTGGGGCTGTATTTCTGCAAATGGGGATGGGGATTTGGTAAGGATCAATGGTGTCCTCAATGCTGAGGAAAAACAGACAGATACTTATTATCCACCATGCCATACTATCAGGAAGGCGTGTGATTGGCTCCAAATTCATTCTGCAGTAGGACAACGACCCCAAATATGCAGCCAATGTCATTAGGAACTATCTTCAGTGTAAAGTAAAACAAAGAGCCCTGGAAATGATGGTTTGGCTCCTACAAAGCCCTGATCTCAACATCATCAAGTCTGTCTGGGATCTCATGAAGAGACAAAAGGGTTTGAGGCATCCACAGAAGATCTGTGATTACTTCTCCAAGATGTTTGGAACAACCCACCTGCCGAGGGTGGTCACACCAAATATTGATTTGATTTGGATTTCTCTTCTATTTACTTTCCATTTTGTTAATTGATAAAAATAAACTATTAGGCCCCTTTCACGCGATCGGACCGTTCAGGTCCGCCTGTCAGTTTAGACGGCGGACCTGAACGGGCACTCCATGTTAGCCTATGGAGCGACGGATGTCAGCAGAGACATGTCCGCTGACATCCGACCCGGTCCGATCTGCAAAAAGCAGACGGATGGCCCTACGTCCAGATCCATCGCTGGCGGATCGGATCGGGTGAGATCTGATGAAAACGGACATGCTGTCCGTTTTCATCCGATCCCTCCATAGGCGGCAGCGGCGCCTGATAAGCCCCTCCCCGCTCAGTGAGCAGAGAGGGATCTGTCATCCGCCGGCTCAGCGGAGATCAACGGATTGATCTCCCGCTGAGCCGGCAAACCGAGGCGGGCTCCGTGGAAGCGGAGTCCGCCTCGTGTGAAAGGGGCCTTAAAACTTCTATTTCTAAAAGTATTCTTGATATACAGCATTTTAAACACCTGCCGAAAACGTTTGCACAGCGCTGTATGTGCTGTATGTACACCACTTGCACTTTATAACTGCTAACAGGTTTATTTGTTTAACTAAATGGAAAAAAATCGAATTATCCAGCACTAATCTAGAATGATAACACCAAGTAGGATCTAAACATATGTTGCAGCTAAATAAAATGTGTTAGTGCCTGTAACTATTTTTTTTACCTTTTTTAAACACGTAAGTGAAATTCCATTCTTTGCTATGTGGCTGTTTTATATCTATGCTCTGTGGTTTTGTTTTTTAGAGGAAAACGATCAGAATCCATTCACACATATACATTTGATTTACAATGCACTCTACATAGGTGTAAATGGGCCCTTAGGGTAGATGCACACAGGCAGCATTTAGATCAGCTGGCAAATATCTGATTCTGAGTCAGCATCTGCACTTTTCTCTGCATGTAGTCTAAAAATGTTATTACAGCTTCTGACCAGTAGATGGTGATACATGACAATAATATACTGTATAACTATACTAATGCTTACAAAAGTCAGTACATTGTAACAATTATCGTTATACATCCTATATAAAGAGGATTTATATAGCGCCAACAGTTTGCACAACGCTTTACAACATCAAGACAGACAGTATAGTTACAAGAAAATTCAATACTGTAGGAACCGGAAGGCCCTAATCCATTAGAGAGTATGTCAATGCAAAAAAAAAAACCACATCCATGCAGTACATCTCTGCAATATATGTACATTTCCCTACGTTTTAATAATTTAAAGCTAAACTCCAGGAATCAGACAAAATCTACTTTGTAGTGGGGGCCCCTGCAAGGATTAAACACTAATTTTGTCTAGGGGTGCAGGGGTAAGGTGCAATACATACCTTATTCCTAGCTCCAACAGGCTCCCTCCATCCATGTGAACATTGCCCTGCTGCCTGTTTAGGGTGCTTCGGGTGGTTGCATGCTTTCGTCCTCCACAAAAAGCAGGGTTATTGACCCTGCGCTGTATATGATGAGGCCAAAGTACTGCTCACAACCTAGAGCAGGGGTCTGCAAACTGCGGCCCTTTTGCTTGCCTTTATCTGGCCCTTGGGGCACCATTCCGCTCACTGACACCGTTGATGGGGCACTATTCCTCCCACTGACACCAATGACAGGGCACTATTTCTTCCTCTGACACAAATGACGGGGTACTATTCCTCCCACTGACACCAATGATGGGGCACTATTCCTCCCACTGACACCAATGAAAGGGCACTATTTCTTCCACCGACATCAATGACGGGGCACTATTCCGCCCACTGACACCAATGATAGGGCACTATTCCCCCCACTGACAGCAATGATGGGGCACCATTCCTCCTACTGACACCAATGAAGGGGCACTATTTCTCCAACTGACAGCAATGATGGGGCACTATTCCTCCCACTGACACCAATGATGGGGCACTATTCCTCACTCGAATACTAAAGATGGGGCACTGTTTACCCCAACTGATGCCAGGACATTTTAAACTATCACACTCCGGTTCCTCTAAAGTCTGAAAAACAATAAATTGGCCCTTTGTTTAGAATGTTTGGTGATCCCTGGCCTAGAGAATATGGCAGGAAAGAGCAGCTCAGGAGCCTGTCAAAGCAAAGGACAGGGTAAGTAATACAGCTTATCCCTGCAACCCTAGACTAAATGCAATGAGCATGTATCCTTGCAGTATGGAGGGGGGCAGTGTTCAGCTTTAAAGTACAGAAAAATACCCGTTGAGCTACAGCCTGAAATCCTTTAGCAAGTAAAAATAGTGAGCATATACTGTATGTATTTTAAGAGCCCTTGCACACTGGGGCGGTTTGCAGGCGCTATTGCGCTAAAAATAGCGCCTGCAAACCGCCCCGAAAGTGCCGCTGCTTTCATTCCAGTGTGAAAGCCCCGAGGGCTTGCACACTGGAGCGATGCGCTGGCAGGACGGTAAAAAAAGTCCTGCCAGCAGCATCTTCGGAGCGGTGAAGGAGCGGTGTGTATACCGCTCCTTTACCGCTCCTGCCCATTGAAATCAATGGGACGGCGCGGCTATACCGCCGGCAAAGCGCCTCTGCAGAGGCACTTTGCGGTGGTATTTAACCCCTTCTCGGCCGTTAGCGGGGGGTAAAACCGCCTCGCTAGCGGCCGCATACCGACGGTAAAACGCCGCTAATAATAGCGGCGTTTTACCGCCGACGCCGCCCCCCCGCCCCAGTGTGCAAGGGCTCTTACAGTATATTTATCTGTTTTCTGGGAGTTACATTTAGGTTAAGGTTTAGGCTCTGTTCATGATTCTGTGTTGTGGGAACGCGGGTGTTTCCCGCAATGTGTGGCATCGCCTGCTACTTGTGTTGGTGTAATGCAGTGCTATTCAATCTGAACGGCACCCCACTGCACCTTGCCAGCACGCCATTTTGAATGGGCTGCTCAATAAAACACAAGTTAATGTGCAAAAAAAAAAAGATGAACCTACTTTAATACAATGCAGCTCAGCGGTCCTGTTTGCAATGCCTTCTGGGAAGGGGCGGCAACTTCCTCTGAAACTGCCGTTGCTATGGAAACCTGACCTGAAACCTATTATACTGCATGTGCTGCACTGAGCATGTGCGAGATCTGCAAGGATGAGATCCAGGAAGAAATACAGTCTGGCTTCAGATGCCCACACTTAAGATGGCCACGGCCTGCTGTAAGTTTATAAAATAACAAACTACTGCTACAAACGAACAAAACAGACCTTAGTTTACAGACTAACTTTACTAGAATACATTAAGCTTGTGTATTATAGGGGTATTTTTATTTAAAAAGTATAATTTCGGCCGGAACACCACTTTAAGGTCAGGGTGAGGTTAAATGTTAGAGGAATGCAAAGTCTGGGTTAGATTAAGGCCGGCCATATACGGTGCGAATTTATTTCCTGCAACTACGGGTTGCAGGAAATTAATTTGCACGATTCTCCCCATTAACAGAGTGCTGACAGGGGAAGATGTCCCACAAAGAAGAAGACAGTGATTATCGCTAGCGCTATAGCAACTGCTAGCAATAATTGCAAGAGAATCTGGCAGGCTGGTTGTACCCAAGTTAATCGACCAATCAACTTGGTACATTCAGCCTGCCCATTAACAGTTCGAATCTCAGCCGGTACCTCCTGAACCAGCCGAGATTCGAACTGTGTATGGCCGGCCTAAGGTTTAACTTAATCTAGATTTTTTTAGGCTGGATTTTGGCACTAAACCGCTACACCAACTACCTGGTTCTTGGTTCTTGCCACCAAAAGTTAAGTAATATTTTGACATCACCAACAAAAATCTCTTACCTCTGCAAGCATATCATGAAGTTCTCCTTCTGTTGGGCAACATCCTAATGATCTTATGATTGTTCCAATTTCTCTGTAAACAGCAATAATGTGTGAATGTAACCATCCAAATGATAGAATCATGTTTACAGGTTCAATGTTAAGTTCAAGCCCAACCCCAGAAATACTTTTTATTTTGCTTTGGAAAGAGCAGGGAAGGGTTAGAAGCTCTTTTTGTTTGTTTTTTGCTGTCTGCACCCCCAATATTAGGGAGATTTCTCCTCGCTTCCCCTCAGCACAGAAAGTGACACAAAATCTCAGATGAAGTCTGAGGAAAAGTAAGGTCTTGCTCATAAGGTTGATAGTGTGATATACTTTATAAAGTGTGTAAATAAAATAAAAAAATCCCAAATTTGTAGTCTGGTAAGTGCCATTAACCATTTTGTACTATACTAATGGTTCAAGTTATTTATTGTTATAATTTTTTTCAGTTTTTTATGTACATAATGTTGCTACATATAAAGTAGTTTGTATATCTACACAGCACTTTCTGTAGAATAGTAATTATGTCATAATTATTGCACTTTTTGAGAAAACCCAGACATAGGATTTTATTTGTAAGGGCACTTTCACACTGGGGCGTTGGGGGCGTCAGGGGTAAAGCGCCGCTATTTTTAGCGCCACTTTACCGTAGTTTTAGCGGCGATTTTCGGCCGCTAGCGAGGCCGAAAAAAGGTTTGAAAGCGCCCGGTGCCCGCTGCATCGTCGATTTGCTGGCGCTTCAGCGGCACTGCCCATTTTGATTGCAATGGGCAGGGGCGCTTTAGGAGCAGTGTATACACCGCTCCTAAAGTGCCTCAAAGAAGCTGCTTGCAGGACTTTTTTTGACGTCCTGTCAGCGCACTGCTCTGCCAGCGCATTGGAGTGACAGGAGAGGCACTTTACAGGCGCTATAGCGCCAGTAAAGCGCCTCAGTGTGAAAGGGGTCTAAAGTATACTGCATATACTCGAGTATAAGCCGTCCCGAATATAAGCCGAGGCACCTAATTTATCACAAAAAACTGGGAAAACGTATTGAATCGAGTATAAGCCAAGGGTGAGAAATGCAGCAGCTACTGTAAGTGGAAAAAGAGGATCAACAATGCCCATCTGCAGCTGCATTCCTCACTGTCTCCATTGCATACCTCCCTGTGTCCCTTGCATGCTTTCCCTGTGTCCATTGCAGCTTCCCTGTGTCCATTGCAGCCTCCCTGTGTCCATTGCAGCCTCCCTGTGTCCATTGCAGCCTCCCTGTGTCCATTGCACCCTCCCTGTGTCCATTACATTGCAGCCTCCATGTGTCCATTACATTGCACCCTCCCTGTGTCCATTACATGCATCCCTGTGTCCATTGCAGCCTCCCTGTGTCCATTACATGCAACCCTGTGTCCATTGCAGCCTCCCTGTGTCCATTGCAGTCTCCCTGTGTCCATTGCAGTCTCCCTGTGTCCATTGCAGCTTCCCTGTGTTCATTACATGCATCCCTGTGTCCATTGCAGCCTCCCTGTGTCCATTACATGCATCCTGTGTCCATTGCAGCCTCCCTGTGACGATCTTCCTACCTGATCAGCCCGTGTCATACAGTCAGACAATGGCCATCCAGTGTACAAAAGCCGCGCCTCCTCCTTGACCGTTATAGGCGGAACACTCAGTTTCCCAGCATTCAGTGTTTAGTGTTCCGCCTCTTGTCCTCGTCCGTGGGATGAGGACGAGAGGACGTCCGTGATAGGTGGAACACGGACTCACTGCTGGGAAACTGAGTGTTCCCCTATCACGGACGAGGACAAGGAGGAGGCGCGGCTTTTTTACACTATCTGGGCATGACAGGTATGCAGAGATGGCAGTGACTCGAGTATATGTGCTGAAAAACTCGGCTTATACTCGAGTATATACGGTAAAATTATGGGCCCTTTCACACTGAGGTGCTTCTAAACTGTCAGTAAAACACTGAGCACTTTTGAAGAGTTTTTCAGGCGCTTTTGAATAGCTTTCCATTCATTTCAAAGGAGAGCGACGTTTTTTTCACCGCCGTTCCAGCGAAATTCCCCATTGTGAAAGCATTCATTGATTTTAATGGAAATAGGTTTTCGTGATCATTTCAGGTGCTTTTTTTAGCAAGAAAGCGCCTCAGTGTGAAAGGGGTCATAGTATGACCATAAGGTGACAGTAAACTGGAAGAGAAAGAAGAAGTAATGTGTAGAGCAGTGGTTCACAACCACAGAGCCCCGGCATGATAGCTTCCTGTCTTTCCTGTTAGTGCAGTGTTAGGGCACCACTGTATCACTCACAGCTTGTTACACTCTCTCCCCACCAGAGAAGAAGCAGGAGACTGACAGCAGCAGCAATTCTAGCTGACTGCACTAATATACAGAGGCATCCTCATCAATCCATCAACAGGCAGAGCCAGGGAAACAGGAATGTCACTTCTTGTCTTTTGTCCCATGAATCCACAACTCCTTTCATTCCCTGGTATTCTTCAGTTATTACTTTTTTTCTCTGTCTCTTCATCTCTCTGTCTCTCTCTCTCTCCCCTGCTGCATGTGGAGAATGTCCCCATCTATCCAGCAAGGCCCTGTCCTGCACAGGGTGGCATTTCTCCAAGTCCCCAAGAAGGCAGAGCAAGGCTAAGGTTCACATGCGTTTGCACAGACACGGCAGCCCATTCATTGGAATGGACCTTTTTGCCTGCATTTCCTGCAGGGAAGAGGTCCCTGCACTTTTTTTTAAATGTAGCCACACTGAAACTGTATGGTGCTTTTGCACCATGGGTTTGATTTACCAAAGCCGGAGAGTGCAAAATCTGGTGCAGCCTTGCATGGTAGTCAATCAGCTTCTAACTTCAGCTTGCTCGATTAAACTTTGACAAAAATAAAAAACTGGAAGCTGATTGGTTTCTATGAAGAGATGCACCTGATTTTGCACTCTCTGGTTTTATTAAATCAACCCTCATGCGTTTCTGGGTGCGGTAAACCACACTGTATTTTTCAATGCGTGCGGGTGCCATTAAGAGGTAATGGCATCCTCTGTGCATTTTCTTTAATCAATTCAGCCCCAAAAGGATTTGCCCCCTTAAAGCGGAGTTCTGCTGAAAAAAATGAATTAAAAAGTCAGCAGCTATAAATACTGCAGCTGCTGACTTTTAAAATAAGGACACTTAGCTGTCTAGGGCACCCGCAATGTCCTCACTCGAAGCCGACCCATCCCTCCGCTCCCGGGTGGAGGTGCTGGCATTTTTAGTAAGGGAATCAGAAAGTGAAGCTTTGCGGCTTCACAGCCTGGTTCCCTACTGCGCATGCGCGAGTCGCACTGCGCATCCTGACTGGTCCCTGCTGTCTTCTGGGACCTGTCTGTCTCCCAGAAGACAGTGGGGGGGACCGAGGAGGGGCCGGACATAGCGTAGATCGCCGCAGAATAGCCAGAAGTAGGAGCAAATACCTGTATTGGACAGGTATCTGCTCTCCCCTGAAAGGTGCCAAATGTGACACCGGAGGGGGGGAGGAACTGGATAAGCGGAAGTTCCATTTTTGGGTGGAACTCCGCTTTAATGACCAGGCCATTTTTTGTGATACGGCACTGCGTCGCTTTAACTGACAATTGCGCCGTCGTGCGACATGGTACCCAAACAAAATTGACATCCTTTTTTTCCCACAAATAGAGTTTTCTTTTGGTGGTATGTGATCACCTCGCCGGCTTTTATTTTTTGCACCATGAACAAAAAAAGACCGAAAATTTTGAAAAAAACAAACAAAAAAAACAATATTTTTTCATTTTAGCTATAATAAATATCCCCCAATTTTTTTTTAAAAAAAGTTTCTTCATCAGTTTAGGCCAATATGTATTCTTCTACATATATTTGGTAAAAAAAAAAAATGCTGCAATAAGCGTATACTGATTGGTTTGCGCAAAAGTTATAGCGTCTACAAATTAGGGGATAGATTTATGCCATTTTTATTATACTTTTTTTTTTTTAATAGTATTGGCGATGATCAGTGATTTTTAGCGGGACTGCGACATTGCGGCTGACAGATCGGACACTTTTGGGGCCAGTGACATTTATACAGCGATCAGTGCTATAAAAATGCAGATTTCAGTATATATGACACTAGCAGGGAAGGGGTTAACGTGAATGATAAACAAGGGGTTAAATGTGTTCCCTGGTAGGTGTTTATAACTGTGGGGGGAGGGGACTGACAGAGTACAGAGAGATCGCTGTTCCCAATCACTAGGAACAGACAATCACACTGTACTCCCCTGACAGAACGGGGATCTGTTTGTTGACATTGACAGATCTCCGTTCTGGCTCTCTGTGGAGTGGTCGTGGGTGGCCGGTGGACATCGCGACTGGCGGCCATGCGCATCAGCCCCCCCGCCGTGCAGCGGGTGCACGCGCGCCTGCCAAAGCTGTTAAAGGGCCGATCTGCCGCAATATAATGACGGCGGCTGGTTGGCAAGTGGTTAATAAAGCCAGTACTTTTATGCTACACTTAGAAGGCGCCGTTTCTCTTTTCATTGATTGACATACTGTACCTCTACAATCCTCTACTTATTACACTGTATCCCCTGCCACCATTTACACTTTATAATATGCCACCTGAGTTACACTGCATCTTCCAGCGCTTATTACATTATATTATCTAACACTTATTACACTAAAGAAGGGGGCCAACTTATGATCTGGCACACAGTCCCACTACTTTCAGAAGATGTTCTGGTTCTGCCTGCTGGTGGCGGTTAAGAATTTTGACAAGCCGTGTGTGAACAAAGTGTGCCAGCAATGCAGCCACAAGTGTGTGTGTGTGTGTGTGTGTGTGTGTGTGAGTCCAGAAGGACTGGAGAGAAGTGAGAGCACTCCAGTGCCACTTCATATGAACAAGGGAGCCTGCTTGGCCCTTGGCTGCTTGGGTACAAGGACTGCAGTATATGTGTGTAATATATAATGGCAGTAGAACCTTTTTAGCCATGACCACTATTCAGCGCCATGAACCCACATTCACATATTTGCCAGCATGCTGATAGTTTTAGGGCTGGTTCACACTAGCAGATGCGTTAGAACACAGCCACTGGTGTGCAGTAGGATGAAAGCAGTGCCAATGTGCTTTTTTTTAAAGCAAACTTTATTGAAATATTCCACAGTAACCTTTCTTTAGGCTCTATTAGCCGAAGTGTGGTACGAGGCAGTGGAATGCGTCGCACTGTGGTGGGCTGAAAAAAAGCAGTGCATACAGTACTTATTTTAAGCGCACACCACCACTATGCAGTGGTGTGAACCAGGGAGATAGAAAACAAGGCTTTTTTGCCTTGTCTTGAGGTGGGACTGCGCTGGAATAGCTGCCCAACTCAATCCTTTCACACCTAGTGTGAACAGACCCTTGATCATTTTATAGTTTCAGTAGAAATGGTTGATGGTAGGTTAAATTGGTCTATTTGGTTAAAAGATTCTGAAATTGAGTGAACTAGTTGGTGAGGTTGAAAAAAGACACAAGTCCAACCTGTGTGTGTGTTTTTTATGTCAATAGTATTGTATACCCCCGTGTTCGTTTAGGTGCCCATCGAATCGTTTTTTGAAATTTTCGAGATCCCCGCTGAAACCTCTGTTCATGGAAGAGAATTCCACATCCTTACTGCTCTTACAGTAATGAACCCTCTACACAGTTTAAGGTTATAGCGCTTCTCTTCTCATTTTAGTGAATGGCAACGTGTCTTTTTATATTTTTCACTTCTGCGGAATAGTTTTCTCCCTATTGTGGGGTCACCAGTACAGTATTTGTACATTGAAATCATATCCCCTCTCAAAGTCTCTTCTCCAGAGAGAATAAGTTCAATGCTTGCGGTCTTTCCCCATAGCTGAGTTCTTCTAGTCCCTTTATTAGCTTTGTTGACCTTCTCTGGACCCTCTCCAGTTCCAGCAGATCCCTCCTGAGGACTGGTGCCCAGAACTGGACGACGTACTCTAGGTGCGGCTGGACCAGAGTTTTGTAGAGTGGGAGAATTATCGCTTTATCATGTGTATGTCTAGTATTATGCCCTGTACACACGATAGGATTTTCCGACAACAAAATCCATGTTTTTTTTTCCGACGGATGTTGGCTCAAACTTGTCTTGCATACAAACGGTCACACAAAGTTGGTCGGAAATTCCGAACGTCAAGAACGCGGTAACGTACAACACGTACGTCGAGAAAAATTAAGTTTAATAGCCAGTGCTGCTCTTCTGCTTGATTCCGAGCATGCGTGGAACTTTGTGCATCGGAATTGTGTACACACGATCGGAATTTCTGACAACGGATTTTGTTGTCGGAAAATTTGAGAACCACCAAATTTTGTGTGATGGAAATTCCGATGGAAAATGTCCGATGGAGCCTACACACGGTCGGAATTTCCGACAACAAGCTCCTATCAAAACATTTTCCGTTGGAAAATCCTATAGTGTGTACGGGGCATTAGGGTAACTCAATATTAGAAACAAATATATTATATTTTAGGCCCGGTTTACACTGGTGTGACATGCGCTCCAAACTTTGGTCACACCCCATTAAATGCAATGGAATCGTTCTAACAGGAGCGACTTGAGTCGCTCCGACTTAGAAAAAGGTTCCTGCACTACCTCTGGTGCAACTTCGGCATGACTTGCATTGATTTCTGTTAAATCGGGCCAAAGTCACGATGGGATGTCAGCTTCGAAGTCACGGCAGTGTGAACTGGGCCTTAGCATCCATGTCACTAGTAGTAGTAGCACTAGTGATACATTTAATAATTTTCATCTTACTGTATGAAAACACTCTTGGGTGATTTTTGTGTTTTTTAATTTAATTTTAATTTGGTGCATATACATGGTCATTCCAAAATTTCAGCCATCTTACCGGACATCTACAGTTTTGTTGTTTTCATGGTCAAACACTTCAAATGATTCAGTGATCTTTTTCTGTAGATCTGTCACAAGTGCCTCTGTAGGAGAATAATAGAGAAGAGATATTTAATAAAATAGCAACAGCTTAGTTTTGCGATTGCCAGTTTTTGTGTTATTTGAATTGTCATAATAAGGGATCAACATACAATGGGTAATCTGTTCTAACAGCATATTCATTTACATTTTTGCTAGTATGGAATGCAGTGTTACTGACTCCAAGAGCAGGATATAATAAAAATACGGTATATTACTTAGATTCTCAAAATCCTTTGCAATGAAATTTCCATTTGCCTGCTTTGGTTAAGAAAAAAAAAATGTTTACATAGCTCAGCAGCTCAAACTCTTCAAACTGTATTAAAATGTATTAACACTTCTGGTTGCGGCGCCACATGAGGAGGAGGTGAGCAGACACAGCTAATAAAGGCTAATGGCTAATAAAGCCTGCTGCAGCTTCGGGATGACCCCCCTCTATTCCCGCTACATTTTGGGACCCCATGGGATCACTTTGTGGAGCGATCGTACCCCCGAGCGGTGTCCTCCACACTACAACCCACGGGAGTTGTAGCATGGCGGCCGCTCCCTGTGCAACTGAAACACTGCAGTCTCCCACGATATCAGGAGCAACTGCCACAGATCTTGCCTCTCCTGCAGGTATAGCACAGGCAGTAGTCACTCTCCTTGGCCCTACTCTGACTGCTACAGTGGACGCTGCAGTGCAAAGGGGACTAGAGCAGCTTCACGTTGAACTCCAGGCACAGGCTCAGAGACTCTACCACGTGGAGGAACGGATCTCCTCACAGGAGGATGAATCCACTGCCAACTCCACTGTTCTAGCACGCATATCTGCTTCTAACAGGGACATATTGGATAAACTAGACAATTTGGAAAATCGCTCAAGAAGGAGCAATCTGCACATAATCAGGCTGCCAGAATCAGTTTTCAATACACAGCACATGAATCTCTGCGCTAAAATTATCCCTGAGCTACTGGGGCTCCACATTCCCTGCACTGCGTTCCCTGCGATGATCACATCGAATGTGCTCATCGCATTGGTCAGTATACAGAAAAACGCACCAAACCTCGCCATGTCATTGTAAGATATCTCAACTATGCTGACAAAAATGCCATTATGCAGAAATTTAGCCGTTCACGTTCTCTGTCCGTGGTTGATGGCGCAAACCTGCTGCTCTTAGCAGACTATTCAATGGAAGTAATGAGTCAATGGAAGGCATTCTCTCCGGCCTGCCTGACACTATACAATAATCAAGTTAAATTCTCCCTAGCCTATCCGGCAGTCCTACATATCCAATCACACACAGGGAAACATCTTAGTTTTACCTCCCCGGAAGATGCAGAACAGTACATCAATGGCACAGAAATGGAACACATCAACTCTGCTGAGAGCTCTTCAACATCTGCTAATACTTCCTCCACGCTACCTAAACAACAACGCAGTCCAACTAAGCCTCCATATAAACGTAGCCACTTTACCCACCATGAAGACCGCTCCGGAAATTTCTGAAGGACCTCTGGGACTTTCTATCACTGGAATCGCATTGGAGGTGGGTAGTATCACTCCCCTTCTCTCTTCCCCCTTTGAACTCCCTGTTGCATTTTATGGGCTAAACCGTTGCACTATTCAAGTATTGTTGCTAGTTAAGCGTTCATTTCACCACTGATGCACATTGCTATTCATGTGATTTAAGAGCCTATCCCTTCAACCAGCTTCAAATGGGCCCCCCCCTGCCCCCTACCCCTCTCTTTATCCCTCCTCTCTACTCCTTACCCACACCCACCCTTCGCACTTTGCCCCTAGGAGAGAAGCAAGTGACCGGTGGTGGGAGCTCTGCGTGGCACTTGAACCTCATGTGGAAAAAAGTGAAGTTCACACTGTCTGTTAGGTGGTTTCTTCACCTGACATTTGCTTTGTTGTTCTTTTGTTATTTTAGTTCTGACTAGGTGATGATCATATTTACCTGTTTTGTACCTATACCCTCAGGTGACATACAATACTTTGGTGACTCTCAAATGGAAGGTGCAATGTCAGAAGGGAAGCTTTATTGTAAGCCCCCAAATCACTACCTTCCTTTACGCCAGACATGGCTTCTCCAACCGATGGGAATCACCTAAAGATTGTTTCATGGAAAGTTAAAGGGCTTCGCTCTCCAAGTAAGCACATGTCAATCCTTAGACACTTAAAATGTCTCCGGGCGGATGTGGCGCTGCTGCAAGAGACACACCTGTCTGCAGACGATTTAACTCGTCTTCCCAAACTATGGGTTGGTGATGTATACGGTTCACCGGCAATTGGCCGCAAGACTGGAGTAGCTATACTGCTCCACAAAAATCTGAGACATACTACAGTATTAGAGATATACAGACTGACTCGACTGGCCGCAAAATGACACTACATATGACTTTAGCCACTAAAGACGTAGCTATCACTAACATATACGCTCCTAACTCTCCCGATACTTCCTTTTTTCAGGACATGGTACACTTGGTAGGCGGAGACTTCAATTCTGTTATGTCCACATTGGCAGACCGCACAAGTGATCTAACCCGCAGGCCACGAAAAAAATTTTCCCTGACTTCTGACTCTACCCTTTTAGCACAGTCCATCGCTTCTATTTGTTTTGTAGACTTGTGGCATCTAACACACCCGACGGATCGAGAATATATCTTCTTTTCACCCCCCACAGTTCTTTTTCGCACATCGATTATTTTTTTGCCTCTCCTGCATTAGTATCAATGTTGAACCACTCGGAAATCAGCGACGCAAGAATTTTGGAACACAGCCCCATCATTATACATTAGTCACAAGCTAAACCCTCTTTTCCCTCACCCACATGGCGCTTTCATTCCTATCTGGGGACAACGAAGACTTCCGCCACATGCTGTATGAAGCATGGGCAGAATATGCTTCTACGAATGGGGCACACCTTACCGACCCGAACCTATTCTGGGAAGCAGGCAAAGCCTTCCTAAGAGGGAAAATCATTTCGTATACCACCCAATTTAAAAGATACTCCAGGCAACAATACATGCAGGCCAGTGAAGCTTTATGCTCACCTAACACTAAACTGCACCCCCGATAACATAAAAATGTGGCGACAAGCTAAACGTAATTTTGACCTATGGGCAGAGCGGCAAGAAGTGGCTAAAACATCCTACTCTACTTTACATTTTCACAGGTTTGGTATCAAGGCACGCAAACTATTGGCTAAGCTATGCTCAGAGCCAAGGCGACCCACCCATATCTCTGTTTTAAAAAACGCGACTGGCTCCCTGGTTATCTCACCTGTGGAAATTAGTAAATTATTTACAACTTTATATTCTGCAGACTCGACTGGCCAAACAACCGCAAAAAGACTTTATCCCTGACACCCTGAAGCATGTGGGATGGTGGCCCCTATCTCCCTACAGGAAAACAGGCACACATTAAACTGATCTCCAAAAAGGGAAAGGACCCCTTACACCCCTTCCTTACCCTTTTCTGTATGTTTTTTTTTATTATTGTATGTCATCCCTTTCTTTTTGAAAATTAAAATAAAGAATGTATGGGCGTATGTGTGGGGATAATCAATTTATATACTTGCTGTATTTACTATGTGCCCAAGATGTGTGTGGCTAAGTGTGCACAGACTACATCGCCCATATGCTGAATTTACTAACAAGTATTTTGAATGTAGAGATTGCTCCATTGTCCAAGTGTACACTGGCTATGCTGTGGCAGGTCTACAGTAAATTAAAAACTGTTAACATTTTTAAATGTCCACACTGCTATCTTTTCCAGGAGATTACAAAATGAAATTTTTAGGTCAGGCCATACATGGATCGAATTCCGAAAGAATTTTCTTTCGAAAATCCTATCTAAGAATTATCATTCGAATTACACACCATTAGTGGGCCGCAGCAACGGCCGATTTTCGTGCGGCCATTGAAGTTGAGTGGTCGGTTATGTTGGAAATTTTTGGAAAAATTAACGATCTTCTAATTAATGATGGGAGAATCATGCGAGAAATATAATAGAAAAAGAAATGTTCATAAGCACAAGAATAGAATATTCCCAGAAAGAAAAAAAGGTTCCCGACCACGAAAATTATTTTCTGTAACAACATGAGGTGAAATTGAAGGCTTTGTTGGTCGAATTTCGAAATCAATGGTTGCATCATCAGATTACAAAATTTCTGATTATCGAAAAAAAATGTGTTCGGAATTCGACCCATGTATGGTCTGCACTAGTAAACTATACACAGGTGAGAAAGTATTTACAGCACACAAGCTTATCCTTGTGAGTATGTGCAGAAGTCATATACCAACTGGCAAACAAGATTACATATGTTAGGGCTTGGAATGGAGGTTCAAATAATAAATACATGTACATGCACCGTCTTTTGGCACCAATCGCACAGTACAGGTTCATCACATGTAAACTTGTGCTTTAAATTGACATTCTCACCAAAAATAGGCTCAATTCATAAAGCTATAACAAGCGTTATTTGTCATAAAAAAATATATTTTTTCTTTTCTATAGTCTCTGGTCATGTACATATGAAAGTAACCAAGACAATTTTTTTATAACAAAAAAAAACAAACAATTTTTCCTGAGTTTTTTTTTTTTTTTTTTTAATTAGCTTTTTCATTTATCAGGATACTGGCTATGAAAACAAAGGCCTTTCTCATGTATGGCTAACTTTATGTATTAGCAAAGCATTTTAGCACACAGGGGTTACTTAGCATCTTGGCTTTTATTTACCTAAAAACAGAACACACTTCTTTCTCTGACTATATGTATGGGTGTTCCATTACAAAATAATTGATGCATATCAAAAGAGAAATTGCAATCAATGTTGTCAAGTCAAACCATAAACAGTTACACTGTTGCTAATGTTACATTTCTTAAAATATTCTTCTAATTTGCAAATTAGGCAGTGAATGGCAAAAAGACAAAATAGGACTATGAGGTTTTTTTTAATCCTGTACAGGAGTTGGCTTCATCACACTAGCGCAGAGGCCTGTACAGTGTGAATAAGGCGTTTGTTTACATGTGTGAAGACGCCTGACTGAACACATTGAATTGGTTTACTGTGAATAGCTGTTCCAGATTCTGTCTGCTCCCTTTTTTTTTTTAATATTAACCACTTCAATACAGGGCACTTAGACACCTTCCTGCCCAGACCAATTTTCAGCTTTCAGCGCTGTCGCAGTTTGAATGACAATTGCGCGATCATACAACACTGTACCCAAACTAAATTTTTATCATTTTGTTCCCACAAATAGAGCTTTCTTTTGGTGGTATTTGATCACCTCTGCGGTTTTTATTTTTTGCTAAACAAATAAAAAAAGACCGAAAATTTTGAAAAAAATAAAAGTTTTGCTTTTGTTTCTGTTAAAAAAAATTGTAAATAAGTACGTTTTCTCTTTCACTGATGGGCACTGATAAGGAGGCACTGACAGGCACTGATACGGCGGCACTGACAGGCACTGATACGGCGGCACCGATGAGGTGGCACCAATGAGCGGGCACTGACATGCGGCACTGATGGGCACTGGTAGGCGGCACTGATGGGTGGCACACATATGCAGCACTGATGGGCACTGATAGGCGACACTGATGGGCACTGATGGGTGGCACTGGTTGGCACTGGTTGGCACTGATAGGGTGGTGCTGATAGGCGGCACTGCTGGGCACTGATAGGCGGCACTGCTGGGATAAACAATCAGCACAGACCCCCCCTGTCAGGAGAGCAGCCGATCGTCTCTCCTCTACTCGCGTCTGTCAGACGCGAGTGAGAAAAATCCGATTACCGGCTCTTTCTATTTACATCGTGATCAGCCGTGATTAGACACGGCTGATCACGTGGTAAAGAGATCGGTGTTGCAGGGTGTCAGACTGACACCCCGCAACAACGATCGCCGCGGCTCAATATTCCTGATCACGTCATATGACGTCCGGTCAGGAATATCAAACCACTTTGCCGTCGTCATTTGGTAATAGGGCGGGTGGCAAGTGGTTGAATTCCTCCTGATGTCTATGTTCCCACACACACTCGTCCCTGCAGGATCTAACTCAGATGTGCAGCTAGGGTTGCCACCTTTTCTTCAAGCCAAACCCGAACACTTTAGCGGCAGCAATTTGCAGCCTCACTGTGCACCGTAAAATGCAGCCACTGTGCCCATCATATGCAGCCACTGTGCCAATCATATGCAGCCACTGTGCCAATCATGTGCAGCCACTGTGCCAATCATATGCAGCCACTGTGCCAATCATACAGCCACTGTGCCCACCATATGCAGCCTCTGTGCCAATCATACAGCCTATGTGTCCATCATATGCAGCCTGTGCCCATATGTGCTGGGGGCGCTTGGGGGGGTCAGATATGTGTTGGGGGGTGCTTTGTGAAAGAAGAGGGCCAGTGCAAGGGGGAGGGGTGGGGGGGTAGGATATGTACTGGAGGGGTCCTTTGGGAAGGAAGAGAGATAGTGCTAGGAGGGGTTGTCAGAATTCAAATCCAATCCACACTTCTAGCATAACTTCTCCCTGTCAAAGCCACCCCAGCACATATCCTCCTAACCCCTCGATCACTCTACATATTTTCTACCTTGTCCTCCTTTCCAGCCACCCTCTCCCCTCCTCCCTCCTCCATCTACAGAGCATAATAAAAACTTTCTACAGACCTGCTCCCCCCTCCTCCTCATGTGTGTACAGAACAGAGAAGGAGGAGGGGAGGAGCTTTGATACACTGACACTTTGCTCTGCTGAACCAAGCTGCTGTCAGGGAAAGGGGAGACGTGTCACTCTCAGTGCAGTCCATGTGAATGATGTGTCCGGGCAGAAGTAAACCCAAACACATAATTCAAAAACCAGACTGTCCGGGAGAAAACCGTACAGGTGGCAACCCTATGTGCAGCTGCTGCAAAAAAAGCCCTTTCTTTATTGTTCATTAGGGGACACAGGGTCAGATGTAAATCTTAGACCACTGGGTTACACTGCTACCTTCAAGGGGAGTTGGCCACTGGATAACTAAAGATCTGTTGGCTAGCCAGTTATGACCCCTTAAAGTCCAGCATGCCTTAGTTTTATGATAGTGTTCTAGGAGGATGGACATCTTTTCTCCTCAGAGAAATAAGCAAGATTTTTTTTCCTCAATCAGATTTCTTCCTTGTGCTACAGAGCTGAGCTCATATTGCAGGTATCCAGATTGGCTGATCCTTGGCGTAGCCTTGAAGGCTGTTCCCGGTCCTTGCCATGATGAAGATGCAGGGATGGCGCCTGTAATTTAACCCTCAGGCACTACGTTTCTGATTGTGGCACTCTTCAGGCACCTAGTGTCCTGCAATTGTTCGTAGCAGAGCACTTTACAGGTTCCAGGTACATTGTAATCCTGTCCCTAAAAACTCCCTTTGCAGTATGCTGCCTGAGAGATGAAGACTGAAATGTGACACGTTTCACTGGGTTCAACATTGGCACTCTCGTCTTTGTTAAGGGCTTGTTTACACTTGCTTCAAAACATGGCTTCGGACACGCTTTTTTAAAGCTCTCTGAATGCCAGCTAAAGCATCTGTGACGAAATAAAATGGTTAGCTTACAGTCCTGTTTACATCTTGCTTTTGCTTTGCTTCAAAAATGTTACCCTATTTCGCTTTAGTGGTGCTTCAAAGTGTCTTCAAAGCCTCCATAGAAGTCTATCACAAAGTTTGCTTGAAGCACCTGCAGCTTTTGAGAGGCATAAATTCAGCTTTAGCATCTCTTTGTTTTGGAGGTATTGCAGGTATGAGATATCAACATACAGGGAATCTGTCAAACTTCATTAACCACTTAAAGTCCAGCCGCCACAGTTGTACTGTGGCATGTTGGCTCTCCTGGGCGAATCGCCATCATGGTACGTCGGCTGCTTTAAGAACACAAGGGGCCGCGTGCGTGCCTGCAGCGCAGCGCCAGAGCTGATGTCCGTAGCTGGCGGCCACGATGTCCACCGCCCACCCTCGAAAGCTCCTGAGAGAGATAAAATGGGGATCCGTCAATGTAAACAGACAGATCCCCATTCTGTTAGGGGAGGATAGACAGATCGTCTGTTCCTAGTGATTAGGAACAGCGATCTATCTCCTCCCCCAGTCACTACACTGCCCCCAAAAGTTAGTAACACCTCCCTAAAGAACACTTAACCCCTTGATCGCCCCCTAGTGTTAACCCCTTCCCTGCTAGTGACATTTATACAATGATCAGTGGCTATTTTTAGCTCTGATTGCTGTATAAATGTCAATGGTCCCAAAAAAGTGTCAAAAGTGTCCCATCTGTCTGCTGCAATCCCGCTAAAAATCGCTGATCACCGCCATTACTAGTAAAAAAATCTATCTCCTATTTTGTAGACGCTATAACTTTTGCGCAAACCAATCAATATACGCTTATTGCAATTTTGTTTACCAAAAATATGTAGAAGAATACATATCGGCCTAAACTGATGAAGAAATTTATTTTTTTTTGGATATATTTATTATAGCAAAAAGTAAAAAATATAGTTTTTTCTTCAAAATTGTCGGTCTTTTTTTGTTTATAGCACAAAATAAATAAATAAAATCGCAGAGGTGATCACATACCACAAAAGGAAAGCTCCATCTGTGGGGAAAAAAGGACATACATTTTGTCTGTCACATCACATCAAAAAACACATCAAAAAAAGCATGTTGAAGGGGTAGACGCTTTAATGTGTGTTGAAGTCGAAGCAAGTATAAATGAGCCATTAGGGCTTTTCCCTATTGTGCATGGTGTACTTTGTGTCTCCTGCTACTCCACCTTTGGGGTTATTTCAATGGTGAAAATGGCAAGTGTGCCATACATCCACTCACTGTCTCATCCTGCCTTTCAGCATGAAGTCGTTTTAAGGCCACAGCTCGGCTTGCAAGGATCTACCTCTGCCTGTCCATGCTACCAGTGACAAAGTCACAGAGGGCAATTTAACCTTTCCTGTTTTAGTAGCTGGTTTGTGCAGTATATAAGAATGTAGAACCAAAGAAAGGGACCCCCCAGGCCTTTCCAGCTCATAATCCACTATGAGGCTCTGAGGTGGCTTGCAGTGTCCCTCCTCAAGGACCTGATGCAGGCAACCTGGATCATTGTACCCTGCTTGAGTCCCCACACTTTTTTAGAGTCTTCCCTTACTCCCTCAGCCATAGCTGCCTTCTCCACATAACCCAGGGAAGAATTTTTGTGGCTACATTAGTTTTTATGTAAAATCACTGCCATGATAGCTGACATAGAATGCAGGGGCTACAAGCGTACCTCTACTCCTCTCCTTCAGAGAAGTTTAAATCTTCCCTGACATTGCTCTCAGGCTTCAAGGTACCATATCGGTTCGGTTTATATAAACGCAGTCAGTACATGTCTTAGGCTGGAATAGCCTGCATCTGAAATGACCTCAGTTACCAGTCTGGGCTCCCTTAAAAGTCTTAAGCCTGTCAAATCTACCCAGTGTGCCTCCTCTTGTGGAATGAGCAAATGAACTGAACTCCGTTAGAGACCTCAAACATCTGCTGTCGCAGGAAAACGATAGGGAAGAAAAGTTTAGACCAACTTGGACTTTGTGGTCTATGTTTCGTTTTTCCGCAGCATACCAGGATTGGATTGCGAAAGAAATCTCCACAGAATCTAGTAAGCCATGATGGAGTGACCACTCCCCCCCCCCCAAAAAAACACTGATTCCTGTTGAGAGTTTATGGATTGGATGGATTAAGGACTGGAAACCCTTCCCAAGTCCCTGTTTGCCATGACAGGACCTGCCTTGCAACCTTTGCTGTTATGTAAATTTGTCAGACTTTAAGTGTTCTAACTATGGAAATGTCCAAAGCTCCCAAAGGTTTCTTCGCTTATCACTTTGTATTGGAATACCTGGCTTTATGCCCACTGCTCTACACTAGTCTGTCAATGGGCTTTTAGATATTGCACGTTTCATATCCAAAATTAATCTCCCGTCTGTGCATAAGTAGAGAACTTTATGGCTGAAGTAAACATTAATGCAAAAAACATTTACTGAATATGCATTTTTTTTTTTACGGAGAATGTCTCTTTGGTGCCTCACCCCTTATTAATGTAACTGTAGGAAAAAGTAGCCTTTTGCCCCAGCAAAAGAAAATGAACCCTCAGTCTGGAAAACCTTCTCCATTAGAAGCAAAAAAAGAAGTCCTTTCATTTCTCCCAGTTCCTGCCATAGATTATTATTATTATTATAATACAGGATTTATACAACGCCAACAGTTTGTGCAGCTCTTTTCAACATTAGGGCAGACAGTACAATTACAATACAATTCGATACAGGAGGAATCAGAGGGCCCTGCTCGTTAGAGCTTACAGCCTAGGAGATCAACAATTTTCTTTCCTTCCACCAATCAGTATTGATGAGCGAATCCCTCCCACAGAGCTATTGTATTCTGCTAGCGGGGAAGTTTTCCTTCCAGCAGAACACAATGATAAGTGTTGCTGGCTATAGCCGGTAGCACTAATCGTTTGGGAAAAACCCAACAGGCTGCTTGTACACAAGACAATCGAGGTCTTACCTGAGGTCTCTCTCTGTCCAGCGCTGTCCATGGGTGTCTCAGCCTTCTGAGATTCTTCCTCCTGATTGGCTGAGACAGCAACAGAGCCATTAGTTACCGCTGCTGTCAATCAAATCAGCTAGCCAATCAGGAGAGAGAGGTGGGGCCTGGGCAGGCTCCGTGTCTGAAGGGACACAGGGAGCCGTGACTCAGCTCGAATGCCCCCATAGCAAGCTGTTTGCTTTGGGCGCACTGAACAGGAGGGAGGGGCCAGGAGCACTGAAGAGGGACCCAAGAAGAGGAAGATCCGGGCTGCTCTGTGCAAATCCACTGCAACAGAGCAGGTAGGTATAACATGTTTGTTCTTTTTATAGGAAAAAAAACGAGACTTTACAATCACTTTAAGTCCAAGTCACATACCCAGATCCATTGCAAACCTTGAAACCCTATGTCTTCCAAGCCTGCAGAAAAGTATTCCTTGCACTGTGAGGGGAGTATCTGTTATCACTAATTGGACCAAAAGCAAAATGGATGCATGGGTCAAGTACATGGTGTCCAGGGGCTACAATCTGGAATTTCAGTCTCTGCCTCTGCCATGTTCATTCACGTTTAGAAATTTTCCATGGTCAGAGTTTCTCTCCATCAGGGAGATTGTCTGGCCTCTGTGGACATCAAGGATGCCTACTTGAATATCCCTATTTTTTCAGCGCATTAACGCTAAGTTTTGCAGTGGGCACATAGCACTACCAGTTTGTAGCTCTCCTGTTTGGTCTGTCCACTGCTCCTTGAGTATTCACCAAGGTTCTAGCCTTGCTACACTCCCAGGGAATCCCCATTTTGGGATATCTGGATGACTTCCTGCTGAGAGAACAGTCAGCTCAGACTGTATCAGCCAATAGCCAAAGGACCGTTCGGATACTACATAGGTTGGATCCATCAGAAGTCAGCGCTGGAATTATCTCATTACTTAGAGAATCTAGGTCTCTTTCTACATACCTGGACCAATTCGTAAAGGGTGTTATAGACACCCTTTGGAATTCCGACGGGGTGCAGCACCAAAAGGGTTGGTGCTCGCACCTAATTCATGCACCTTTCACAGACAGGTACATGACTATGTCCGTGTCTGCACTGGGGAAGGAGTCACACTGGACACTGGACACTCTTTCCCTAGTGTACGCACTCCTGCCCTCCCTCCCAGGCCACTGCGCTCATCACACTCACAGGAACTTAGCTGAGGAATTTTTTGCTAGGGTTGGGCGGACCCTGATGGGGAACTGAGAGACTGGTTCCCCATCAGGTCTGCTCCACTTTTGATTAACAGTGCATGGTAAAGGGTTCAGTAGAGACTTTCAAATCCACCCACTTTGTGCACTGTCACTTAAAGGTGAAGCAGTTTGATGGGGAACTAGTCTCTGTTCCCCATCAGGCTCTGCTCGCACCCAGTGTCAAGTCATTTCCCAAATATTGGCATTGCTCATATACTGTATAGGTAATTACATCAGCTGTCTCCCTGGCCATTTTGGTTACCTTTAGCTTTCAGCTGGGGAATTTCTAAAATTAAATGAGGCATGGGATACAGCACTTGTCAGGAAGCTGTCACAGACATGACAACTTACCAGCACAGGCACAGCCCACTACAGAGGTACAACAGATCAGAGTTGGTCTTAGATACTGCCAATTTCCTACATAGAGAACTAGTGATAATTCTTTAAGAATTTTTTGCTGCCACGGCGATAGGAAAAAAGAAAATGCAGCTCACAAACACTCTTGCTCTGGAATGACACCGCCCTAGTAAGAACTGGTTCCAGGTGCTGGCTTTGCTGGTTTGCAGTGAGGTAGAAAGAAATCCTAGATAGCCGCACTCTGGGATAAGGACATCTTTATTTCAATAAAATCCAACAATACAGTCAATTGCAGAGATGTACAGGGTGGTAGACTGCTAACGCGTTTCACATCATTTAGATGCACGGCGATAAATTCTTAAAGTGGCGAAAGTAAGAACTACCTGAATTTGCTGCACGTGTTAGTAATGTTACTAACACTGGTGCAAATGCTTGCCTGAATTAGGCTCAGGTAGTTCCTAAGGGAGCTACTGCCAAAAATCTGTTGTTGGGGCCATTTTGAATTCCCCTGACTGATTTTCTTCCATAAGATAAACTCCAGGCACCCTAGTGTCCTTTTCACAAAAGGCTGTGATAGGCAGGTAAGTATATTTTACTGCAGAACACACATCTTCTTCAATATAGTGCCTGACTGCTGGTAAGTTTTTTTTCGAGGTGGATATGACGAAACATGTTGAGGTCATGGGGCACACCTCCTGATGCTTCCCCCTGCAACAGGCTGGAGTGCATGCCAGCTAAGACTGGCTTGAATTACCTATCAGCTCCATCCATCCAATGCCTGAGAGCTTACCGATGCAGCTGCCTGCACAGAGCGCAGCCCAGAAGACCTTTACACATACTGTCTGACAGGGCTGTACACATGCAGCAAATATAATGCTTTGGTTCCTGCGCATAGTATTTTTAACTTGGCTGCAAAGTCTGAGAGGCAGCACTGCCTGTAAAACTCGCCCACTTAGTTCATTGGGAGCACACTTCCAATACAAACCAAACGGCTCACGGTTGCAGTATGATTATTTGTACTACAGAATCTTCCTTGAGATTGAAAAAAAAAGAAAAGAATAAGTTCAGGAGGTGGCAGGATCACTTCCTGAATGCCTGTCCACCGCTGCAATACTGCCCTCTGAAAAGCAAACCATTGCAGAACGCTTTTCACAGGGCGGTAAGCACCAATGTGAAAGAAGCCTTAGGCTGCATTCACATCTGTGTGTAGCTTACCCACTCATGTTTTTTTGCACGTTTTTTAAATGTTAACATGAATCACGGAAGGAGCAGTCCATTCAAGTTGGTACTCAGACAGCTGCCATAGCCCCGATATTTTTTTAAACAGCGTGCGGTCCGCTTTAGGATAAAAGGGTGATATGCTACGTGATTACTTTTATTGGCGGCGCGAGAGGTGCCCACCCCCCTCCCACCACGTCCTGGTCATCTTCGCCGCATCGGTAGTGGCGAAGATGATCCGGTCCATTCTCCTGAGAGGCAGGAAGTCGAGTGAGGGAATAATGGCCTCCACTCGAGTCAATGCCGGGAAGTCCGCTCTCTGCTGACGTCACAGAAGTCGGTCCAGGCTCCGCGCCATCACGACCGCGGAGTCGGGATCCGCCAGATCCCTGGACCGTGACCCAGCCCAGCCTCTCAGCGAGCCGTCCCCTCCACAGCCCAGCACTCCAGTGAGCGAGGAAGGAGAAGAGCAAAGAGCAGTGACTGACAGTCTACAGCTCTCTGCTCACGGAGCTCTGAAAACCGAGCGATCGGCGGTGTCCGATCGCTTGGTACTCAGTGTGGAGGCGCCAGGGGACAGATGCAGCATCCACCTAGGTAAGTATGAATCTGCAAAAAAAAAAAAAAACCCTTTATTCCTCTTTTAATAATAGAGCTTGTGTACACGGGTGTAAAGAAAGCTGCATTTTGAGCAATAATACAGTGTTTGTATTGTACAGATCTGAATGAAATTTTCCATCGACCGTTGCACACAGCTATATAAAGATCTGTAAACCTGTGCTGTGTTCAGACTTGTAAAAACGAAATAGAAAAAAATGCATCTAAGAAAATGTACATGCATAAATTTTATCTCCTGACTTTAAACCAAGGCTAGAAGGAACAAAATAGGAACTTTACACATATAAAACGTACAGACATTTAAGCGCCTGCATGTGTAAAAACGCATGCACTTTTACAGAGGACGCTTTTGCACACATTTCCCAGCATGCACCTGTGTATCTGATGAGTATATTTCATTCCGCCTGTGTACATGAGCCCACATGACAGCAACTTGGAAAATAAACAGAACTCCAAGCTGCTTTCAGAACTTACTTCTACACAAAGTCAGTCAACTAGCAAAGTACAGGTTAAAAAAAATGAATCCCACCTCTCTTTTCTTCTTCTCTTTAAAATTGCAAACTTTCATTCAATGTTAATTTCAGTTCAATCACTTTACATGTGATTTTCTGGTTTATGTATGTATGCTTCTTTTTTAAATTCTAGTTTCACTCACCAGCAGCCTCTCTCTCTTCAGCCATATCTGTTGCCTTCAGTTACCATGGGAACATCACCTTTCAATAGGGGGCGGGTCGCATATCTGCCATCTTTAATTAGGGAAGTCTGCCCTGAGCGTGTCTGGTGGTAGAGGGGAGAAAAGCATATACGCATCCACCCAGTAGGTGGCGGTATATGCACCTAAAATCTATAGCCATAAAGCATTACAGGAAGAACAGGTCTGCTTGTGCTTGCAGCCTGTGTGGAAGTTATAGCTGCATTTCCTGCAAGTCTCAGCCTCTTACTTCCCCGAGTAGTCGCAGAAACAGCTTGTGAGCAGATGCAGGACTTTCCTTGTTCTTATGCTGTGGGTTTGATTTGCTAAAAAGAGAGAGAGAGAGTGCAACATCTGGTGCAGCAGCCTGTGCATGGTGGCCAATCAGCTTCTAACTTCAGCTTGTTCAGCTAAGCTTTGACAATGAGCCCCAGTTTACATCGGTGCGATTTGACAGGTAAAATTGCATGTCAAATCGGAGCCTATTGCCAGCAATAGGAATGTCCCAAATCAGTGTGACGCTGACTTTGTGGCGCCGTGCCGATTTCCAAAAGTACTTTCTGCACTACTTTTGCCAGCTGTGGGTGGCGATTTGAATAGACATCTGTGCATGAACCCACACAAATGTCTTTCAATTCACCCCTAAAGTCGGACAGAAATGCAGCTTTGAAATCGTTTTCAAAGCCGTGTTCAGTGTGAATGAGGGCTAAAACCTGGAAGCTGATTGGTTTCGATGCAGAGCTGCACCATATTGTAGTAAATAACGAAATAAGTAATTTAACAAAAAAAAAGACCAAAAATTTTAAACAAATAGTTTATTATAGCATACTAGCTTATGAATTACTTACCTGAGATCGAAGCGACCCTCGTTCGCCCCCCTCCGACGCCGCCATCTATCCTCTGGGTATCGTGGCTCCGGCGCTGTGACTGACCGGAGTCGCGATGACATCACTCCCGCGCTGGCGCCGCCACTAACGGCATGATCGCCGTTAGAAATGGCACACTCAGTGCGCCTGCGCCCGATGTCGACGGTGCCGATATTTCTGTAAACATCTCCTAAACCTTTTAGGTTTGGAAGATATTTCTTGCTCCCACAGGTAAGCTTTAATCTGGGCTTTCCTGTAGGTTAAAGTGGTTGTAATGGGTTTACAACCACTTTAATAAGGCTCTACTGATAAGGCGCCACTGATGGGCTCAATTGGGGACAGATAAGGCACACTGATGGGCACTGATGAGGAGGCACTGACGAGGCGGCACTAATGAGAACTGATAAGCTGCATTCATGGGGCTGTACAAATTATCAGTGCCCTGATTATCAGTGTAAATGCTGTATTCCCTGTGCTCTGTCAGATCGGCTCTCCTTTCCTCACAGCCTGTCTCTGAAGAAAGGAGAGACGATAACATTCAAGGTTGTTTACATATGACCAGCTGGGATTGGACATGGTCACATGGTAAAGGGCCGCTGTGATTGGCCCTTTTCTCAGATCTGTGACCCACTGTGTCCCTTGGATCACACACACTTTCCGATGCATAGGAATTGGAAATGCGTTCTCTGGAGGACATGCAGGGACGCCCTTCCAGAACTGGAGAGGTGCGTTGTAGTCGTATATATCGGCTATATCGCATTGAACAATTAAAACAATTTTTTAGTAAACAAAAATCACTAGAGTTCATTGTAGCGCACACAAACACAATGGGGTTTCTTTATTAGGGCAAATGGACTGTGCACTGTGCAAGTGCAGTAGCTCTGCTGACTTCCATCATCCAATCATGTGCAAGCAAAAATGCTCTTTTTTAAAAAAAATATTTACCTTGCATGTGATTGGGTATTTCTTTGTACAGCTTTACCTCAGTGTGAAGCTTTACCTCATACGCTAAGCTCTGGAGCAACTACACTTGCAAAGTGCAGTCTATTTGCCTTTAGTAAATCAACCTCAATATATTACACTTTTTTTTGTGTGTGTGTGTAAAATATAAGATGAGGTTGCAACGAGTAAATTGATAACCAACCTGCCAAGCCTTAACATTGTGCATACCCATGCAACAGCGACAAACTTTGGTACCCCAAATTGTCCATAGGCATCATCTGAGTCATCTTAGTCAAAAGTCCATCTTGGGAGCGACCAAGAGAGGGCGTTTTCACTCCTACATACTGTGGGACAATGGGGGAAAATGTAGACATCCTCCAACAGTGTGCAGAGAATGCAGATCACAGCTGCGAAAAGAGACAAAAGAATATGGAGATTTGGAGGCTGAAAGCAATAGAAGGCATGCCTCCCAATCTTTTGAGATGGGAACGAGGGACACCTACCAGGAAAAGCATGTAGACATAGAACATGCCCCCTTAAAGGAGAATTATATGTAGCAATAACTCTCGGTGGAGCTGCTGGTTTAAAGCGGGCTGTTACTGTCACCTCCGTTACCTCTATTTCACCAGAACCGGGTCTAGGGTCCCGTTGAGTTTAATACCAGACAATGTAGGCATCGGACACTTGAGTATCTTTTCCAATGCTTTAATAAACATAACTGTAGGAAGTAGCAGGAAAGAGGTAGAAGAAGAGTTGCAGGGAAGTTCAAATACCTTTTCTTAGTGTATTATTAGGAATTGAAATCTTGTAGGTGAATCTACTTTTCCTCTTAGAGTTGAATCTTTGCCCGCCTGGATAGGTTTCTCTCACTAACCTAGCAGCCAGTATGCAGCATGAACAAAAGTCTCTGCCACAGACTTGAATAGAACAAAACCTGTACGATCCTCTGCCACAGGATGTAATGGTTTACGATGGATAGCAACCACAGCACTAGAACCTTTAACCCGACCTGGCAGTACTATGCGGTAAGATAACTTTAGGATACGTCCTCCAACTGAGTCACCAGGCCCCTCTCCAGACCAGCACTCTGCATGATCCTTCCATGATGGGTCCTCCCCTGGGATCTTCTCAGTTGTCCAGTTTCTTCCCGTAGGACAGACAGCCCAGGACCATTCCACTGCCACTGTAGTAGGCCCCAGACAAGCTTCTGGGCCCACCCACCCGCTGCAGCAACGTGGGCCTGTCGGCCAGGAGGTGGAACGAAAGACGAACCCTAAAACATGGCGTCTGTCCCATAAATACCTTCTCCCAGAATGCAACTCGGAGGACCACCTCCACCCAGTTATCTCCGGGACAGAGGAGCACTCATACACTTCAACGTGTTTCCTTTCCAACACCGACCCATGGTGACAACGACACCCACAGGCACAGTGTGAAAGTACACGCAACTCAGTCAAGTTGGGACAGAGGCAAATCTGACTATGTATGAACGGATAACCCACTAAATTTACCTATAAGTAGTAGATTGAAAATCTACCAGCGCTACATATACAAAAAAAAAAAAATATGATGATTAGTTAAACCCTCAAGTGCTTTTTTTTACCACTACTATTCCTTTAGCCATACTGGCTTTTGAAATTTACAAATGCAGCAATTTAGAATTGGACCATGGTTTAGCACTAAAAAACACTTTTTGAAATATAGGAAATATAAAAAGTGCATTTTGTATACAACTATGTAGATCAGACCAAAATTAGGGACAAATAAAGAGCAAAAAGGCACAGTCCTTTGTTTTAAATCAGGGATAGTCCCTCGAAATCAGGGACAGTTGGGAGCTATGTATGTAGAAGGTACTTTTGTTGAGTTGCAGGGCAACTGTCAGTTTTTATTGCTGTCTGTGCCCCTGTTAGTGTAATTCACCCTCTCTATTTGTCCTGTTTATTATTAACACTGAAAGTGAAAGTAAAAGAAAATCCCAAACTGTGTCTGCAGAACAGAAATAGAGGGGAAATCTTCCAATGGGGACACTAGTTATATAGACCTGGGGGTCCCCCAAGAGATTCCCCTAATTTGCTGGGATTTCCCCTCACTTCCTGTTTTGGCTATGGGACAGGAAGTGAAGGAAAATCTCCCCAATGGGACAAAGATGGCAAAAATAAACCTTACAGGGGCTATAACCCTTCCTTACTCTATCCAACATGAAAAAAAAAGAAAAAAAAGCTTTGATTATAATTCTACTTTAAAGTGATTGTAAGGGTTTTTTTTTTAAATAACAAAAATATCATACCTCCACTGTGCAGCTCGTTTTGCACAGAGTGGCCCCGAACCTCGTCTTCTGGGGTCCCCCGGCGGCTCTCGCAGCTCCTCCTCACATCAGATAACCCCCTAGGAGAAGTGCTCTCCCGAGGGGGTACCTTGCGGACACGCTCCCTAGTCCAGCATTCGGGGTCAATAGCCGCCGAATGTATGACTCGTCCCCACCCCGACGCCCGCGTCATTGGATTTGATTGACAGCAGCGGGAGCCAATGGCTGAGCTGCTATCAATCTATCCAATCAGGACATGAGACACAGGCCAAAGCTGATGTGCTCGTTCCCAAATTTCGGGGCTCAGGTAAGTATAAGGGGGGCTCAGGGGCAACAAAAATGTTTTTCACCTTAATGCATAGAATTATTGAGGTGAAAAATGGCAAGGGTTTACAACCCCTTTAAGACTACATACTTAGAATTTTTTAAACCAGACTTTAGTGTCACTTTAATATCAGAATCATTCTAGCTGTGGCCTCCCTTTTACCAGAAAACGGATTACACAGATTTTCTGCTATGTCATTACAGTTCTGTTTATCCTGACTTTGAGCCCATTCAGACATCTCTGCAATTCATTTTGGTGTGAGAGGTAATACGTGTTGCTATAGAGGCTGCCCTATTTTGAATGAGCTTCCAATACACCACAACAATTCAGCATTTTTTTCAATGCAGCACACAGATTTTTCACGTCTGTGTATTTCAGTTCTCTGAAATGTGCATGTCTGCTGGCAGGGTCCTTCGGGGTTGCCATTCAAACTGGCGTACCTTGTATCATTTGTTATCACAATGCACAGGTTTGAATAGAGGGTTCATTCACACCAAGGAGATCCATTTAACACACCTATGTTATGTCATGCTTTAAATGCTTCAGATCCACGCTATAGTCGAATGACGGCTACAGCGTAGATCTGCTTTGCCAGGAGAAGGGCGCGCGCGGCGCACGCTGTGTTTACCTGAGTCAATAAGACTCAAGTGATCACAGATTCGAGTAAGGGGCCAATCTCGGCCCCTTACCACGTGATCAGCTGTCAGCCAATGACAGCTGATCACGTGACGTAAACAGAGGATCGGTAGTCGTTTTTTTCTTCTCATGCTGACAGCCTGAGGAGCAAAAAAGCCGATCACCGGCTTCTGTTTGAAGGGACATCGGTCCCTAAGAGGAAGAGCCTCATATGTGCCCACCAGTACCACCTGCCAGTGCCAGTCAGTGCCCACAGATCAGTGCCCACAGTACATAAGTGCCAGCAATCAGTGCCACCTCTCAGTGCCCACAAGTACCACCAATCAATGCTCACCAGTGGTGCCAATCAGTGCCACCTACCAGTGCCGATCAGTGCCCATCACTGCAACCCATCAGTACCAGCTATCAGTGCCACCTATCAATGCCCTTGAGTGTCACTCATCAGTGCCCAATAATGCCACCTATCAGTGCCCACCAGTGCCACCTCATCAGTGCCCATCAGTGCAGCCTATCAGTGCCCATCAGCATACATCAATGAAGGAGAAAAACTACCTGTTTGCAAAATGTATTAAACAAAATATAAAACGGTTTTGTATTTTTTTTTTTTTTTTAATGTAGTCTTTAATTTTTTTAACAAAAAAAAAACGCAGAGGTGATCAAATACCACCAAAAGAAAGATAAAATTTAATTTGGGTACAGTGTTGTATGACCGCCCAATTGTCATTCAAAGAGTGACAGCGCTAAAAGCTGAAAATTGGTCTGGGCAGGAGGGGGGATTAGGTGCCCAGTAAGCAAGTGGTTATTATATATTGTATTAAGGTAGCCCATTCATTTGAATGTACTGCCCATTGCACCACAACAGACCAGAAATCTCTCTTGCAGCATTTTCCCCAGCACAATGCACAGTAGGGAGTTATGTCATGTTGAAATGCACTTCATGATGGATGGCAACTCAATGCATCAACACACACATTTTCACTTTTGGAACGTTTTTTTTCATGGTCAGTGGCATCAAATCTACGTTCGTTTTGGAACTTACTAACAAGGAAATTTGAAAGAGCAGCATGGAAAATTGACTTGAAAGGACGAACTTTTAACTGAATGTGGTTTTCGTTTGGGAAAAATCAGCCACATTGTAATGCGCATGTGCTAAGCACAAAAGAAACCAGTTTAACAATTTGCCTTCTGGGCACTTTCACCCCCTTCCTTCAGCACTGTCGCATTTTGAATGACAATTGCACGGTCATGCATCACTGTACCCAAACAAGATTTTTCTGATTTTTTTTTGAGACAGATAGAGCTTTCTTTTGGTGATATTTATTAACCACTGGGTTTTTTTTTTTTTTGCTAAACAAACGAAAAAAGAACAACATTTTTTCTTTTTTTTTTACGTTTTTCTTAAGGTCTGTTATAACAAATAAATAAGTTTTCCTGACAGGCTCCATGGCAGCATACGTGTGGGTTGACCCCGCCTCCATAACTACCCAATAGGACCCCTCCCTATAAATTTCAGCTGTGGGCTCTCAGCCGTGTTCCTTTTTTGTCCTCCTCCGTAGGACCTGATGTTTGGTTCTCCTACCTGAAGACGATGTCCCGCGATCGTATCGGCCGACTGATGTGATGTCTCATCCCTCCGATAAGCCTTGACTGTTAAGCAGGGTATGGAGTGTATTGCAGAGTAAGCGCTGAAGAGCTGGAGTCATTTTTGAATGAAAAGCGCGCACAGGCCGATTGCCTAGCAGTATGCAGGTGGCCATTATCTGCCAAAAGCCCGGTGTGTGTATGGATGTTCCGGCCGAGTCGATCGTAGGTGGTGGTGAGCATATATCGCCTTCATGGCAGCAGTGTATATATTTGTTGTTGTTGTT
Source organism: Lithobates clamitans (assembly GCA_037952925.1). NCBI lineage: Eukaryota > Metazoa > Chordata > Amphibia > Anura > Ranidae > Lithobates > Lithobates clamitans. The sequence continues at coordinate 2,289,084 of JBBGZY010001062.1, forward strand.
TTTTCTCTCTGTATGCTTTTGTCAAGATTGCCTATGCAGCGGCTGGTTCCCTGTGCGTTCCAGCCGCCGCTCCCTCTACTTCCGGGTTCTGTCTGCGTTCTGCGCAGGCGCAGTTCCGGAACGAAAGCGAGGCCTGGTTTCGCGCATGCGCACGACGACCGTGGGCCTGGCGCGGCCGTGACGTCACGCGGCGCCAATTTTAAAAGCCTGGGGAAGCTTGCAGAGCTCGGGAATGATCGTGGGCATAGCGGCGACTTCCCTGAGCATCTGCAGGGCCTTCCCCAGGTAAGTGCAGTACAGATGGGTCTGTGCTTGCTGTTTTGCTTTCTGGTGTATCTGACTTACTCTGTGTTCACCTGCAGTGATTCCCAGCATCAGCCATGGACTCTTCACTGCCTCCTGGTGGCCAGTCCTCTCGCAGCAGGTAGGATTTGAATGTATATTTCTTTACTTACCTGCTGGGGGGAAGAGAGCGGAGTGTAGGGCATCATTCTGACTTGTGCCTTTCTCTCTCTCTATTCCTGTCTTCCTTCTTTCCTTAGCCCTTCTAGGTCTGATCAAAGACAAAGTAGTTCCCGCAGAAGGAGCGGGTCATCTAAATCACACCACCGGCATTCCTCCTCTGGCTCTAGACACCATGGTTCATCCTCTAAGTCTAAAGACCACAGTAGAGGCTCTCCTCACCCCCCCTCATCTCATAGGGGACCGGAGAAAATATGTTGGGGATGCAGGGCCCCAGTTCCTGCCAGCAAGTCTCTCTGTGACCGCTGTTTTTCTAAAGCAGCTAATGAGAGGGAAGGTGCAGACCAACACCTGGAGACTCTAATCAAGCGAGTTGTGAAAGAATCACTGCAGGAGAGAGACGCTGCAAAGCCTCGTGATTCTCCTCAAGATCCACTGATTCCCCTGTCAGAAGAGGGTCCAGTTCCTGAGACGTGGGAGTCTTCTCAACCTAGCCACCAGTCTGCCCCCCCTTCAGATAGTGGGTCAGAAGCAGATGATCCTGGAATGGGCTTTGAATATGCCCTGGTTCCTTCTCTGGTGAAAGCGGTTAAAAACGCTCTGCTTTGGGAAGATCCAGTTATTTCTCCTGCCAAACAGAGAAAGTTTTTCAAACAGCTCAGCAAGGAGCGTCATTATTTTCCTTTCCTCACGGAAGTGGGAGCTATAATTTTTGAAGAATGGGGCAAGATAGATAAAAAAAGCTCTATGCAATCCAAAGTCGCAAAACTATACCCTTTCAAGGAAGAAGAGGTTAAACACCTTGAGTCAGCTCCCTTGGTAGATGCTGCATTAATGAGGCTTGTGAGATATGTGACTCTGCCTCTTGAAGATACAGTCTCATTTAAAGATCCGCTAGAGAGACGGATTGATGCCGACCTAAAAAGGATTTACCTGACAGCAGGCACAGTGTGCAAACCAGCTCTGGCCTTAGCAGCAGTCTCTAAAGCTTTGGAGGCATGGTCAGACAATGTGAATGATTCTCTTAGAGGTATCTCTGAAGAAGCGGCTAAGAGCTCCCCTATTCAGGAAATCAGGCTTGCCTCTGCCTTTCTGGGGGAGGTCTCTATTGACATTGTCCGCCTGGTGGCTCGGGTGATGTTGTCGTCGGTCACCGCCCGTCGGGCCTTGTGGCTGCGACCTTGGTTGGCGGACCCAGCCTCTAAACAGGCTTGGTGCCGTATTCCATTTGAGGGTTCATCCCTCTTTGGCAACAAGCTGGATAGCGCCATTACCCGGGCTACGGGTGGTAAATCGGGGTTCCTCCCTCAAGACAGGCGTTTACAGAATCAAAAACGCACCTTTTCAAGATCGCAGAACACCGACCGTGCAAGGGAAGCACGTAGCTATAGGCCTGGTCGGGAATTTTCTAGATCCTGGAAATCCAGGCAGTCCTCTTTTAAAAAGCCCACAAAAGGGGCTTCCACCAGTAACCAGGACTCCACTAAGTCCTTTTGAAATTGGGCCCGCTCAAACATGTCAGGTGGGGGCTCGTCTGCTCCACTTCCGGCATGTTTGGGCGGCTTCAATTCGGGATTTCTGGACTGTCAAGACAGTGTCCTCAGGCCACACCTGGGTTTTCAACAGCACTCCCAGACTAAGATTTATACCAACAAATCTTCCAAGTTCAGAAGAGAAGAAACAAGTTCTTTTAGCTTACATAAGCTCTTTATTAGCTCAAAACGCAGCCATTCCTGTTCCAGATGGCGAACGAGGAGAAGGCATGTATTCTCCTCTGTTTCTGGTACAGAAGAAGAACGGCACATGGAGGCCTGTTATAGACCTGACTCATCTCAACCGGTTTATCCGAAAGGAAAAATTCAAGATGGAGTCACTATTAACGATTCAACAATCGATTCATCTAGGAGATTGGCTGGTGTCGATAGACTTGAAAGACGCCTACTTTCATGTCCCAGTGGCGGCAGACTTCCAAAAGTTCCTTCGCTTTGCTGTAGGCGATCAACACTTACAGTTTACCTGCCTTCCATTTGGTCTCACAACATCACCTCGGGTGTTTTCCAAGGTTCTGCTGGCTGTTGTTGCTCTGCTCCGAGTCAAAGGAGTTCGCCTTCACCACTATCTCGACGACCTCCTCCTTTTAGGCCAGGACAAGGGTCAGCTTCTAAAGCACAGGAGTCTAGTAATCTCCACTCTCCAAGAGTTTGGGTGGCTCCTGAATTTGGAGAAAAGTCACCTGATTCCATCTCAGTCTCTCATATTTCTAGGTGCCCATTTCAACACACTAGAGGGCACCATCTCGCTACCAGAGGAGAAGATCGTGGTGATCCGGGACAGGATCCGTTCGACTCTTGCTTCATCTCACCTTTCCGCTCTTCAATGTCTGAAGGTGATCGGCACAATGGCAGCCACCATTCCCATGGTGAAGTGGGCTCAATGGCGCACTCGCCCATTCCAGAAAGGGTTTCTCCAACAGTGGGATTCTCCCAGCAAGAATCAGCACATCCTTCTCACTCCAGCCATGAGAGAGTCTCTCCTTTGGTGGCTCCAGGGGAAAAATCTCCGCAATTGCCATTCGATTCTCCCCATCACTTGGGTCACAGTGACCTCAGATGCCAGCAATCGGGGCTGGGGCGCTCATTGCCTGTCAGAAGTGGCTCAGGGCAGATGGATCTCGCCATCCCAGAAGACTGTATCCAACATTTTGGAACTTCGAGCGGCCTTTCAGGCGCTCAGATCCTTCTACCATCTGATAAAGAACTCCTCAGTGATGCTCCGGTTGGACAACACAACCGCGGTGGCCTATATAAGGAAACAAGGTGGGACTCGCAGTTGGTCCCTCCTAAGGGAAGTGGAGCCAATCATGAACTGGGCTCAGAAGAATCTGTCCAACATTTCGGCAGTTTACATTCCGGGGGTTCAGAATGTTCAGGCGGACTTTCTGTCCCGTGTTCAAATGGACAACAACGAGTGGTCCTTGCACAAAGAGGTGTTCAAGTGGCTCCTGACACTGGGAGTGTCTCCAGAAGTGGATCTGTTTGCATCCCCATGCAACTACAAACTCACCAGGTATTACTCGAGGTTCCGGGATCCCCAAGCATATGGGATAGATGCCCTCACGGATCGGTGGAGGTTCAACAAGGCGTATGCCTTCCCTCCGGTACCTGTGATACTCCAGTTTCTCCGCAGGCTCAGAACAGAGGAAGTGGAAGTCATGGCAGTGATACCGTTTTGGCCCAACAGGCCATGGTTTCCCCTCTTAACTCTCCTCAGTTATCGGGAGTCAATCCCTCTGCCTCTCAGGGCGGATCTTCTGTCCCAAGGTTCTATCCTGCATCCATGCCCTGCTCATCTACATCTCAGGGTTTGGTTTTTGAGAGGGGAAGGCTTGAAGCCTTAGGTTGTCCAGAAGAAGCCATCCCGACGCTTCTGAATGCCAGACGGAAGAGCACTAATAGAGTGTATGAACGTATCTGGTCCAAGTTCACAGAGCACATGGCCTCTAGACCTAATCCTTGTGGTTCTCCAAAAGTCCAGGATATCCTCAGCTTTCTGCAAACAGGGTTGGATTTGCCTCTAGCAGTAAGTTCCCTTCGTGTGCAAATATCAGCCATCTCGGCATTCACAGGAATTTCATGGGCTAACCATGCCCTGGTTCGCCAATTCTTCAAGGGTGCTATCAGGCTAAGACCTCAAAGAAAACCGAGATTCCCCAAATGGGATCTTCCCCTTGTTCTAGATTTCCTTTCCACGCTTGGAACAGATCCTGATAATCCTCTATCAGTTAAAGACCTTACACTCAAGACCGTCTTCCTGGTGGCAGTAACTTCAGCCAAGAGAGTGTCTGAAATCAGGAACTTAGGTTCCAAAGAGCCTTTCCTGACCTTTTTCCCGGATAGAGCAGTATTAATTCCCATGTTGGGCTCAAACCCTAAAGTGACATCTATTTTTCACGAAAATCAGGAAATTGTATTGCCTACCTTTAATACAACAGAAGGTCAAGAAGTTCATCCCCTTGATGTCGGACATACTTTGAGTCAATACCTGGAAGCTACGGAATCATTTAGACAGACGGACTTCCTTTTCATTCTTCTGCAAGGGAAAAATAGAGGAAAACGGGCCTCAATCAGATCCATCTCTGCTTGGATAGTACAGGCCATTCAAAGGGCTTATAAAGCGAAGGGCTTGGCTCCTCCAGAGGCAGTGACTGCACACTCAACTCGGAGTATCTCAACCTCGTGGGCGGCTTCTCTTCATGTCGCACCCGAAGTTATATGTAGAGCGGCTTCCTGGTCATCTATCAATACATTTGTTTCTCACTATTGTGTTGAACCTGCCGCTTTGTCATCCATTAATTTTGGTTTGAAAGTGCTGTCAGTGGACAGTGTTAAATAAATTTATTTTCTCGCTCAGCATTGTGCCCACCCGGGTGTGTTTGGCGAGTTATTTCCCACACGTATGCTGCCATGGAGCCTGTCAGGAAAACGGAAAATTTATATCAAATACTTACCGTAATTTTCCTTTCCTGATAGGCTCCATGGCAGCAGGAGTCCCTCCCAATGCTTGGAGTAGGCTAGTTACGAAACACGGCTGAGAGCCCACAGCTGAAATTTATAGGGAGGGGTCCTATTGGGTAGTTATGGAGGCGGGGTCAACCCACACGTATGCTGCCATGGAGCCTATCAGGAAAGGAAAATTACGGTAAGTATTTGATATAAATTTTCCGTTATTTTTCTCCATCACTGATGTGCACTAATGAGGCTGCACTGATGGGCACTGATGAGGCGGCACTGTTGTGCACTGATAGGTGGCACTGATAGACATCACTGATGGGCACTGACAGGCATCACTGATGGGCACAGGTTGGCAGCACTTGTGGGCACTGTTGGGGCTGGACTGATAATCAGGACACTGATAATCAGTACCCTGATTATCAGTGTAGATCTCCCCTGTGTGGATTTGTCGGTTTTCGACTCTCCTCACATGCTGTAAGCGCAAGGAGAGGACTGCCAATAACCGGCAAATCCTGTTCACACTGTGATCAACTGTGATCTGACTCAGCTGGTCACATGCTGAAGAGCCGCTGTAATTGGCTCTTTACCCCGATCAGTGATCAGCTGTGCCCGAAGGACACAGGGCAGGGAGTGCGCGGGAAGCGCGATCATGGGATGATGTCCATAGACGCCCTCCAGGCAATGTGAGCCCTCGTCTTTCGGCTATGGCATGAGTGGGGGGTGGTTAATACATCTGGGATTCGAACAAATTTAGTTGGGCTTCAAACAAAATCAGTTGGTTCAGTGGGGCTTCGAACAAAATGAGTTGGTTCATTTGGATATCAAGATCAAATTCTCTCGCAATTGATTTCTCTCTGAACATTAGAACAAAGATCTAACCATGTATAGCCAATGTAAAGCTTTAACTTCATATTTCCTGACAGACTCCATGGCAGCAACGTGTGGGTTTAGTCCCACCTCTACTACCCTATAGGACACTACTCCCATAAATCCCTGCCCTTGGCCATGTTCTTTTTTTTGTCCTCCTCGGCAAGGACCTAGTGGTGGTCTTTCTACCCGAAGATGTTTTATCCCCACGATCAAGGTTGGCCGAGCTGCGACTTCGGGATTGGATAGTCGCATTACTCCGCTAAGCCCTAGCTATTAGCAGGGTATGAAGTGGGGCATTGGAAGAGGCGCTGGAAGAAGCCAGTATCCTGGTCACTGGCAGGCAAGGCTGCGCATTGGTCGGATAGCCAGCTATTAGCAGGTGATCCCTTGTTGCCCCTGGAAAGTCCGGTGTTGTCATCTTACCTTCGGCCATGGTGATCGTGCTGGGAGTGGTGAGATATTCCTGTTGGTCATGGCAGCAGTATTTGTAACATACTTGTCTTTTCACCTTTTTTGTCTGTCTTTTTCTGTCTTTTTTTTAATTTACTTGTATTGTGTACTGGCATGGCGGCTGGTTCTTCCTGCGTTCCAGCCGCCGTTTTACTTTTGGTTTCACGTTCGGCCGCACTGCGCATGCGCGAGTACGGTACGAAAATGAGGCCCAGTTTTGTGCATGCGCGATAGCGTCAAAATGACGCTAATTGCGCATGCGCGCTGGCGTACGCTCGCCGCGGGCGGTGATGTCACAGGGGCGCCCTATTTAAACAGAGCAAATAGCCTGCAGGCTTTGGGAATGCTTACAGGCTATTGTGGTGACTTCCCTATACCCCCAGTGAGTCAGCTCCTGGTAAGTGGCTTTCTTAAGCAGGAGGGTAGGTGCTCCCTGTCCATTATACTGATTTTCATGTCTTTTCAGCCCAGATGGATATTGCTGAAGACATGGATTCCCCACCGCCTGCCTGTGGCCAGCCTCCTCTTAAAAGGTACCGGGACTGGTATGCCATTCTTGAAGGTCCAGTGGTCTGGGGGTAGGTAATTTTGTGAGGTTAATGTTTCTCCTGACTATTCTGTTTTCTGTGGTTCTTTTTCTTTTGTGCTTTAGCCCTTCTAGGTCAGAACAGCGACGCAGCTCTCATAAAGGAAGTGACTCTTCTAAATCGCATTACCGGCAATCCTCTTCCAAATCTAAACATTACGGTTCCTCCTCAAAATCAGGACACCGTAGCGAGGAACGCTCTCATTCCTCAGTGGCTCACTCCAGTCACTTAACCAGTGTCTGCTGGGGATGCAGAATGTAAGTACCTGCGGGTAAATCTTTGTGCGATCCCTGCTTTGCCAAGGCATTCAAAGAGAGAGGGGATACAGACCAGCAACTTAAAACCCTAGTTGAGAGGGTTGTTAAAGAATCACTTAGAGGTATTGAAGCGGTCCGGTCTGATGTTCCTTAGGCAGAGCCGTCATGTTCCCCAGTGAGGAAATCTCAATTGCAGGACACCTGGGAGTCCTCTTTGCCTAGCCATCCTTCAATTTCCATCTCTCATAGTGCCTCGGATGAAGATAACCCCTGTGTGAGATTTGACTTTGCTCTACTTCCTCCCTTGGTCAAGGCCATCAGAGAAACCTTAAATTGGGAGGGGCCGGTGGCTGTTCCTCCCAAACAGAGGAAATTCTTCAAACAGTTAAAGAAGGAACTGGTTAACTTTCCATTCTTTACTGAATTGGGTGAAATTATCACAGATGAATGGAGCAAGGTGGAGAAGAAGAACTCCATGCTTACTAAAGTTTCAAAACTCTATCCCTTCAAGGAGGAAGAGGTGAAGCATTTGGAATCAGCCCCATTGGTGGATGCAGCTGTGATGAGGCTGGTTAAACATGTGACACTTCCTTTGGAGGACACAGTATCCTTTAAGGACGTATTGGAGAGACACGGATTGATGCTGATTTGAGGAGAGTGTATCTTATAGCAGGCATGGCCTGTAAGCCAGCTTTAGCTTTTAAGTTTGTCCAAAGCTATGGAGGTATGGGTATCCAGGAGCTGAGGCTAGCATCGGCCTTTCTGGGGGAGGCCTCGATTGACATCATATGCCTAGCAGCCCGGGTAATGCTTTCCACAATTCAACAGTCCGTTCAACCAAGGGAATGGATGATTTCCATAGACCTCAAAGATGCCTATTTTCATGTTCCCGTCGCGGAAGACTTCAACAATTTCTCCGCTTCTCTGTGGGCAAGCTTCATCTACAGTTTACATGCTTTCCCTTCGGGCTATCAACTTCCCCGCGTGCCTTCTCAAAGGTGCTGTTGGCAGTTGTAGCTCTCCTGAGAACCAAGGGGATTCGTCTGCATCATTACCTAGACGACCTTCTTTTCTTGGCTGAAGACAAGGATCAACTCATAGCACACAGGAGGTCAGGTGATCTCCACACTACAGGAATTCGGGTGGATCCTGAACCTGGAGAAGTGTCAGTTAGATCCATCTCAGTCCCTGGTATTTTTAGGAGCCCTGTTCAATACAGTCAGAGGCACCATCTCGTTACCAGAAGAGAAGATCTCAACAGTCAGAGACAGAATCCATCCGGCTCTTTCCGTTTCCCATCTCCATGCCCTCCAGTGCCTGAGGATCATCGGCACTATGGTGGCAATAATTCCGATGGTGAAGTGGGCCCAATGGAGGATGAGGCCCTTTCAGAAGGGTTTCCTTCATCAGTGGATGGGCAACAAGGCCCAGCTGATTCGAATTACTGCATCCATGAGGGACTCTCTCTTGTGGTGGCTCCAGCGGGAGAACCTTTGCAACTGCCATTCCATCCTTCCCATCTCATGGGTAACTATAACAACGAATGCCAGCAACAGGGGCTGGGGCGCCCACTGCCTGGCGGAAGTAGCTCAGGGCACCTGGGATTTTCCCTCCAGAAGAATAGTGTCAAACATCCTGGAGTTGAGAGCAGCCTTCCAGGCTCTGCTGGCATTTCGTCATCTCATTCTGGGAACTTCGGTTCTACTTAAGCTAGACAATACCACAGTAGTGGCATACATAAGGAGGCAAGGGGGTACTCGAAGTCTCTCCACGAAGAGGTATTCAAATGGATTCTGACGTTGGGGTCCTCCACGGAAGTCGATCTGTTCGCCTCCCCCTGCAACAAGAAAATGGCAAGATACTATTCGAGGTACAGGGACCCTCAAGCTTACTGGGTGGACGCCCTGACGGAGAAATGGTGGCTCAGCAGAGCCTATGCCTTCCCACCAACTCCTATCATTCTTCAATTCCTGAAAAGACTCAGGTCGGAGATAGCAGAGGTGATAGCTATAATTCCCTACTGGCCCAACAGGCCTTGGTTTCCTCTCCTAACCCTCCTCAGTGTCCGGGATCCAATTCGTTTACCATCCAGACCAGACCTTCTGTCTCAAGGATCGAGACTACATCCTTGCCCAGATCACCTGCGCTTAAGGGCTTGGATTTTGAAGGGGAAGGTTGGAGGCGCTAGGCTGCCTAATGAGGGTAATTCCCACCCTCCTTAGTGCAAGAAAGAACAGTACCAATCAGATATATGAGAGGATTTGGTCGAAGTTTGCCAGCCATGTGTCTTCCATGTTCAACTCCTGTGATAATCTGGTGGTTTAGGACATTCTAAGTTTTCTCCAGACAGGTCTGGATATCTGACTATCCGTCAGTTCTCTTCGTGTCCACGTTTCTGCAATTTCAGCCTTCTCTGGAGTTGCATGGGCCAAGCATCCTCTGGTCCAACAGTTTTTTAAAGGGGCAGTCAGGCTTAGGCAACAGAGGAGACCCAGATTCCCCAAATGGGATGTTCCGTTAGTTCTGGATTTCCTTTCACAAACCACTCTCAGTCAGAGAATTAACCCTCAAGACCTCGTTTCTGACAGCAATAACTTCGGCGAAGAGGGTCTCAGAAATTCAATCTCTGGGGTCAAAGGAACCTTTTATCACTTTTTTTCCAGACAGAGTGGTCCTAATTCCAATGCTAGGGACGAATCCCAAAGTTACCTCGGTCTTTCACGAGAACCAGGAAATCACACTCCCTACCTTCAATTCTGCTGGGAGTCTGGATCCACACCCTCTTGATATGGGAGCTACTCTCAAACAATATCTGGAAATTACGGCCCCTTTTCGTCAATCTGACTCTCTCTTTGTTCTATTCCATTGGAAAAACAGAGGCTCCAAAGCTTCCATCAGATCCATCGTGGCTTAGGTGGTCCAAGCCATCCCATGGGCTTACAGAGAGAAGGGCTTGGCTCCTCCTGAGGTGGTTACAGCACACTCTACTAGAAGTCTTTCAACCTCCTGGGTTACACCTGAAGTGATGTGCAGAGCAGCTTCCTGGACTTCAATTCATACTTTCATGTCACATTACTGTGTTGAACCAGCAACTTTATCTTCTGTCAATTTTGGTTTGAAAGTGCTGTCGGTCGACAGTGTTAAATAAATCTTTGTTCAGCATTTGGCCCACCCGGGTGTGTACGGCAAGTTATTTCCCACATATTGCTGCCATGGAGTCTGTCAGGAAAACTGAAAACTCCTATCAAAATACTTACCGTAATTTTCCTTTCCTGATGGACTCCATGACAACAGGAGTTCCCTCCCGAATGGCTGAAGTAGGCTAGTTACCAAACACAGCCGGGGCAAGGAGCAAAGATTTATGAGAGTAGTGTCCTATAGGGTAGTAGAGGCAGGACTAAACCCACACGTTGCTGCCATGGAGTCCATCAGGAAAGGAAAATTACAGTAAGTATTTTGATAGGAATTTTCCGTTATTCTATTAGTAAACGTGTGATAAGTCACCAATGGTATTATGGGGAACCCTGTCTTTACTCATTACCTAATAGTTCAATAGTATATTTAATAGACCAAAAGGTAGTAAATAAGGAAAGTTCAATGTCAGGGTTTATAATACATAATTTATTAGATAAGAATATTTCATGTGCTTAACATCTTGGCGTTGATAAGTCATTGGGCAGGCTGATTGAACCTAAGTTGATTGGTCTCCAGAACATCTGGGTTTTTTTTGGTGGGGGGGGCTTTTTTTTAAATCCCAAGGGGTAATTTGTATTGAAATCCTTTGCTGCAGCCTCCAGCCAAGCCATAGAAAGATGATGCTGCCTGTCAAACTCCGCAAGCCAAGTTAAAATCACAGCTTTAAAATTGTCGCACAACTATTTGTTTTTACCATCCTCTGGCCACCTGTGTGAAAGGACCCTAATGGTGTGTATCTCAAAGTCGAACTTAACTAATTTACATAACAATTTATATTTCTGTCCCCCCTTCCACCTTCACAAATTCTAATGAAATGTCTTCTTATTTTCCCCATGGGTTGCTTTCTGTGCTGCAAAGTAGCACTTAGTTACCAGTCCAAGCTGGGCCCCATTATCTCCTGGGATTGCTACATCACAGCTATCACAGGAAGCAGTGTGTTACTAAATCGCAGCATGTGCAGTGCGCTTACACGCATGTGCACAAATGCTGTAGTTCGCATTAGTCCCATCTACAGGAGTTGGCGACTTTTGTGTGCATAAATGGGAAATCCGCTGCATGTGCACAGATACAGTACACTGCTAGTCCCTGACAGCTCTCAAATGCCTAGAAGAGACTGGCAGCTAAAGTTCAACTTTACCTGCAGGCTGCTGCTTCATAGAAGACAAAACCTGAGAAAATTCCTAGCTCAACTCCCCAGCCAGTCTGCTTACCAACCGAATTAACCTGTCCAACAGAATGCGTTAAAAACAGGGGTTATTTTGGCACACATTTGGAAACGCATGCGTAAGCTGTAAAGCCCCTTCATGGCACCCTGTATTACTTGCAGTCCTAACCCTTGTAAACTTATGAGAGTCTCCACAGTGGGAGCACATGCATTCTAAAGGATAGATAAGGGGCAGGTGGGCCTAGAGGTAGCCCAATCCTCCTTAAAGGCACAGGGGCACATTGGACACACAGCAGAGAGCACAATGACAGAGGGAAGGGCCCTGGGCTTGGAGAGATGGGCCCTGGGACTGACGGAAAGGGCCCCGGCAGAGGGGGGCCTTTATGGTTTCTTGCAATGGGGCCCTGAAAGTTCTACCTTTGGATGTGCTCAGTTAATAGTTTGAGCTTAGCACACTTGCAGGCTTATGCTAAAAAAGCATTAGGGCTCGATTACATGGGTGCAAAGCCCTGTACAGCATACAGAAGGGCTGTGCTTATAAGCCTGGGAGTCATGAGTGTTCCCTACAGCCGTGGCCAGCAACCTGTTAAAAGCAATGACAGGCTGACAGTCACAACAGCTGTACAAATCTTCACGCACACCTGGATATTTACAGCGATACAGAGACGCATACACAGACCTTCTGCATGCTTTATGGGCCTCTGCGCCCATATGAATGAGCCCTTAGATCTGACAGTACTGTTTTCTTTAGTTTATGTGGGTCAGATCAATAATTAGGATTAATAGTGTTTGGCTTGGATTACTACTAAAGAGATGAGTTCAAGATTTGCTTCGAACACAGGTTCAGACTGAACTTCAGCTGTTGTGGCATATTTCCAAATGACACTTTTTGTTATTTGGTGGGAACCAGACATCATATATAGCAGCGGTACTTCTATCATTACTATATATGACAGTTTCCTTCATGTCACTGTTTGCTACGGAAGCTGTGGGTGCAAACACTGTACACATCTTGATGAGAGTCTGGGTGTAATTTCAAAAGTCATTTTCAGTCTTTTTCAATCTGCAGCTTTCATCAAAACATCTGGTAATCCTGCTGAACCTGGCGAGATTCGAACTGACTATGGCTGGCCTAATGCTGGAGCGAGTGCGTGTAGACAAGAAGTTCCTGAAAGAAGCAGCAGGAGATAAGCAGCTCTGAGATGCATAAAAAAGATGGGGAAAAAAAGTTAAAAGAAATATATATTTAAAAAAAATGCCAGCTGTTTATTATGCACGCTGCTTTAGCAAACTAAATGGTGTGCAGTTAGGGTTTAGATCTACCTTTTTTCTATTTGTCCTATTGAATAAGCCTGCAGGTATTACGTTGTTCACAGCCTCCAGCATTTAAAGAATCATTTAATGAGTCCGTTTTAGAAACACTATAGGCAAATGAATGCTAGTGGTAATTACAGTATATACTTTTTTTTATATAGATGCCTGCCCTTTTTAATATCTATATGTAGCACGACCCCCTAAGAGGCTGCTTGGATTTACCTGTTCATCTGCACTGCCATGACCTGATGAACATTCCAACTCATCTGACACTCTAGGTTCAGACATCTTTGCACCACTTCAAAGCAATAAGTCAGACAACTCTGTGCGTTTACATTACAAGAAGATGTTGTGTCACAAAGAGGAGGTAATAGATCTGCTGAGTTTTAGGCAACAGCGCCAACTCAGCAAAGGAATTCCTCCCAATAACACAAGTCAAGATTTTTGTAGGTAAACAGTATATTATATACACATATACAGTGGAGTACTGCTTGCACCTGAAAGGATAAACAAGGTTAAATGGTTATACCGACTCCCTTCTAATTGGGGAAACCTCGCCCAGCATATAAACCTTAAATACTAATGAGAGATCAGACTTAATGACAATGGTATAAGGGCCCTTGTAGCAATAATGACAGCAATGTCCTCGTTGCAGATCTGGTGGTCTTTACCGGCATGAAGGAGCTTGTCAGTTGTATCCAATAAGGTGGAATAGCAGCAAGCAATAAGCTTCTTGAAATGGTAAAGGCTAAAGGTGTCTATGCACAGTGTTCAAGATAGGTTCAGTAAAGTATTCCCAAGGTAAAGATGTCTGTGCAAAGTGTCCCAGTGAAAACCGTAAGAAAGGATTTGTAAAGGTGGGCGATTGCCCTCTCACCAACGACCAGGCCGATTTAATGCCTTCCGGACAGCATCCCCTGGAGTGACACACGTGTAGCGGATCCACCGTTCCGATCTCCCGATGCGAAGCATAGAACACAGGTTGGCAGCCGACCAAAGTGGTACTGGATGGATGTCCGACGGACAGCAGGCAGTACTAGGCCCCTTTCATCTGGGTCAGAATGTTTACACCGCGTAGTAGGCCGCGACCTCACTCTCCATGCACGGAGAGGTCCGTCTTGCATCGGGCCCCCGGAGGAAGAGACCTCAGGGCAGGGCTTTTGCTTCTTATATAGTTCCTCCCAGCAATCTCTCCGATAACAGCAAAGATCCCTGGGATGTGTAGTCCAGGTACAAGGTCATGTGGAGCAATTATCAGTCTGTAGAACTACTCGTCATACAATCTCTTTAGCGTCGCTCATGAATATGATGTCAATTTATAACACCGAGCACCAGAGGGACATGCAATGCATAGAAATACTGGAGGAACACTGTACTTTACATTGTAGTCCACATTGCTACATACAGATTGCAGAAAGTGGTGTCTGCTGCTGACCATGGAAGTGAAATCTTTGATTACAAATCAGCAAGATCGGGAGATGATTATCTTATGACTACAGCCAGTTTTACATCTATTATGCAGATCTTGCAATGTTTTTAGTTTTATGCTATTAGGAAATTATGTAGATTACACTATGTACAGGAACACTGAATGTGCACATGTATAGTTTGGATGCCATCTGATGTTTGTGGTGGGTGTGTATGGTACTTTACATTTTAACACGCCCAGCTGCTTATGTAACATACTGATCTTTCCTGCTTACTGTATATAACAAAGATCCACCATGCAAATGTAATTACATTTCCACTAATCATGTTAGGCACTGTAGGCGTTTTTTTATTGTTATTTGTTTTCACACTTTTTTATGTATATATCTAGTAAGAACATATGCATATAGGACCTGTCTAAAATTAATAAAAATAAAATCAGTTTCAGCCCCCATTCACATCGGTGTGATTTGACATGTCAAATCGCAGCCTATTGCCGGCAACAGCACTGTCCCAACGGGTGCGACGCCGACTTTGCAGCACCGCACCAATTTCTGAAAGTAGTCCCTGCACTACTTTTAGCGACTTCGGGGGCAATTTCAATAGACATCTGTGCATGAACCTGCACAGATGTCTTTCAAATCGCCCCCGAACTTGCACTGAAATGCAGATTTGAAATTGTGCGAGTTCAACTGAACGTGCATGATTTCAAACCCGCGTTCAGTTTGAACGTACCCCCAGAGACCTAACCAGCTGACATCTTTGATCCTCATACTAATACTAAGAGATGGTGACAGAAGATGTCGGCGGGAGAGACAGCACCAGGAGAAGGTGACGGCGAGAGACACGGCTTGGGGAGAAGACCACTCAGAGCTATTTTACAATAAAGCAATTGTCAAAAAACAGCTATTGTTTTTTGTCACATTTCACTGCTTTTTTTGGTGAATGGGTAGGGGTACGATGTACCCGATACCCATTCACATGGGGGGGCCGGGATCTGGGGGCCCCCTTGTTAAAGTGGGCTTCCAGATTCTGATAAGTCGCTGCCCGCAGACCCCCACAACCACCGGGCAAGGGTTGTGGGGATGAGGCCCTTGTCCCCATCAACATGGGGACAAGGTGTTTTGGGGGGACCCGAAAGCAGCCTCCACATGTTGATGGCATGTGGCCTTGTACGGTCTAGGAGGGGGGGCACTCTCTCGCCCCCCCCCTCTTTTCCTGTGGCCTGCCAGGTTGCATGCTCGGATAAAGGTCTGGTATGGGTTTTGGGTGGTACCCCCACGCCATTTTTTTAAAACTTTTGGTGTGTGGGGGGGTCCCTTCCAGGTCCATACTAGACCCGAAGGGCCTGGTATAGACCTGGGGGGAACCCCACACCATTTTTTATTAAAAAATTGGCGTGGGGGGGTCTAGACCCGAAGGGCCTGGTATAGAGGGGGGACCCCATGCAGTTTTTTGGGCTGGCATTTTTTTTTTTTACTTTCAGTGAGGAAGCCACTGACAGCTGATGACTCACTGGTTCATTGGTTGTTAAGGACGTGGCAGCTGGCTTCCCAGCCCCCCAGTTAGCAACCAACTATATACAGTGTGAAAATAATAACCTCAAAACACATCAAAAATCGCATCACAAACGCAACAGTTGCGTTTCTGGAGTGGTTCTATTGAAATCTATTACCCACAAATCGCATGAAAAAAGTCTGACCATTTCCAAAAATGCACTGGCCGCAAAATGCATAGATGTGAACTAGTACCTAGCAAACTGCAAAACACACAAAAAAATGCATAGGTGTAAACCTGGGGTCAGGGCCAGTTCACACTGGAGCGATGCGGGAACCCTGCAAATCCAGTGCAGGTTCCCGCATCGCATACAACTCGCAGGCAGTTCACATTGCCATATGCAAACTGCTGGGAGTGTCAGTAGAAAGCTAACTGACACATCAGTTCGCATATCGCAGAGCGAACTGCAAATTCAGACAACACCCATGCAATCCAATTCTGCTGTGGACCAAAAAAAGGGTCCTGTGCGTGTTATGTCCGAATGCTATGCAAATTCAACCAATCTGTATGGCCGAGTTTGCATCACACAGACATCGCATGTGATTTGCAGTGCGGGGAAAATCACATCTGATGTCGGACAGCACAGCAGTGTGAACCGGCCCTAAGGCCCCTTTCACACTTGTGCGACTTGTCCTGCGATTCCTGCATCCAAAGACCTCAAGATTTCACTGGCATTGCTTCAAATCACATCAAATTTGCAGCAAAAAGTGCTGCAAAACCACAGGACTTTCAGATCGTACATGTGTGAAAGGGGCCTTATGGACCTTATGTTGTATGAAAAGTTGGCCAAGTGTGAAAGGAACCTAATGAAATTAATTGATAACTCCTTTGAATTAGGCCCCATTTGCACTTGTGCGACCAATGCCTGTGTACTCTTGCGGTATATGGCCCTCAAGTCGCATCAAAGTCAAACCAAAGTAGTGCAGGGACGAATTTGACCCACTTGCAGGATGCAAGTGAGAATAGGGCCTAATTCAAAGGTATTATCAATGAATCTCATTCACACTGCTGCGACCTGAAAGCCACACTATTTTGCTGCCGCAACTTGACCCCAACTTCTGGAAATGCCTGTGTAATATTGCACCCTATGTACCTCAAATCACACCAAAGTAGTACAGGGACTACTTTGAAGTTGTTGCAACTTGAAGTAGCACAGATATAAACGGTTATCATTGAGAATCATGGGGTACAACTTGTCATGCAACTCGGAGGTCCAAATTTGCTGGAAAAGTCACCCAGCTGTGAAACAAGTCATATATATTTTAATAGAAAGGAGCTCTCATTTATATTTGCATAGTCTTTACTGATTAACATCAACAGAACAAATGCAGGAAGTGATATGTGCACATGGGCCAGAAGAAAATGTGTGGTGATGCCAAACAAATCAATGAACCCCCACCCACACCAAATCTAACTACCACATCCACCCCCACATTGAGTAAGTACATATCCTACACTTATCCGGCAAATTAACAGCACCTCCTCTTTGCTAAAGAGGGACCTCTCCATGTCCACCTAGATGGAGATCCTGACCAGCACGGGAACTTCCGGGTAATTACAATAACTCATTTCCGATCAGAAGGTGAAACCACGCTCCTTTGAACGCAGCTGCGAATATTTGATCTCAACCACGATTAGAATTTTATTATTTTTGTTTATTTGCAGATATGCAAATCTGTATTTCTACATGATATTTGGCGGTAAACTTAAGGGAGTTCGATAAGAATTGGTGTCCCTGGGATAGCAGAAACTGAATTACAAAGGCCCAATTTGAGCCATGGTTCACACCAACAGCGGGAGGAAATCATGCAAGTTCAGCTGAACTCACACAATTTCATTCCCACACTGAAGGGGGGGGGATTTCAGAGACAAAAATAAAAAATAAATTGCACCCCAAAGTCACCAAAAAGTAGTACAGAAACTTTTGGAAAATTGAAGCACCGCACCAATTAGAATGGTGCAATTGCCACCGATTTGACATGTCAAATCGCACCAACATGAACCAGGGCTGACACATACAACACTGCCTATCCACCAGCTAAATTCAATACCTGCAATTCTTCACAGCTGTTATATATAAAGATTCCACCTTTATCATTTACTTGCAGGTGTGCTGAAGAGATTCTTGTTGGTGCACAAATACATATAGAAATAAGATATAAAAGAAAGATATTGCACTTCCCCAAAACCACCACCCCCAAAACTAATTTAAAAGAAGAACAAAAAAAAAAACAAAACACAACAAACAAGCTCAATGATGTACTTTTATTTTGCCTGCAGAAACAAAATTATGTACATTCATTTACTAGCTTCAAAAAAAGTTCTACAGGCTAAATGGTGCTACATTTAGCAAAACAGTCAGCAATTGGGTTTTTTTTTTTTTTTTTGTACAAAGAGTTTTATTGAAAATATATACAGTATCAACAGAATAGTACAAAACAGTGATGGATACATCATGAATTAGCAGGTATAAGGCTGCCGGAGTCCGGCAGATAGAACTGACATTCAAGAATTTAAACCTGGTCTCAGGTAGCTCAAGGCCGAGGCCAGGCTACATACTAAGAAGAGTCTTCATCTCGTGTTTCCTAGCATAATGGTAAACTGCAAACACAGAATATTATGTTTGCAAACACTCATAAACATTTAAAGGATGCATAGTGAGATGTTATTGTAATACGTAACATTACATTAATAAAAAAAGAAAAAAAGAAAAAGGAACCAGAAATATAATCAGATTAAATTGATTAACTTCAAAGAAGACAACATACCTTTGTATGGAATAATTTTTTTTTTTGTTACCTTAAATTACCAAACTCTGTAGACTGAAGCCCAAAGGCCCGAATAAGAAGGAAAGAGAAATTAAAAGTGGGAGAAGAGGGGGGGTGGGAAAGGAGGGGAGGACCCTGGGATGGGGGGAGCGGAGGCTCATTATAGGGAGAGAAGCGTTAGGTCAAATCTTGATGGACGGTTATGGGTCACCCAGGGTTGCCATATCCTGAGGAACTTATCATGCGTGTCTAACAATTTGGCCGTAAGTTTCTAGTTTACCATGATATCATTCACACAATTTTTAACTGCTTCAAAGCTAAGGTTCGGAGTTTTCCAGGCCCTTGCTATGGTCAATTTAGTTGCGGTAAAAATATGTGCTGCTAATTGGCGTTCAGGACGAAGAAGCTCTGCAATCGGTTTCCATAAAAGGGCCTCAAAAGGATCCCACTTTATAGTGGTATTAAAAAGGTTGCGTAGTAGTGCGTATACTCTTACCCATAATCTGCAAACCCTGGGGCAGGTCCACCAGATATGCGACATCGTACCCTCCTGTGAGCACCCTCGAAAACAGAGGGGGGAATAAGATGGGATGAAGCTTGCTAAACTAGCCGGCGTATAGTACCACCTATAAAAGACTTTATAAGCGTTCTCCAAAAAGAGAACATTCTTAGAGCATTTGGATAGCATAATAGTCATACCTTGCCAGTCCTCCGGGTCCAATTGTTTCCCGAGTTCGGCCTCCCATTGGAGATGATAGGGTCTCAATGGTGGCGTTTTGGAGTTAATTATAGCAATATATATGAGGGAAATTAGACCCGGGGATTGGGGGCGCGATCTACAAAGGCTTTCAAATGGGTTCATGGTAAAGGGGGCCAAATGGGATTTTATAAGCTGTTGGAGAAAATGCCTAATTTGCAGGTAACTGTAGTGCTCCCTAAGGGGGATATCGTGTGAGGAACGTAAAGCTGCAAAAGGGATGATCTTGGTTGAGTTGAGTAATGAATGGATATCTGTAAAGCCATTATCAGACCACCATTTAAACTGCAGTGGATTATCACAACCTGGTTGAAATAAAGGGCAGTGGAGGAGACGAAGTAGTGGGAGGTGAGGAGAAATTAGGCCTGCTGAGTACTTAACCGTATCCCACAGTTTAAGGGCTTAAGGAAGCCAGGGAAGAGAAGCTAGAGG
This sequence comes from Lithobates clamitans, assembly GCA_037952925.1. Classification (NCBI taxonomy): domain Eukaryota; kingdom Metazoa; phylum Chordata; class Amphibia; order Anura; family Ranidae; genus Lithobates; species Lithobates clamitans. The sequence goes on from JBBGZY010001062.1 coordinate 2,308,837, forward strand.
CGTTGGGTGTGCGTCTACTAAATCCATGGTGACCCATAGTGGCATTTGTTGTTTCTCATGAAGGTGAGATAATGGGGTGATACCTGCAGCTGTGTAGTATGCTTGCAGATTAGGAACTGAAAGGCCACCATTGATTTTGCGAGCGTAAAGTACTTGTCTCTTGATCCTGGGTCTCTTGTGGCCCCATATAAACTGCATAATTTTACGTTGATGTATTCGAATGATATGGGGGGCACATGGACTGGCAAAACTCTAAAATAATAGAGCAATTTAGGGAGGTACGTCATGCGTACCGTCGCTATTCTGCCGAAACAAAAAATCGGAAGTGTGGACCAAGAGGCAAGCATAGCCTCCAGCTTTCGGAAAAGCGGAGGAAAATTGGTTTGGTATAATCCCGAGTACCTCGGAGTAAGTTTAATACCCAAATATGGTAGTGAGGTTAACCACTGAAATGAGAATGCCGATTGCAGGGATTTTAGTTCCGGGGCCCGAAGGTTGATGGACATCGCTTTAGATTTTGTAGGGTTAACTGAAAGGCCTGAGAATGAGGCGAAGGAGTCTAAGAGGGAGAATAAATTGGGGAGGGAGATTCTGGGTTTAGTAATGGTTAATAAAATGTCATCCGCAAACAGTGACAATTTGTGCGCAGTGCCCGCTACTTCTACTCCTGATATATCTGGGTGAGAGCGTATGGCCTCCAGGGGTTCAAGTGCTAGTATAAATAGAAGTGGGGAGAGTGGGCATCCCTGACGGGTTCCCCTCTTAATAGGGAAAGTAGGCGATTCATATCCATAATAACGCACTTTAGCCTGGGGTGAGTGATATATGGCTGAGACCCAACTCAAAAACGAGGTGCCGAAACCGTAGTGGGTGAGGACCTGTGTCAAATAGGGCCAGGATAAGGTATCGAAAGCCTTATTAACATCTAAAGAAAGAAACATTGTCTCCAAGGACCTTTCGTGAGCTATATGTTGGATTTGGAGGAGTCGTCTAATAGCATCTCCTGCCTGCCTACGGGGGACAAATCCAACTTGATCTTTTTTTATCAGGCGCAGTAGAAAGGAATTCAGGCGATTGACCAGAATTTTCGTCAATATCTTCATGTCAATATTAATTAAAGAGATTGGCCGAAAATTTGCCCAGGAAGAATGGTCCTTGTCTGGTTTAGGAATCATCACTATGTTGGCAGTCAGCAAGTCTGGTGTAAATGGGTGACCTCCTTTGACCGAGTTATACATAGCCGGTAGGTGTGGGGCCAGAACCTCTGCAAATTTTCGATAATATAGAGCAGTAAAACCATCCAGGCCTGGTCTTTTGCCCACTTTCAGTTCCTTAATGCACTGAAGAACCTCAGAGACCTGTATATCTCGGTCCATTAGGGAGATATGGGATTCGGATAGGGAAGGTAAAGATAACTCTTGTAAGAAAGCATTCAGGCCCTGTGTTGAAGAGTGATTTGGGGGGGAGTAGAGTTTGGTAAGTCGATAGCAGAATTCTTCCAAGACCCGCTGGGGGTTTCCTGTGAGGATGTTATGGCGGGTGCGCAAGGTTATGGGGGTAAATTTCGGGGTAAAAGTGCATAGTCTATTGGCCAACTGAGCATTGGGTTTGTTTGCCTTAGCATACCATTTCTGTCGGGCCCAACGTAAGGAATGGTCCGCTTCGTCTGTCAGACATAGCTCCAAGTCTGTACAGGCCTTGTCTAAAGATCTGCGGTTAGCAGGGGTGGGAGCTAATTTAAAGGCCGCCGAGCGGTCTTCCAAGCTCTGCTCTAACTTGCGTCAGGCCTGAATCCTTTCTCTTTTGCGTTGAGACGCTATTCGAATAACTCGACCCCGGAGGACAGCTTTATAAGCCTCCCAAAGTGTTTTTGGGGACGAGACAGAACCTGCATTAAGTCTAAAGTATTCCGCAGAAGCTTCTTGGATTTCACTGAGGATCAGTTTGAAGGATAAATGTGAATCATTCATCACCCAGGGAGCATGCTGTGGTTTGCTGAGTAGGGAGCGACAAACGGTTAGAATAGGAACGTGATCTGACCAAGGGACTGCTAAGATCGAGACCGAGTCTATTAAAGGGAGATGTTTCCGTAACACAAACGAATGGTCGATTCTAGAGTGGGAGTGATGAGGATGGGAATAGTGGGTGTAGTCCCTACCCATGGGATGAAACTCTCGCCATATATCCACTAGGTCAAGATTTTGTAGGGCTAGCAAGAATTTTTTTGAAGCAAGAGAGGGAGCTTTTTGTTCCGCCGGGTACTTATCAAGGGCAGGATTGAGTGTCACATTAGAATCACCCGCCAACAGGAGGGGTGCCTTTCTGGTGGACCTGTAGCAGGGAGCAGATATGAGACAAGAATGGGCTCTGATTGTCATTCGGGGCGTAATAGGTCATAATAGTTATTTCATTGTCCTGAACAGAACCCTGCAGGAGAAGGTATCTACCGTTAGGGTCAGCTATCTGTTTGTTGCAGATAAATGGGACCGATTTACGTATAGCTATAAGAATCCCTCTCTGCTTGGTGGGACCATTAGCCAAATAGACCTGGGGATAGTTTGCTGCGAAATATTTGGGGCAGGAAGAGGAAGAAAAGTGTGTTTTCTGGAAACGGGCTATGTCTATTCTATGTTGCTTAAGGTAATTAAAAACCTTAACCCTTTTTTGGGCGGAATTCATGCGCTGAACATTCAGGGACAGCCAATGAAGGGTCATTGGGTCTGAGATATAACACTATGGACTACTCCGTTCGCACACCCCAGGGGCCGAGGGAGAGGGGAAGGGGGGAGGGAGAGAAAAGGGAGAGAAGAATAGTAAAAATAGGAAAGAACATAAGGTATGAGAATACCGAGAAGAACTCGGATTAGAGTGTGTAGTGAGTACTTTGACGTATCACGCTGTGGGCAATAGGGCCCACAATGAGGTGGGACCATAGCCAAGACAAGTATCCTAGCCAGGTACCAACTCTTGAGGGAAGCAGTGATCCGTCGGAACCACCGGCCTATAGTGAAAATAATTCAGTCGAGTTAAACAAAATGAACATAGAATTTAAACAAAACTTAGAAATAGCATCAATACAAGCAGCTTAAAATGAAGTGCAGTATGAAAACCTTAGTGCATTATCAGCATTTGAGAGTGTAGGTGCAGGGGTCCCCCCTCCCCCAGGGGTGACAGCCACAGGACCATCCACCCCAGAAGGCGGGGCGAGACCCCACAGCAAAGTCAAAGCGTCAGCCCTGTCACTCCACTGAACAGGAGTGAAGGGCCTCGGTGTGTAAACAAAAACAACCAACCTACATAGCAGTCAATGGAGGCGTGTCCCTAGCCTAAAACCATTCACCCTTCTCCCCCCACTCCAACCGATCTTGAAAGTGATTTCCTAAGACCGATGAACCCTCTACTCCATGAGAGCCATCAGCAATGCAGAGGTGGTTTGGGGGGCAAACTAGTGCCGGAGGCCCATCAGGGAACCCCATAAGGGGTGGTCCATGCCCGAGACCGCCATCTCACAAGCGGGGCAGTCTATAGTCGGACAACGGCCCCCCCAGCCAAGCAGCAGTCAACTTGATAGGGCAAAGGTACGGCGGTGGGACGTCCTCCAAAAAAAGCTGCTGGACTCCTCAAGTTAGGTTGGAATTTATAACAAGAACAGTCAACAATACACCAGATAAGCGGCCAAGAAAAATGAAATGCACATCAAGGGAGGATGGGGATTTTCATCCATTATTGGCTTTTTGGAATCTTTGGGCCTGCAAGTCCCGCAGAGCCTGGGATCCAGATTGTGATCTTTGCGATGCTTGAGAGGATTGACGAGGAGGCCTGGCGGGGCCTGGTCGGGAATGTGAAGCCTGGGCATCAGGTTGGGACAGAGGGATGTTCAATTGCAAATCCTGGAGATGTTGTTTTAGGCCTGATGGGGTGGTGGCATGGAACTGGCGACCCTGATAGGAGAAGGAGAGTTTAAAGGGGAACCCCCATCTGTACTTGATTTGATGGGATTGTAGAACTTGGAGATAAGGCTTGAGACCTCGGCGCCTAGCAATGGTGACCGGTGAGAGGTCCGCGAATATTTGGAGGGGTTACCTTGGAAAGAGATATCCCATTGTTCTCGGGCTGACTGTAAGAGTTTCTCCTTGGTCCTATAATAGTGGAATTTAATGACAACATCCCTTGGGGGACCTTCGGAGGGTTTAGGGGCCAGTGACCAGTGAATGCGGTCAAACTCCAGCCTGTCTACCGGGATCTCAGGGGCCCGTTCTTGGCTGTTCCCTGCAGGTCAGGGATCGTTTCAGGGATGAAGGTTATCCCTGCGGGCCCTGTTTTCCGTGTCCTCTAATTTGTCTCTGAGAGCGTCTATTTCTGCAGACATTTTGTCTACCTCCTCTTCATGGCCCTCCAGCACAGTGGTGGCCAGGTCCATGCGGTGTTCCAATTGATTGGTGCGGTGGCCTATCTCTTTAAGGCCGCGGACCAAATCTGAGGAAAGCTTTCGGGAGGCAGTCATTATCTCATCTCTAACAATGCTGCAGAACTTGACTAACATGGCATCAGGGTCAGCAGGGTGAGGACTTACGTGATCCGTGGGGAAGAGATGGAGGCTTTCGGCAGGAGATCCCTGTCCCAATTCAGAGAGCTGTGTATCCTCATCAGGCTCTGGAGGCTCGGGCGCCATCTTGGATCTGCCTTTGCCTGGGGCTGGAGATTTGTTGCTGCTCTGCCGATTTTTAAGTTTGTTTTTTGTGGAGCGGTACATCACCGCTCGTGGCTCCAGGTATTCCTCTGTCTTGTGGGGTATAGCGGTCCCCTCTTCGTGTCTTCTATGCTGGATTAGGCCGGGTAACGGTATCCGACGGCGCAGAGCGGAGGAATCAGACTTCCATTACCTTCGCTCACGCGTATGCGCCCCTCTGAGGCAGTGATTTACATAGCAAGAGAAAGGTCTTTAATAAACATGATGGGGCCTTTGATCAGTAGCCCTGTGGACTTGTATAGTATTTGTGGGGGGGTGATTGCTAGGGCAGGTGGACCCTGGTGCTCCGTGAAAGGATGGCCAGCCGTGTATCATAGGACAGTCAACAAACACTTGTAGTCTCCCCCCTCACAGTAACAGGCAGGCAGAGGGCAGGTATGGTGGATGGTATATCAGGGGTGCCAGTGTGCAGAAGGCCCTGAGCAGTGTGGCAAATGCAGCAGCCAGTGGGGCACACCAAGCTATCCAATACCTTGGGTCAGTCAGGCAGTCTCTGGCAGTAACCCAGGCCCTGGCAGGGACCAGGGGGGTTGACCAGGCAGGTGAGGAAAGGAGGCCTGCAATTAGCTGTGGGCCTGACCGGTCTCGATGACCCTCGGCGGGGATGTGGCCCCAGGAAAGAGTGGGGATCCACAGGCCTCACTAGGCTGCACTAGGCCGGACCAGGCCGCGGCCGCTACGAGCGTCCCAGGAGCCCAGCAGAGCCACCGGACCGTGCCCGATGTACAGGGGGATAGTCTGTGTATGTGGATGAGGGTCCCCTTACCTCCGGATCCGTCCGGATTGCGATCCCCCTGGGAGGCCTCAGGTCGGGAAGATGGCGGCGGCCGCGGGAGTCTGGAGGCCTCTTGTAGGCCGGATTTCTCTAAAATAGCCCCAGGTAATACAGCAGGGAGTCCCGGTGACTAGCCTGGCAAGTTTTTGTGTAATTTTTAGGGCTGTAAATACACGGATGCCGGCGGATTAACAAGCAGGGCTCTGGAGCTCTTCATCAAGACGTCCGTCGCAGCTCGCATCTGAACACGCCCCCTAGCAATTGGGTTTTAAGGGCTCTGCTCATAGGAGCTTAAAATCTAAAATTTGTCTAAACCTTATTGTGGACACAGCTTTACTTTCAGTGTATAACGGGCATTACATTTTTATCTGCAAGATTATAGAAACATACTTAATCATTATTCTTACAAAGCATTCCAACATAATATTAAAAAAGGCACATATTCAAAATATAACACCCACTACCAGCCCACATTCCACACACATACATACATTGGTGAGTATGTTCTGCTGGAAGCTGCATTTCTGTGTACATGATTAAGTAATGAGATCAAAGAGTAGAAGGACAGTACATGCTCCCAAACCATGTTTGCATGGTCAGACAGGAACAATACACACACAACATTGACAGCATGGCCACATAAACTCACTTTTGATTGAAAAAATGCACAAGAATTTCAGCAAACAGCGCTAGCTGGGCGTTTTTTCAATTTGCACAATATCATTCCTTCTTCCCCACAAATCACAGCAAAAAACCTGGCCTTCTCAAACGAACCCCCCCTACTGCAGCCCTTTATATAAGATAAGTTGTATTGTTAGCACACTGACACACACCCACCAGTATCTTTCAATTTGTCTCTTCATGTATGTCTAAAGTGATTGCACCTGATTGAGCAGGAACACATAATACTATTTGCAACTGTGTTAGCCCTTGGCTATGTGCATCAAGTCTCCAACTACAGGCCAAAGATCGAAGTCCATTTGCATGCACGTAAACAAAGCAACAGTTTTCTAAGTATATGTACCTGTGCAGTGTAAACCCTACAATTTTAAATGTCCAAGTCCCTGGGCATGACTAGTGCTAACAAACAGTCCCTGGCTGCAACGAGCTTCCAATCTAAAGTCTAAAACTAACTTTCTTACATTAGAGACTATTTTTACAGGAGACAAATAAAATGCCAGCATGTCTTTGGAGTTTGGTGAGAAACCCAATGAAGGGAACTCTTAAGGCATCAGCATACCAAGACATTTTGGACAATTTCATGCTCCCAACTTTGTGGATGGCCCCTTCCTGTTCCAAACTGACTGCACAAAGCAAGGTCCATAAATTCATGGATGAGAGTGTTTGGGGTGGAGGAACTTGACTGGCTTGCACAGAGTCCTGACCTCAACTCAATAGAACACCTTTTGGCTGAATCAGAGCAGAAACTGTGAGCCAGACCTTCTCATCCAACATCAGTGCCTGGCCTCACAAATGCACTCCTGGAAGAATGGTCAAACATTCCCATAGACACACTAAACCTTGTGGATAGCCTTCCCAGAAGCTGTTCTAGCTGCAAAGGGTGGGCCAAATCAAATTTTAACCCTATGGACTAAGACAGGGCTGCCATTAAAGCTCATGTGTGTGCAGGCATCCCAATACTTTTGGCTAGATGGTGTATCTGGCAAGATTTAAAATGGTGGTGGAACCCTCCTACAAATTCTACATTTAGACATAGTTTTAGGATCCGGGAGATAAGACAACTTATCTACATGAAGTGGCATGTTTGGGATTTAAACCCAGACGCTCAGGGATGCTAAGAAGAAGTTCTAACCTCTAAGCCACAGAGATGACAAATGTGAAAACCTCCTAGATAAATATACATAAATACTGCATTTCTTTGTCCATACAGGTGATGGAATTACATTACTCAAGAGTTATTCTTCTTGATTTATTCTGTGATATTTTCTGGTTCTCCGAGTGTGGAATAGTGATATTACCCTAAAATTTTGGGGAATTACCTTTTGATTTCTGATGTTGGTACACATCACATTTTTTGGGCTCAAATTATGATTTGGAAATAATAAAAAGCACAGAAAATTGTGACTCGTTATAAATTTGCATCAGCAATGGTATTGTTTGTGGATTGTAAAGACACCAGTGTTAGTTTTGGGTAAAGATTGTTGTGAGATGGAGAGTAACAAGTGAAAGTGACAAAGAAAAATATATTTTACCAAAACATCAAAACATTCCACATTCTAGCATTCATAAAAACAAAATATATTAAGTAGAAGCAACAATGTTGCAAAGAAAAATTTCAGAGAAAGATACAATCCATCTCAACAATAAAAAGGATTTATTTTTGAAAGTTACAATTGTACCATTAGAGTCAATGGCTTAAACTTGCATTGGACTATAATAGCGCCAATTTTCACTCCCAAAAAATGCTCTTTAACCTCTTGCTTACTGGGCACTTAAACTCCCCTCCTGCCCAGACCAATTTTCAGCTCTGTCACACTTTGAATGACAATTGCGCGGTCATGCTACACTGTATTCAAATTGTTGGTGATCAGCTTTTTTTTTCTCCTCCTCACGCTGAAAAATACCCGATTACCAGCTCTGTTTACATCACATGATCAGCTGTCATTGGCTGACAGCTGATCACGTGTTGAGGGGTCGGGATCGACCCCTTACTACGAACTCTGATCAGGTGAGTCTCAGACTCGCTCATCACAGAGCGTGCTGCGCGCGCCCTGCAGGGGGGGCGCAGGCCGCTCAAGCACGGAGGATGTCCAGGGACGCATCCCGGCAAATTAAGTCCTCGCTGTAGCCGTCTTTCGGCTATAGCGTGGACGGCAAGTGGTTAACACAGAGCTCATTCTGGTATTTAATATAGAGCCCTGTAAAAAAGACACTGGAGTTAAAGTGAGAGCTATTTGTAGGTCTGAACATGCTCAGTTGTGTTGACACCTAGTTGTACAAAAACGGGGAATTTATCTCTTCTCAGACTTTTAAAGATATTTCAGTGTAGAAATCACTTTTTCACACAGTTTAAAGGCAGATTATCTTTAACCACTTCACCCCGGAAGAATTTACCCCCTTCCTGACCAGAGCACTTTTTGCGATTCGGCACTGCGTCGCTTTAACTGACAATTGCGCGGTCGTGCGACGTGGCTCCCAAACAAAATTGACGTCCTTTTTTCCCACAAATAGAGCTTTCTTTTGGTGGTATTTGATCACCCCTGCAGTTTTTATGTTTAGCGCTATAAACAAAAATAGAGCGACAATTTTGAAAAAAACGCATTATTTTTTACTTTTTGCTTTAATAAATATCCCCCAAAAATATATATAAAAAAACAATTTTTTTCCTCAGTTTAGGCCGATACGTATTCTTCTACTTATTTTTGGTAAAATTATTGATCGGTTTGCGCAAAAGTTATAGCGTTTACAAAATAGGGGATAGTTTTATGGCATTTTTATTAATAATTTTTTTTTTTTTTCAAATGGCGGCGATCAGCGATTTTTATTGTGACTGCGACATTATGGCGGACACATCGGACATTTTTAACACATTTTTGGGACCATTGTCATTTATACAGCGATCAGTGCTAAAAAAATGCACTGATTACTGTGTAAATGACACTGGCAGTGAAGGGGTTAACCACTAGGGGGCGGAGAGGGGTTAAGTATGTCCTAAGGAATGTTTCTAACAGTCAGGGGGATGGGCTGTGTGTGTGATGTCACTGTTCTCTGCTCCGATGACAGGGAGCAGAGAACAGTGACACTGTCACTAGGCAGAACGGGGAGATGCTTGTTTATGTTAGCATCTCCCTGTTCTTCCTCCCCGTGAGGCGATCGCGGGTATCCCCGCGGCGATCGAGTCTGCGGGAGCCGCGACCCGACTCACGGAGCTTGCCGCCTCTTAAAGGGGATTGTACAGGTACGTGGTTTTGCCTGTACGTGCCCTTCTGCCGCAGTATATCTGCGTGAGGCGGTTGGCAAGCGGTTAAATAATATACCACATAATTCAGTACTATTTAGGCAATTATATCATGCTCTAAACATTATTTCCATGTGCACTACCCCATGTTTTAGCAGAGTAAGGGTTTGGGCACTATTTGGTTTCAGGGAACTATAGTAAATTCAATTTTCGGAGTATTTTTTTTACCAGCGCTATAGTGAATACCATTTTAGCGTCAATTAGCGCTGCAGCGCTATAGTAAATGACCCCCATAGAGTCCAGCAAACACTAGAGGGAGCCAACCCCACATTAACAACACAGAAAATGTCTCTAGATTATAGGCATAATAGCCGACCCTGGCTACAGAAAATTGTTATCAAATACTTACCGTAATTTTCCTTTCCTGGCCTATCCTCACTTCAGCACACAATGGGTTAACGCCTCATCTGGCGCCCGCATGACCACCTTTTTCTAGCTGAATAAAATACAGCCCCTCCCCCACTGACGTGTTCGATAATCTAGCCTGCGACAGGCCACTTGGGAGGGAGTCCTGTGCTGACGTGAGGATAGGCCAGGAAAGGAAAATTACCGTAAGCATTTGATAATTTTCCATACTACTGGCCATACCTCACGTCAGCACACAATAGGATTTAACTAGCTGAATAAATGGGTGGGAGAAAACACATGAAAAGAAACATTGACAATCGCAGAAAAGCTGCCAAAGACAAAAATAATTTATATGTCTCGTCCCAAACTTTGCAGAACTTGCCGACTGCACGCCTAGCTTGTAAAGCTTGAATGAAGGGCTAGCCATCTCTCATATACTCGTCCCTGACATCCTGGCACAACTGCCCCAAAGGCTGCCACCCCTCTGTTGGAAGGAGCTTGCCCCTGTTCCTGAGCAGAAAGTCCCACTTCCTGCATGCCAATCTAATCACCCTGGTGAACCAATAGAAGATGACTCAAGAACCTAACGGCAAAATTAAAGGATTGTCCACTTTCCTCGTGTCTTTGCATGTACACTGTTAGCAACTTGTGTAAGGACCTGAAGTCTTGCTGCTGTATACTCAGTAACTCCATGTGAATGCTTGGAGGGACTGCCCCCAGGTTTTCCTGCTAACTGGATACCACTTGGAGATGGACATAGTATCACAAAAAAAAAAAAAAAAAGGACACAAAAGGGATCTTTGCAGGAAAGTACTGCAACCTCCAACATCCTTCTGTCTGAAGCAACTGCTGTCAGAGGAACTAGTTTTACCACTAGGGACCGCAATGGAAATTAAGCTATTGGAGCAAAGGATGCCTGTATGAGCGCTTTCAGAACCAAGCCTAGGTCCCATGAAGGGAACAAGAATTTCCTTGGTGGTCGTATATGGATTACAGCCTGCATGTAGCATTTATTCAATAGAGTTGTATGCCAGACCAACCTCAAGCGCCGATTGTAAAAATATCTAGAGCTGGGGACACAGGAGAGAAAACTTTTCTGAGTAAACAGAACAAACTTCCTTCATATCCTCATATTTAACGTTCATGGTCTTGTAGTCTTTGCCAAGGTCTGAACCACCTCGAATGAGCTTCCCTGCACCTCTAGTCCAGTAGATTCAATAGCCAGGCTATTAAGAGTCTCACTGGATTGGGGTGCTGCCATTAATGTTGGCATAAAAGATCTTGTTTGACCGGAAACAGGATTGGTGGTGCTGAATGACAACCAAGGCCTCTTCGGCAGGTGGAAAGCACCTGTATGGCATAAACGTGTTCTGTCCAAATCTTCATGATCAAGGACACTGGAGGAAGACAAACACCAATGGAAAAAAACTATGGCACTGTGAATCCACCTTCTATTACTTCACCTTTGTACGTTGCTACAAATACCGGAAGCTGTGTGTTCAGAGGACTCTCTATGAAACCTATCTTTGGATTGTACCATAGAGCCAATACTAGTTGAGGTACTTATTGTTGGAAAATAATTTGCCTAACTGATCAGTTAGTGGATCCTGCTTTCCCGGTAAGTAGACTGCCTCTTTAAGCGGCTCTCCATCCAGGGAAAAGTTTGTTTTGAAAAGTAACTGGAAAAGACAGACACTTGGTGCCCCCTTGGTGGGCAATGTAAGCTACTGCTGTCTTGTTGTCAATCATCAACTTTACCCGGGCCCTTGGAGAATGATCCTGAAAGGCTTGCAATGCTAGAGAAAAAAAAAAATTTGCCTTACATTTAAGTCAGTCAGAGCATCTGCATTCCACTGGGCTCCAATGGCCTTGCATTTGTCTCTTCAGACTGGAGGCAGACTGGCATCTGACGTCAGAATTATTCCATCTTCTGGGCTGAGAGGCACACTACAAAAGAGTCACACTGGTGTCCAAAACTCCAGTTCTTGCTAATTTGTGCAGACACAGACTTTCTGATCCATAGGCAGCCCATTACATTGACAGAATAAGGCAAATTGAAAGACCCCCCCATGTGCCAACTTCCCCAAGGCAGCACTGGAATGGCTGCTGTAAAATGTCCCAATGGGGACTATGCAATCCCTCGCTGACATAAATGCTGTCTCCATGACTCTTCATACGCAGATTTTCATTTGCCGTTTTGGAAAACATCTTGACATATTTGGGTATGAAAAACAACCCCAAGATCCTTCATAGCTTAAGAAGGGGTTAACTGCTTTTCCTGTTTGTTCACTAGTCGACAAAAATTATTTCTAGGACAAGGTTGTGATGCTTTGCCAGCTCCTGGCTTATTGCTGCGACAATCAAAACATTGTCCAAGTAATGGCAGGGCCTTACCCTCAAAGACGAATTACTGCCACTACTGCCTTCAAAATGTTCAAAACGTTTCTTGGTGCCATGCCAAGTTTTAAAAATGGCAGACACCTAAACTGGAAGTGACAGCCAGTCACTGCAAATCTCAGATGTGTCTGGTGTTACACACTGATTGGTATATGGAAGTTTTATGCCCAGTAGGTTGATTGACTAACTGGTCCTCATGCCTGTTTGCACGGACTCAATCTTGAACCTTTTGTTGTGTATGTACCCATTCCATTTCTTCAAACCCAGACAGTAGGGAAAGCTCCTGAAGCCTTGGGTACAAGAAAGAATGGTGAGAAACATCCAGATTTGTTCTTTTAGCAGCACCAGCACTATGGACTTGTTGCAGTATAAATATCATACATAATCTTGCAGTAATTCTTTCTTCTTGAGATCTGTTGGTCATGAATAAAAGGATTTGGTGATTGGACTCCCAGCTAACTGTCTTTGATGTTTGTCGCCCAAACCCTCCAAAAAGCAGGCTATCCTGGCTCCCACTGGAAGACACCTGATGGGCCCACCTTCAAAAGACTTTCCAAATGTCTAGCACCCTGCTCTGGATTGAATTCCATGTACACAGGAAGTTTGAGCCCCCTTCATTGTGATCTGGTAAATTTCAGCCTGGCCTATTAGATTTAATATTTAATAACAGGGCAATGGAATTGCATACAAAAGATTAGTAGGTTTCCTAAATGAGCAGGAGGTGCTCACAGATGGACATCAATGATCGCCTTGAAGAATTTTCTTATTGTAGCAATAGCTCACGGTGGAGCTGCTGATTTATTACTGGGCCTGTCCTCTGATCTTTTCACCCCTCTTAAAACTTGTTCCTCTCCCCTTGACACAACTGTAGTGCAGTGTTGTAATGACACTAATGCCAACTTTAGCCCACAATATACACTTATACATATATTTACCTCTACCTGATTGCTTGTAGCTCCACCTGCAGGAGAAATAACAACACTGCACACCGACTTCTGTAATAACCAAAATAACTTCTGTTTTTACTGAAATGATATATGTATATAAAAGTTATTACAATGGCTACACTATCACACCAACGTAGTGTGACAGTATAGTGAATAATTATAATCAGTAATTGTAATCCACAAAGAGTTCTTCTGGAGTGTTGCGCAGTGCAAGGTGATACACAAAGGCAATTATAATCCAGCAATTTGATTAAGTGTTCTTATTTGAAGAAGCCAGACATCCAGTATCAGTTCTTGGATATTGAAGTCTGTGTAAATGTAATGTTTTCCAACTCACTTGTTCCGTGGGACTATCAGTCCCAGCAACACTCTGTAACAGTTTTAAATGTGTGTAGTGTTAAACAAACTTCTGGGTGTTAACCCTCTCACCGCACCGGATCCGGACAGATGTGTGTCTCCGTTTCAGCAGTTCTCAGTCCGTGTGGAGCCCCAACCACACTGTCACGCTGTTCCGTTTTCTAACAACCAGGAGTCCTCAGTTACCTCCTCCACGGGTCTCCGGAACAATCACTTCTGTTACTTCAGCACACTGTGATACGATGGCGGATCCTTGCTGCTGCTCCGGGCCGCAACCCTGTGGGACACACACACCCACAGAGTTCTGCTAGCAGGCCACGCGTCCCAGGAACAAGAGACCTAAGATGGCCTCTCCCAGCCCTTTTATATCCTCCCCACAATGCAGTTCAGTTTTCCTCTGGTTCTTGAGCATTGTGGGTAGGTCATAGTTGATGTCCAGAAGTAAACAATCAATCACTTCCATGTCACTTCTCAGAATAATGAAATATAAACAGATTGCATCCTTATAATTAGCCACTAGATGGCGCTATATCAACTTATTACCTTTACAACAATACATATGACCAGAAACAAAAGTTGTCAGCGCTACATTACAGTAAGTACCTTCTGCTTATTCCATAAACCTATGGATCTTTTGCCTGAAATTATGTGGACCCATTTTGTTTTGACTAAAGTAAAGGGAAGAAGTTGACAACACACTTGAAAGCAGAGTGCTGTGATGGCCCTAAGGGCAGAGAACTCTTGTACACTCCAGCTTTTATGGGACAATGTCAGAGTCCTGGATGTGAGGCCGAATTGCAGAGGGGGCGCCCCTTGCGGCTAAGTGCAGCGTAACCCTGGGGGTGAGACAGGGAGTACGGTGCCCAAAGGTGCACGGGTTGCCAGATCGCTGTTGCTGAGTAGCAGATAGCAGGGAGCTGCTAGGGTGCGCTGGTAAGGTTGAAGGGCAACCGTGCAAGGAGGGATTCCAGGTATGGAGCCGTGGAGCAACCAGGAGCGGAGTCAGAGCCAGGCCAATGGTCATTCAGCACAGGAATCAGTCCAAGGTGAGGTACAGCAGGATAATCAGGAACAGAGAAGGTAGCCGAGCCGGGGGTCAAACACAGGAGGACGATCAAGGTACAAATGCGGAGCCGAAGAATAGTCAGATACAAGCCGGGGTCAATGCAGGCGGAATACTGGAGCAGTCAGGCAAGCCGAGTAGTAACAGGAAGCAGATATCACAACAGGAACCAGGAACACAGGAACAAGGAAAACAGGAAGCTGATGATAATCCAGCAACCAGCATGAACCAGCAGCAGGCTTAAATAGGCAGAAGAGCGCCACCATGAGGAATACTGGCAGAATTACCCGTCCTACGGTTATCACCCTGACAGACAAGGAAGTAACAGCATCAGTGTTGCAGATTAAATCTGAAATTACCGTGTGAAAATGTCTGGTTTTCAAATGACCATCAGGAACTATTGAAAGCATTGAAAAAATATATATTCAAATAAACCCAGCCATACATGGATTGAAATTCAGCCAGTTCAGCAGGGACCGGCCGAATTTTGATCATGTATGGGCACCATGGTTGAAAGAGAAGTCAATTTACAGATCAACTTCTGTACAGCCAGCCTGTCAGATAAATGTGGGACCTCTGTTGTCAGAATACACCGATCAGCAGCTGCAGCCACTAATCGACAAAAGTTTTCCAGCTTGTTTGATCGATGAAAGTTGATCTAACAATCAACTTCTGTTGAACGTGGACAGCCACACATGGATCCAAATTTGACCTGTCCCTGCTGAACCCAATTTCTATCCTTCTATGGTCAGCCTAAAGCAGAACTGCAGGTATTATACAACAGATTGTGAGCAGGCAGGCTATTTTTGCAGAAGAGACATGTAATGTCTATTTTGCAATAAAATACACCTACCTGCCTGCTTGCAGTCTCCTGCGGCATGTAAACTGAGCTGTGCATGCACAGCTCAGCTTATATTGCCGCAACAGTCCCTGTGGGCCGGGATGACTGACTCCTGCATATCCTCATCCCACACAGGGAAGTGAAGATGCATGCAGGTCAGCACCCAGGAAGAAGATGCCAGCACCACAGAGGTACCCTCGTGGACTTCTGACTGTTAGCGAGTTAAGTATACCTTTATTTCTGCTTTAAGTGTAATGCTGGCCATACGCTGATACATTTTTTTCTTCAGAAAACAAATCGGATTCCTTTATCCATGCTATACAGTGTGGAGGGCCAAATGTGCAGTGCTGGCTATTGTATGTAATGCCCAAATAGCGGCTACATCTTACTGAATGCAGCATCTGCTCGGCTGATAATCTGGCCAACTCCTTCCATTTTTGAATGGAAGGATGTTGTGCGGGAGGGTGCTGACAATGCCAAAATTGGCTCAGTGTATGGCCAGCTTGATGCTTTCAGATACAGTCCCTTGAAAAAGTATTCATACCTTTGACGTACCCTAATGTTGTTTTTGATTTTTTATAAATTTGTTGTTTTCCTTCGAAAACAATAGTTATTAAAGTGAAACTTTGTTATATGCCACAGAAGATACCCATCTGTTTATAGGAAAACACATTTTCAGTGTATCCGTAATTGACTACTTCTCATATGCATGTTCCATTATTGTTGTTTCAAATATTTGTAAGAAAACCTCTTTTTTAAAAATGTAAATGTATTTTATTGGGATTTTATGTGATAGACAACACAAAGTGGCACATAATTGTGAAGTGGAAGGGAAAGTATAAATGGTTTTTAAATAAATATGTGAAAAGTGTGGCATGCATTTGTATTCAGCCTCCTTTACTCTGATACACCTAACTAAAATCTAGTGAAGGCCCATGGTAACTCTGGAGGAGCTGCAGAGATTCACAGCTCAGGTGGGAGAATCTGTCCACAGGACAACTATTATGCCGCGTACACACAATCGGGATTTTGGTCTTAAAAAGATATGATGGCTTTTCTGACGGGATTCCACTCAAGCTTGCCTTGCATACACACGGTCACACAAAAGTTTGCTGAACTTTCGACCGTCAGGAACACGGTGACGTACAACACTACGACGAGCCGAGAAAATGAAGTTCAGAGCTTCCGAGCATGCGTCGAATTGTTTCCGAGCATGCATAGGAACTTTGCGCGTCGGAATTGCTACAGACGATTGCATTTTCGAATAGGAACTTTTTCCGACCGAAAAATTGAGAATATGCTCTCAATCTTTTGCTGGCTGGAATTCGCAAAAGTCCGATGGAGCATACACACCGTCGCATTTTCTGACCAAAAGCTCTCATCTATCTTTTGCTGGCCGAATTTCCGATCGTGTGTACGCGGCATTAGTCATGCACTCCACAAATCTGGCCTTTATTGAAGAGTGGCAAGAAGAAAACCTTTGTTGAAAGAAAGCCATAAGAAGTCCTGTTTGCAGTTTGTGAGAAGCCATGTGGGGACACAGCAAACATAAAGTTGCTCTGCTCAGATGAGACCAAAAGAAGACAAGGGGAAGGGGACACCTTAAATTCATCCAAAATAGGTTTAGGGGTATATGTAGGGGGTTCAGTGACCGACCAGAGATTGCCTACCTTAATTATTATACCCCTAATATCACAGGTACCATTTGTTGATTGACTCGACGATACTTGGTCAGCAATCAAACAAATGGTTGTTCAATGGACCATATAACATATGTGAAAGAGAGGAAAAAAGGGGACGAGAGAGGATCCCCAGAAAAAGATGGTCCGCTCAAGAACATGCTATTGTGAACCTAAATAACTTTATTGTGTCATGTTAAATACAGAACAACTATCCACAAACCATGTATTAAAAAATAGGATAAAGGTCCTATTATGTGCAGGTGGCCACCATTTACATTCCACATACATCTATCACTCATGCACTCGCATCCATATGAATCATTACAGAGAAGACCCGGGTCTGTGCAATTTCCACAAAGTTCCTAAATAGGATAGATTGTGTGAGTGGCAAGCCTTCGGTCTTTCCTCAGTAAAGTGCAAATGCTGGTGATTGATGAGAAGCCATTCAGATGTAATCCCGATAACTAAATAAAAGTGCATATGTCAAAACAGCAACATAGGAAACTGGGAAGTCCCGGTTTGTCAGTTAAATAGCGGCAAATCAAAGGGCTAATTTACATCTTGTACAGGGAAGGCAGACGGTGAATAGCCATAAACAGTGTACCTCCTATATGCTGGGGTACAGCTTAGCTCACCGTTTGACATCTTCAGTAAAGGGATGATGGAGCCCAAGAAGATTGCTGATGGCCGCGCTGGTGTAGTATCGGGGAACGTTCATGCGGTGTGTTTGTTTGTTGCAGATATGAGCTTTCGTTTCCGGATCTTCCCCGAGGGGATGTACGGTGAGTCGCAGGGTTCAGACGTTCAGGTGTTCCGCACTTGGTCTGTCAGGTGGTTAGAAGTAGCGCTCAGTCTCAATGTCCACCGCAAGACTCAACCCAATATCAGAGATCCGATCGGGATGTTCACATACAATCAAAGGGGTCTCTGAAGAAGCTTGAAAACAAGCGAAACGCGTAAGCGTCTAACCCATGTACAGGTGGGTCATAGACCTCCACACATCAATGAAGAAACCCCTTTGATTGTATGTGAACATAACGGTCAAACGGTGAGCTAAGCTGTACCCCAGCATATAGGAGGTACACTGTTTATGGCTATTCACCGTCTGCCTTCCCTGTACAAGATGTAAATTAGCCCTTTGATTTGCCGCTATTTAGCTGACAAACCGGGACTTCCCAGTTTCCTATGTTGCTGTTTTGACATATGCACTTTTATTTAGTTATCGGGATTACATCTGAATGGCTTCTCATCAATCACCAGCATTTGCACTTTACTGAGGAAAGACCGAAGGCTTGCCACTCACACAATCTATCCTATTTAGGAACTTTGTGGAAATTGCACAGACCCGGGTCTTCTCTGTAATGATTCATATGGATGCGAGTGCATGAGTGATAGATGTATGTGGAATGTAAATGGTGGCCACCTGCACATAATAGGACCTTTTATCCTATTTTTAATACATGGTTTGTGGATAGTTGTTCTGTATTTAACATGACACAATAAAGTTATTTAGGTTCACATATGCATGTTCTTGAGCGGACCATCTTTTTCTGGGGATCCCCTCTCGTCCCCTTTTTTCCTCTCCTTCAGATGAGACCAAAGTTTAACTTTTTGGCCTAAAAACAAAATGCTATGTGTGGCAGAAAACTAACACTGCACATCCCCCTGAACACACCATCCCTATCGTGAAACATGGTGGTGGCAGCATCATGTTGTGGGGATGCTTTTCTTCATCAGGGACAGGGAAGCTGGTCAGAGTTGATGGGAAGATGGAGATGGATGGAGCCAAATACAGGGCAATCTTTGAAGAAAACCTGTTAGAGTCTGCAAAAGACTTGAGACTGGGGAGGAGGTTCACCTTCCAGAAGGACAACGACCCTAAACATACAGCCAGAGCTACAATGGAATGGTTTAGATCAAAGCATTTTCATGTGTTATGCCCTGTACACACGATCGGACATTGATCGGACATTCCGACAACAAAATCCATCAGATTTTTTCCAACAGATTTTGGGCCAAACTTGTCTTGCATACACACGGTCGCACAAAGTTGTTGGAAAATCCGATCGTTCTGAACGTGGTGACGTAAAACACGTACGTCGGGACTATAAATGGGGCAGTAACCAATAGCTTTTGTCTCTTAATTTATTCTGAGCATGCGTGGCACTTTGTGCGTCGGATTTGTGTACACACGATCGGAATTTAAACGATCGCATTTTGTTGTCGGAAAATTTTATATCCTGCTCTCAAACTTTGTGTGTCAGAAATTCCGACGGAAAAAGTCCGATGGAGTCCACACACGATCGGAATTTCCAACAAAACAATCCAATCGCACTTTTTCCATCGGAAAATCCGACCGTGTGTACAGTGCATTAGAATGGCCCAGTCAAAGACCAGACCTAAATCCCATTGAGAATCTATGGCAAGACTTGAAGGCTACATTCACATATGCTGCGGCCGCAGCTCACAGCATGGGGTCCAGTGTGTCCCTGTTCACCGATGCAGGTGCAAATCAGGTCCGAATTTTTGCCTGAATTTGCACCTGAATTGGAACAGAAGACGCACAGGACCCTTCTTCAATGCGGACCGAGGCCATCCTGGAGCTGTGTGAACCGACTCCATTGAGAGGCGGTCACACTCTCCTGTCATGGGAATTGGATGCAGGGAAATTCGCATATGTGTGTACCCAGCTGAAAATTGCTGTTCACAGATGCTCTCCACCCAATCTGACAGAGCTTGAGCTATTTTGCTAAGAAGAATGAGCAAAAGTTTCTCTCGCTAGATGTGCAAAGCTGGTAGAGACATACCCAAAAACACTTACAGCTGTAATTGTAGTGGAAAGATGGTTCTACAAAGTATTGACTAAGGGGGGCTGAATACAAATGCACACCACACTTTTCACATATTTATTTGTAAAAAAGTTGAAAACCATTTATCATTTTCCTTCCACTTCACAATTATGTGCCACTTTGTGTTGGTCTATCACATAAAATCCCAATAAAATACATTTATGTTTTTAGTTGTAACATGACAAAATTTGGAAAGTTTTAAGGAGTATGAATACTTCTTCATGACACTGTGTATATTGCCTCTCGCAGAGATCACAGTAGTCCCAAGACAATGCTTTCATCTACTTTTCTCTCCAGAAAGCTAGAACTATCTTTCATTTGGGTCAGCAACTACTTTCTGGACTGAGATAACATAGTTATGTTAAGGCTCCATCATAATTGTGCAAAGGTCTCTGCAAATGCACACAGAAAACAATTGTTTTCTATGTGCCCTGTTCGCTTTAGAATGCAGATGACAGATGTGGAAGATGGCTATGTGGAAATCTGCAGCAAGTCTTCTTTTTTCTGCACCATACTTCAGCTCTCTCACTGTGCGGTGCATAGAAATAAATGCAATGCCACTTTTTGAATAAAGTTACGAAAAAATAAAAAAGATTAACAATGTCTTGCATTTTTAAAAATGCATTGTTTATTTTTCTTAACTGTATTTAAATGTCGCAAAGGACTCATTCATACTACCTGCACAGTAATGCCCTGTACACACGGTCAGATTTTCAGACGAAAAATGTGTGATAGGACCTTGTCGTCGGAAATTCCAACCGTGTGTGGGCTCCATCACACATTTTCCATCGGAATTTCCGACACACAAAGTTTGAGAGCAGGATATAAAATTTTCCGACAACAAAATCCGTTGTCAGAAATTCCAATCGTGTGTACACAAATCCGACCGACAAAGTGCCATGCATGCTCAGAATAAATAAAGAGATGAAAGCTATTGGCCACTGCCCCGTTTATAGTCCCGACGTACGTGTTTTACGTCACCACGTTCAGAACGATCGGATTTTCCGACAACTTTGTGTGACCGTGTGTATGCAAGACAAGTTTGAGCCAACATCCGTCGGAAAAAATCCTAGGATTTTGTTGTCGGAATGTCCGAACAAAGTCCGACCGTGTGTACGGGGCATAAGGCCTCGTTCACACCTTCGAATTGGCTAAGCGTGTTTTACATGTGGGAAACCCAGCAGGGATCTCTGGTGATTAGCTGCAGGAGGCAGACCCATTGAAAGCAGGAAAAGAGAGGTTGCCGACTCCCACAGCTAATCGTGGCATGTCATTGCTATGCAACGATCATCTGCGAGTGATTGGCCCTGGACACAGACTGTCTGCGTAGCCTTCAGCCTCGTACACACAATCAGATCTTCGTTTTTTTGTCTGTTTTTTGTTGCATGCTAGTCTCATATCGAAAGCAAAGAGGTTACTCCCCATACGAAAATTCTTGTACGATAAAATTCAACTTCAGAAGTGACGTAATGTGTTGAATAGTTTTGTATGTATTCTTTTTCGTTTCTGAGCATGCGTAGTCTTGCTCTTACGATTTTTTTCGGACGAAAACCATACTAATTAAACGAAAATCAGACGTGTTCACATATGATTAAAATTTTATAGTCTGCACATCCAGCCTTTGTCGAACGAAAAATCTGAATTGGTTGTCGAAAGCACCACAGAAATGATCCCAATATCGGCAGATTGTTCGTTGGACGAAATTTTACTTCCAATTTTCGTATCATGTGTACGAACCTTTAGTGTACATAATTTGCATATTGTTCCAGTGCATGTACATATACAGCAGCGTCTGCCAGTACCCTGGATCAAAGAATGCCACCTGAATCATTTGATTATTAGCCCTGCAAGTCCACGTACAGCAAATAATAATCACCTTGTTGCTTGCCATGTGCAACACACAGAAGGAACTAAGCATTAATCTCCCCCGGGGGGGGGGGGGGGGGGGGAGTGCTGAGCTCATCTCCTCCTGAGTCCTGCAGGTTACACACATTGGGCAGATAAATATTTGCCTTCCTGACTTGGGATTTATGAGTTCCAACATGGTTCTATGCTTGCAGACTGCTGCACCCTCCAAATGGTGGTATCCAGTGCAGAAACACCTTAGGTACGCCTATTCACCTCTTCATATTGCGGTAACATAATGAAAAATGCATTACCATATTGCACAGAGGAATGGCATTCAAAGGAATGGCATTCAAAGGCACAGTATAGTAGGTGCCCTACCCACATTGCAGCACACCACAACGCACCTATCATTTGCTGTGCTGAGATAATAAAAAAATGCAGGTCCAGCTTTTATTTCATTGGATGGGCAGCCTTAACACAATGCACATTAGCACTTAAAACACTACACTTTAATGTGCGTGCAGACACATACCTCAATGCCAGTCATTTGCCAGCATGCTAGAGGTGCGAAGGGGCCCTTAGTAAATTGGGTCAACTAATTTCTATCCAAAAACATTTTTTGTCTGCACAGCTTTCAAAGATAAAACAACATTTATATGTTTCGGACTTTAAATTTAGTACCATATTTCAATCCAAGTCAAATAATTAAACTAGTTAGCCACTGGCATCTGAAACAATTTGCATTTTGTGACATGTTGTTGTGTGCTTTATGGTAAGTTGTTTGTTGGCTGCCTTTATGTCCCAAGGATAGTGTGTAAAAGGATATGCACTCCCTCCATTTGTCCATCTGTCTCCACCACTTGTTTCTCCACCCTAGCTCTGTTCCATCTGTCACTGTAAAATGACCTTCTTACCCCAGAATCTCCTACAGGGGAAAATACAAACGTGCTTGGTGGTTTTTTTTTTTTTTTCATTTTTACTATAAATCATCATAAAATGTCTTTTGTTTTAATATACTATAATAGAGTTAATGATGATCCTTGCCTCTCATTACATCTATATAAGTTATATAGTATGCTATAATTTGCTTATAGTAGGTTATGGAAAAGAATATACAATGGAATATGTTTATGCATAACTGTGATTTAACTGTGATTTATTTTATACAGCCTCTGCTGCTAATTGATTTGAAATGCACTCATAACAAATTATGCAATTTTAAAGGATGAGAAGGATATGCACACGGACATGAAAAACACCACTTTCAGAGGCGTCTGGCATGTTTTTCTTTAGGGCTGGGTTCACACATGTGCGGTGCGAATTGAAGCTCCGTTTTCACGTTTCAGTTGTTCAGCGTTTCACGTCAGTTTTTGATCAGGTCAGGATTGCATCAGTATAAGGTCAGGTTTACATCAGGATTTTATCCTGTTCACAACGGAATGCATCTGTGAATCAGATGCATTCCCATAGAAGATAATGTGCTTGCAATTTGCACCGCAATACCCAGAAAAACGCGCACGTTTTTTGGGCAATGCGGAGTGCGAATGCAACGCACATATGCGAACCAGCCTCATTCAAATGAATGTATTTTAAAATGTCATGCGAATTGGATGCCGTGTAAGCCGCATCTAATTTGCATAGGTGTGAACCCAGCCTTATGCCGCGTACACACGACTGTTTTTTTCGTCGGAATGAACTCTGAAGGTTTTTCTGACGGAGTTCCGCTGAAACTGTCTTGCGTACACATGATCACACCAAAGTCCGACCGTCTAGAACCCGGTGACGTAGAACACGTACGATGGGACTAGAAAAAAGAAGTTCAATAGCGAGTAGCCAATAGCTGCTGTCCGTCGGAACAGCATACAGATGAGCGGTTTTCCCGATAGGAACTGATTCCGTCGCAAAGATTTGAAACATGTTCTATTTCTAGGTCCGTCAGAATTTTCGAAAAAAAAAAAGTCCAATGAGGCCCACACACGATCGGAATGTCCACTGAAAAGATTCCGTTGGACTTTTCCTGCCAGAAAGTCTGACCACGTGTACGTGGCATAAGTCTCTGAACACAGCATGTTAGCTAATGTGCCCATGCACATGCAGGTTTTTAAATTAGCATTTGCATGCCTTGCTCAGGGGGAGTAAAAAAAAAAAAAAAACGCCCCAAACGAAACATATTTGCATTTTTTACACATAAATCTAGAATAGATTGATATTATAGCCAATAGAATTATTTTACCCAAATACGCTTCAAAACGCCATACGCCTGTAAACATGCATAGACGAGAATAGTTACACTTCAAAACTAGTATTTTTTTAAAGCTTTATTTTTCTATCAGCTTCCGGCAGAAAGATTCAGCGTAAATAGGAGTATTTTATTAAGCCGTGTGTATGAGGCCTTAGAAAGACATTAAACATTTTAAATAATTGCTGATAAAAAACTGGAACAATTAAATATTTCAAATGTTTATTTGCGGTATTTTCCCTTTCCATAAATTGTTTTCTATCCACTTGCAATGTGCATCTGAACTTGCAAGGGATCTTCCAGGAAGAATCGATTTCCTAGCACAGCCACAGTTCCCCCTCCGTCCTGCTCAGGGTTGCCAACTGTCAGTAAATTTATGGACAGTTTGTAAAAAATCTGTGATTTTTACAATTGTCTATAAATATCAGGGGCTGATAATTTGCCATGCTGTGTTGACTTTTTAAGTATAAACCAGGCAAATTACTTGCTATGGGTATTGTCTGTGTTTTCATATTGTGTTTATACTGGTTAAGTATCGATTGTTTTAGTTTTTTAATAGGAGTTCTGTAATTTTTCAGGTTGTTAGTACAAAATGTACTCCATCAGTAATTTTTTAATGTTTTGTTAGCAAAAAATGCTGCGGGAAGTTGGCAACACTGCTTATGCCATGTTATAGCCCTCTCCTCTATTGGTAGTGTGTTATTACTACCAGTATCTGTGCTTGCCCAGCTCCTCGGCCCCCCCCCCCACGTAAACTTTACGGTAGCTACTGGGGAAGGTTGAATACTATATAGTGTCAGCTGAGTGACAGCTCTGAGTCTGCTGGAGCTGCTGACATCATATCCAAAATGGTGGCACCCAGCAACAGTCTCAGGACTTTTAAACGTCTACACAAGGAAGACTTTACAGGTAAATAACATGCATAACATATAATAAATGCATTAATAATTCTGCGGGAAAACTATTGCTGAAATGAATGGGCTGGTGAAACTTCTCTTTAAAGTGGAACTTCATTTGAAAAGGGAAGTTTAGCTTTATCCCCCCCCCCCCCCCCATCTCTTCCACTCCACTTTGGGAGTTTTTTTCTGGGATTTCTGGGGAAGGTACCCACTGCCACTGGGATCACCTAGGCCAAGAGTAGGCAACCTTTGAGAGGCAGAGATCTACCTGAACAACATGAAAGAGATCAAAGATCAGTGGGGTTTAGCTCCCTTATTTTCTTAAAGAAATTAACTAGTCAGGCCTAACTAGTAGGGGGAATTACAAAAATATAATAGAACAAATGTCACTAAAAATATACATTTACAACTACCTTAAAAGTTGACAGTGTCAGTCAGTAGCACAGTGGATGGTGTGTGGACAGTGTCAATAGGGCAGAGGATTGTGTCAGTAGGGCAGTGGATGGTGTCAGTAGAGCAGTGGATGATGTCAGTAGAGCAGTGGATGGTGTCAGTAGAGCAGTGGATGGTGTCAGTAGGGCAGTGGACGGTGTCAGTAGAGCAGTGGACGGTGTCAGTAGGGCAGTGGACGGTGTCAGTAGAGCAGTGGACGGTGTCAGTAGGGCAGTGGACGGTGTCAGTAGGGCAGTGGACGGTGTCAGTAGAGCAGTGGACGGTGTCAGTAGGGCAGTGGACGGTGTCAGTAGGGCAGTGGACGGTGTCAGTAGGGCAGTGGACGGTGTCAGTAGGGCAGTGGACGGTGTCAGTAGAGCAGTGGATGGTGTCAGTAGGACAGTGGACGGTGTCAGTAGAGCAGTGAATGGTTGCAGTTGGGCAGAGGACAGTGCCAGTAGAGCAATGGGTGGTGTCAGTGGGGTAGTGGACGGTGTCATTAGTTTTTTATTTTATTTTTTTACAATTTTAGTTCTTTTTTTATTTTTTAAAATGTTATTTTTAAATTATTTTTACACTATTATTATTTTATTTTTGTACAATTTTTTTAAGAGCCCCATCAAGGTACTTTGGTGAAATATCAGGGGTCTAAACAGTCCCTAATGTATCACTTTTGAGACAAAAAAGGGACTGAGGACAGAGATTCTCCAGTCCCTTTCTATGCAGTTTCAGCTGCACTGAACAGTGAATGAATATGAAGTGCTCTGTGCTGAGCGGTTTTCTGTTCATTCATAAACTGAAGCATAGCAAACAATTTACTATGCTTCAGCATGAATGGATGCCGTAAGTGATTGGTATCGATCATTCACTGTTTTTTTTTTACATATTTATCGGCCCCTTCCCTGCTCTCTATCCTAATCATCCCCTGTAACAGCTTGCGGGAGAGGAAGTAAGCTGTCAGCGCTGAAGGGGGGGGGGGGGTGACACAGGGAGCACACAAGGGCACAGGGCAGCTGAAAGGGGAGACACAGGGACAAGAGGGGTGGTGGGGGTCGGCATTTACTGGCACCGATCTCCTTTTCTCCTGTAGCGACTAAATGCCAGTGGGAGGGAGAGGAGAAGAGGCGGATTTCAGCAGCTGCATGAGGAAAGGGGATAAATGCCTTCCCACCGGTCCAAGTTCAGGGCCCCGACCAACACCCACCCCCTCCCTTACCAGAACCTCTTGGGACATGTCCAGTTCCATTCACAAAGTGCATGCACAATATGGAGCCAGCTGTGAAGACACAGGGAATCACAGCCGGCTTCCCACATCAAACATGGCGGCGCTGGGGACCCAAACACTGGTGAAGAACCAGCCCAGGTGAGGACAGCTCTGGATCTCTGGACAGGTAAGCGTCTTTTTATTAAAAGTCAGCAACTGCAGTGAGAAGCACTGTCATAATAGTGGAAGCAAACAATAATATCTCTCAGACAGACCTCTGTTCGTGGTTTAGGGCGCAAAGAATGGTGCACTCTGTCTAAATGCCAATCTAATTCTAGTACATTCTAGTACATTTGGGGCCAACATAGTGAACAGACACAGTAGATACAGTATCTCACAAAAGTGAGCACACCCCTCACATTTTTGTAAATATTTTTTCTATCTTTTCATGTGACAGCACTGAAGAAATGACACTTTGCTACAATATAAAGTAGTGAGTGTACAGATTGTATAACAGTATACATTTTCTGTCCCCTCAAAATAACTCAACACACAGCCATTAATGTCTAAACCACTGGCAACAAGAGTGAGTACTGCGCAATCGCTGCGCCTGCGCAGTACAGGGCAGACACTATCCGATGGGGGGGCCCTTTCTTGGAGATGGCTGAGGGGAGGCTAATTACCAATGGTATTACATTTCAGTAATGTACAGCATGGAGGGGGGTTAATGTATTGCCAATGGTCACGGATGCATTAGTGACCAGTAGCAGTTAATTAACCCCTTTGTGCTGCATTGGTGGCAGATCCCTGCTTTTCTGCATGCGCGTTTTTGATGCGTTCCAGTGCGCTTTTGATGTGTTTTTGGTGCGTTTTTGATGAGATTCAGTGCTTTTTTTACCTCCTCTTTTTTCTTAACCTTAAATAAGGACAAGTGTGTTGCAGTGCATTTTTGGTGCATTTAGTCCAGTCCAGTGCAGTCCAGTGCATAAAAAATGCAGTATGTTCTACTTTTTTTTCTGGAACTGGATTGCACTGGAACTGCAAGCACTGGTGTGAACTATGCCATTGAAAACCAAATAACCTACTTTCCATGCGTTTTTGATCCAGAAAAAAAACGCATTGGACCGCATGCGGTGTGAACTGGCCCTTATATACAGTGATGATTTCAGCGATGGTATCCCAGTAAGTAAGGCAGCTAGATGATTAAAGTGGTTGTATACCCTCATTTGTAATTTTTACCTACAGGTAAGCCTAATAAGGCTTACCTGTAGGTAAAATTAATATCTCCTAAACCTGTACGGTTTAGCAGATAGTCACTTTGCATGCAGCCGCTGACGTCAGCGGCGCAGCCATGCGCTCTGAATGGCCAGCTGAAGGTCCAGCAGACGCTGCTGGACCTTGCTGGGAAGAAGACTCCCGTGCGCATGCGCGGGAGTTATGTAATCGTGGCTCCGGCCACTCTCAGCGCCGGAGCCGCGAACACGGAATAAACGCAGAGGGCAAAATGTCAGCTCCCTCGGTGTGGACCGGGCTGCGATACAAGGCTTTGATCTAAAGTAAGTATTTCATAATGAGCTAGTATGCAGCGCATACTAGCTCATTATGCCTTTGCCTTACATGTTTTTTTTTTTTTTTAGATGTGTGGGTATACAACCGCTTTAATCGCAAAATATTTACAAAGGAAGCAAGGGTTTTATAGGGAATGTATCTTTCAAATCACATCTTTCTATTTTGAGGTTAATGTGCAATTATATTTTGTGCCAGAAAATCCAAGACTTGGTTGCTAAGCAACTGTCAAAAGTACAGATGAAATATATTTGCATATATTTTTGAAAGCATAAATAAATAATCACAGGAAAAGGGTTGTACAACAATAATTATATTACTGTCAAACCATTTTTCTGATTTGTAAAAGAACCAGTTTTTATTTTTTTTAGCTTTTATTTTTGGAAGGATGCAGAGGGTGTGTGTTTTTTAACAGTTTAGTTTTAAAACTTTGAGGCCTCCTTCACATGGTCATTTAGCTGCATACACTGGTCGTCAGTGACAAGAATCAGATTCTTTCAGCTAGTATGACAGATATATGTGAGTAGCGGCAGCCGCTCAGCCTGTACGAAGTATTGATAGGCTGACAGCAGCCATCGCTGTTCACATATAGCCACAATAACGGCTTAGTGTGCGGCTACATGCTAACAATGATGGCTGCTGTTAGCCTATCAATACTGCACACTTGTACAGGCTGAGCGGCCGCTATTTGCATATACTTATCATCCGGCTGCAAGAATCCACTGATACCTTATTCTGGAATCTGGTGTATACGACTAAATGGCTGTATGAAGAAGGCCTTAGGGTCCTTTCACATCGGCAGCATTCGTGAAAAGATCCCCTGCTGAATCAGAGCAGAACAGATCGGAAGTCACTTTTGTGACATCCATATCCAGTCAGGATTTATTCTGCAGTCTACAAACCGGAGCATATGAACCCATAAATAAAGGAGAAGTACAGCCAAAGCTCGTTTGACTATACTTCTGTGGATCACAGAAGCGCAGTTTGTTCTGCACACTTGTGACCCATTTTCAGCAGAAAGCGGGCTGAAGTCCGCTGTCTGCTGACGTATCACAGAGCTGGTCCAGGCTCGGGCAAGATCACGACAATGAAGTCAGGATCCGCCCACATGCCTGGACCGGCACCCGGCGAGCCGCTGAGAGCCTGAGCTGGCCGCTCCCGCCCCTTCCACAGCCCAGCGCTCCAGTGAGTGGGGGGGGGCCCACAGAGAGCCGGTGACTGACAGTTAGCAGCTCTCTGCCCAGGGATGATCAGTGGTGTTAGATCGCTTGGTTCTCAGTCTTAGAGCTGGCGGGGTACAGATGCAGCATTGGACTGATGCTGCATCCAGCTAGGTAAGTATGATTTTAAAAAAAAAGCAAAACCCACACTTCTTATTTAAACCTGTAAGCAGGGGGATACAATAGGATGTGCATCCAGGGCTTTTTTTCTCAAACAATAGGTGCTGGAACTCAACCACGACCCCCCAAAACCCCTCTCCCCACACACGCCCTCCAAATCAAATAGTGAGTGTGGTCAGATTTCACAAACAGTAGGAGGGTCTTAAAGGGGCATTACATACCAGGATTGCATTACATACAGAATGCAGAGTTCATATGGGTTGCACACAGAGTGCAGACCTGTCATTTGTAAACACAAAAACCGGACTTCTGTGTTTACAATTGATTGTGGTGAGCAGGCACCAAGGGGTCTGAGCCAGAGGTGGTGGAGTTCCACCAAGTTCCACCTGAAAAAAGCCCTGTGTGCATCCATTTACATCCCTCTACTTCTAATCTACTGTATGTAAGGTAAAAAAAAATGCAAAAGAATGTAAATGAACGTACATCTTTTTACATCTGTGTTTTTTTGTTTTTTTTTAATCTACACAGACTCAGAAAAAATCAGATGCAAATGGAAGCACATCTGTTTACATTCAACTGCCCATAGACTGACATTGAGCTTGAGCATGTGTGTGTGTTTTAACACATGTTTTTTCTCTTTGTATTTTGTTTGTTCTGTTTTGCAAAGACATATGTGTTTTACAGCAAGTATTTTTTTTTTACTTTTGTTTGTTTACTTATTATGGTAGATATTTTTCACTGAAATATTGTTGATGTTGTAAGGCTGCTTTCACACTGGGGCGGTAGGGGGCGTCGGCGGTAAAACAGCGCTATTTATAGCGCTGCTTTACCGCGGTATTCGGCCGCTAGCGGTGCGGTTTTAACCCCCCGCTGGCGGCCGAAAAAGGGTTAAAACCGCTCGTATAGCGCGGCTATTGCCGCGCTGTCCGATTGGTTTCAATGGGCAGGAGCGGTTTAGGAGCGGTGAATACACCGCTCCTTCACCGCTCCAAAGATGCGGCTGGCAGGAGTTTTTTTCTTCTCCTGTCAGCGCACCACTTCAGTGTGAAAGCCTCGGGCTTTCACACTGAACAAACAGCAGCGGCTGTTTTGGGTCGGTTTGCAGGCGCTATTTTGAGCACAATAACGCCTGCAAACCGCCCCAGTGTGAAAGGGGTCTTAGTTTCACTGTGATTTATCTGTCTGTGCTGCATTATTTAGCAAAATCTTCCTCAAGATGTGACTAATAAATGTTTAAATCCTTAAAAGACTGTTTGTGGACGCAGTCCTTTTAACTCCTGTTAATTTCCTCCACAAAATAGTCAGACCTCAAAACCATATTCTGTTAGTGTCTCAAATTAGCATACATGTGTTTTTTGCTTTCCTTGCTCTTTTCCAAGTCCTGTTTTGTTGACCAATAAAATTTGTAGCCAATTTTAATGTTTTGATGTGTTTTTTAAGCGCTTCAGCCCCGGAAGATTTTACCCCCTTACTGACCAGATCGTTTTTTGCGATTCGGCACTGCGTCGCTTTAACTGACAATTGCGCGGTTGTGCGACATGGCTCCCAAACAAAATTGACGTCCTTTTTTTCCCACAAATAGAGTTTTCTTTTGGTGGTATTTGATCGCCTCTGCGACTTTTATTTTTTGCGCTATAAACAAAATAAGAGCGACAATTTTGAAAAAAACGCATTATTTTTTACATTTTGCTATAATAAATATCCCCCAAAAATATATAAAAAAACATTTTTTTTCCTCAGTTTAGGCCGATCCGTATTCTTCTACATATTTTTGGTAAAAAAAATTTGCAATAAGCGTTTATTGATTGGTTTGCGCAAAAGTTATAGCGTTTACTAAATAGGGGATAGTTTTATGGCATTTTTATTAATAATTTTTTTTTTACTAGTAATGGCGGCGATCAGCGATTTTTATTGTGACTGCGACGTTATGGCGGACATGTCGGACATTTTTGACACATTTTTGGGACCATTGTCATTTATACAGCGATCAGTGCGATTAAAAATGCACTGATTACTGTTTAAATGACACTGCCAGTGAAGGGGTTAACCACTAGGGGGGGAGGGGTTAAGTATGTCCTAGGGGAGTGATTACTAACTGTAGGGGGATGGGCAGGGGCGTCGGGAGGGGGTGGCTAGGGGGGGCTGAAGCCCCGAATTGGTCCCCGAAAAGCCCCGAGTGTCAAGAAGGCACCGTTTAATTGTTAGCCCCGAGCGCCGCCGCCCCATGACGAGCGGGGACCGAACTGATCCGAGTGCGGCCGAGTGTGGCCGAATGACATACAGGTCCCGCCTTCTGGAGCTATGATGGACATCCCACTGGTCCAATGCTGGGACCGCGGGACGTGTGACGTCCATCATAGGCGCTGCACGCTCCAGAAGGCGGGAATTACAATCCGCCGCGCCACATCACTGAGATCCCCGCTCCCCGCTCAGATAGATCAGGGCAGCGGAGGAGCGATCTGGCGAGATGTGCCACTGCCAGTGACTGCACCGATTATTGTAGAGGAGGCGGGGATGAGAATAACCTGAAGAGGAGCTGTGCTGGGGGCGGATGGCGGAGTGAAGATCTCGGTGTGTCTGATCATGGGCACCGGAGTGTGCAGCAGGAGGCAGAAGAGTCTTCTCCATACCGCCTTGTGCCTGCTGGCCGTGCTGGGACTGGGAGGCAAGCTCTACTTTGTATAACTACATGCAGGACAAAGCCTGGAGCTCCAAGGTCCAGGCGATGAAATTCAAGCAGTCTCCTCTCCTCTCCTTTGGCTGCCTGCTGTGACACATGATGCGTGGGCTGCACACCGCACACTACAGCTGAACTGAACTGCAGGACACCTGGACACATGAAGTCTATCTCCTGGTCAGGTAGGTGAGGTCAGTGTATGTATGTCACGGTATGTTAGGTAGGTCAGTGTATGTTAGGTAGGTGTATGTATGTATGTATGTCAGGTCAGTGTATGTTAGGTAGGTGTATGTATGTATGTCAGGTCAGTGTATGTTGGGTAGGTGTATGTATGTATGTATGTCAGGTCAGTGTATGTTAGGTAGGTGTATGTATGTATGTATGTCAGGTCAGTGTATGTCAGGTAGGTGTATGTATGTATGTCAGGTCAGTGTATGTCAGGTAGGTGTATGTATGTATGTCAGGTCAGTGTATGTCAGGTAGGTGTATGTATGTATGTCAGGTCAGTGTATGTCAGGTAGGTGTATGTATGTATGTCAGGTCAGTGTATGTTAGGTAGGTGTATGTATGTATGTATGTCAGGTCAGTGTATGTTAGGTAGGTGTATGTATGTATGTCAGGTAGGTGTATGTATGTATGTATGTCAGGTCAGTGTATGTCAGGTAGGTGTATGTATGTATGTCAGGTCAGTGTA
This sequence comes from Lithobates clamitans, assembly GCA_037952925.1. Classification (NCBI taxonomy): domain Eukaryota; kingdom Metazoa; phylum Chordata; class Amphibia; order Anura; family Ranidae; genus Lithobates; species Lithobates clamitans. The sequence continues at coordinate 2,341,724 of JBBGZY010001062.1, forward strand.
TGTCAGGTAGGTGTATGTATGTATGTATGTCAGGTCAGTGTATGTCAGGTAGATGTATGTATGTATGTATGTATGTCAGGTCAGTGTATGTTAGGTAGATGTATGTATGTCAGGTCAGTGTATGTTAGGTAGGTGTATGTATGTATGTCAGGTCAGTGTATGTCAGGTCAGTGTATGTTAGGTAGGTGTATGTATGTATGCATGTCAGGTCAGTGTATGTTAGGTAGGTGTATGTATGTATGTCAGGTCAGTGTATGTTAGGTAGGTGTATGTATGTATGTATGCATGTCAGGTCAGTGTATGTTAGGTAGGTGTATGTATGTATGTCAGGTCAGTGTATGTTAGGTAGGTGTATGTATGTATGTCAGGTCAGTGTATGTTAGGTAGGTGTATGTATGTATGTCAGGTCAGTGTATGTTACGTAGGTGTATGTATGTATGTCAGGTCAGTGTATGTTAGGTAGGTCAGTGTGTCAGGTAGCTGAGATTAGTGGTCAAAATTGATGGGCACTGCTAAGCCCCAGGCAGCAACCAGCAAGTAAACTTACAACCCGCCCTACAACCCCAGCGCTCAGCCAAAAAACCCCGTGCCATGACCACTCACGACCCCCCCCCCCCCCCCCCCATCGGTGCCAACATCGGACTTCGGGCTGAAGCCCCTGGTCTTTTTGCCACCTAGCAACGCCCCTGGGGATGGGCTAGCAGTGTCATTACTCTGATCACTGCTCCCGATGACAGGGAGCAGTGATCAGTGACACTTGTCACTAGGCAGAACGGGGAGATGCTGTTTACATCAGCATCTCCCCGTTCGTCCTCTCCGTGAGGCGATCGCGGGTATCCCAGCCGCGAACGAGTCTGCGGGACCCGCGACCCGACTCACGTAGCTCCCGGTCGGCACGCGCACGCAATGGCAGGGCGGGGAATTCAAATGGACGTACCTGTAAGTCCATTTGCCCAGCCAGGCCATTCTGCCGACGTACATCGGCGTGCGCCGGTCGGGAACCGGTTAAATCATTTGTTTTGGCAGATGCATGCTCAATCCAACCTGCAATATTGGCCTGTTGGGGGTACTTGAGGACAGGGTTGAGAACCACTGATTTAGAGCACTGAGCTAAAACCTAGCTCAAGACAATCCTATTTAATTGTGGGCATTTGAGGGAAACCAAGTGAGTGTTAGAACCCCTGCTTGTCTTTTTTAGGTTGGGCTTTGTGTCCCTTTTCTGAAAATTGTCTTCACTTCCTGTCACATAGCCAAACAGGAAGTGAGGGTAAAACCCTACCAATGTCTTTCCTTGGGGACACACAGGTCAATCTAACTAGTGTCCCCATTAGGCAAATTTAACTCTAGCACCTTGTTGTGTACACCTCAAATTATTAGGTATTTTGGGGTTTATTAAAGGCAAATCCACTCTGCAATACAAGTGTACTCACTGTAAATCTGAGGGGAAGCACTGGTGATGTTATCATCCAATCATGTAGAAGCAAAGATGCTGTTTTTTTATTTTCCTTGCATGTCCCCCTCAGATCTCCTGCAAGTGCACTTCCAAGTGCACTTGTAGTGCAAAGTGGAGTTGCCTTTAGTAAATAAACCCCCAAATCCAAGATGCCTAATAATTTGGGGTGTACAGAGTAAAATGCTAGAGTGCAATTTACGTAATGGGGAAACTATTTCGATTGACCTGTGTGTCCCCAAGGAAAGACATTGGTAGGGTTTTACCCTCACTTCCTGTTTGGCTATGTGACAGGAAGTAAATAAATTTGAAGGAGAAACTGGCAAAATTTGGGAGGTGTCTTCACCCTATCAGGGGTGTAGACATCCCTAAAAACTGACAAGACTTCTAATCCCTCTGCACTCTATCCTCAAGCAAAAATAAGAAAGGATTTAATTTAGTTTAACTAAGGCAAAGACACATTCCTACATTCAACTGTGATGCATGTCAATGGCCCATTTCGACCTTGTTTAACCGCTTCAGCCCCGGAAGATTTTACCCCCTTCCTGACCAGAGCGTTTTTTCGATTCGGCACTGACAATTGTATGGACGTGCGACGTGGCTCCCAAAGAAAATTGACGTCCTTTTTTTCCCACAAATAGAGCTTTCTTTTGGTGGTATTTGATCGCCTCTGCGATTTTTTTTTTTTGCGCTATAAACAAAATAAGAGCGACAATTTTGAAAAAAAACGCATTATTTTTTACATTTTGCTATAATAAATATCCCCAAAAATATATAAAAAAAACATTTTTTTTCCTCAGTTTAGGCTGATCGTATTCTTCTACATGTTTTTGGTAAAAAAAAAAAAAACGCGATAAGCGTTTATTGATTGGTTTGTGCAAAAGTTATAGCGTTTACTAAATAGGGGATAGTTTTATGACATTTTTATTATTAATTTTTTTTTTACTAGTAATGTCGGTGATCAGCAATTTTTATTGCGACTGCGACGTTATGGCGGACAGGTCGGACATTTTTGACACATTTTTGGGACCATTGTCATTTATACAGCGATCAGTGCGATTAAAAATGCACTGATTACTGCGTAAATGACACTGGCAGTGAATGGGGTTAACCGCTAGGGGGCGGGGAGGGGTTAAGTATGTCCTAGGGGAGTGATTACTAACTGTAGGGGGATGGGCTGTGTGTGTGACATAACTGATCTCTGCTCCGATGACAGGGAGCAGAGATCGAGTGACACTGTCACTAGGCAGAACGGGGAGATGCTGTTTACATCAGCATCTCCCCGTTCGTCCTCTCCGTGAGGCGATCGCGGGTATCCCCGCGGCGATCGAGTGTATCCCCGCGGCGATCGAGTCCGCGGGACCCGCGACCCGACTCACGGAACTCCCAGCCGGCGGGGCGCGCACGCAACGGCACGGCGGGAAATTCAAATGGTTGTACCTGTAAGTCCATTTGCCCAGCCGTGCCATTCTGCCAACGTACATCGGCGTGCACCGGTCAGGAACTGGTTAATAGAAAACACCAGTTGACTTTCACTAGGAACATTTGTTAGTCCAGTCCTGGAAATCTGCATCTGCTTTACTATTAATTTCCATAAAAATTGGGTTCCTGCAGCTACCCTGTTTCCCCTAAAATAAGACCTAGCGTGATTGTCGGCGATGGCTTTAATATAAGCCCTACCCCCCAAATAAGCTCTAGTTAAAGTCTTTGTAGGTCTTATTTTCAGGGTAGGGCTTATTTTCGGGGAAACAGGGTAGGGCTTATTTGGGGGGTAGGGCTTATATTGCAGCCATCACCGACAATCACGCTAGGTCTTATTTTAGGGGAAACAGGGTAGATGCCCCAAATGCATCTAGAGGCGCGACCGCTGTGTATGTGAGATGCGCGACTGCTGTGTGCGTGGAGGTAAGTACCCTTGGCACATATCTGGTTCCCAGAAGCAGTGGCCAGCACACAGGAATGACATCATGCCCCTGCAAGGAGTTTCTTGTACTGCTGCTAATTTCTTCCCACCACCATGCACAGCTCACTGTTCTCTGAGGAAGAGATGATTCTTATTAGCAAATTAAGATAATTTGTGATTTATTTTTACATGGGGTGCTGTTTGTGTGGGTCATGTGTGTATGTCTAAATGATTTGGCCTCAATACACACACCTACCTGTGTACAGATTCACTTCCAGGACAATGTATATTGCTTTCTGCTTCAGTGTGTGTGTATATATAGATATATCTATAGATGTAGTTTCTTGTGTCCAGCAGAGAGAAGTTGGGTAAATGCCACACTCCCAATTCATGATTACGGAAGAAGATGTGACATTACTTTACTTCAAGATAAGCTTTGTGCAGGAGGAGAGGAGTTCTGGGAACATCACCCTTACATGGTCAAGAGTGATGTCCTCATTCCTTACACGGCAATGGATGAGAAATGCCTGGAAGCAATAGTCTGCAGGAGTTAAGCAGAGGAGGAGCAACAGTCTGCATGGTGATGCAGGAGGAGGATCATAGCAATTAATATATGCACATCATCTCTTCTGGCTCTAATTATGAGCTAGTGAATAAAATCTTTAAAGTATGATGGCAAATTAACTATCCTATGGGCATCCCATATACCCTTTTTCCCAACCAAGTTGTATCCCCAATAAACAAAAACAAAACCAGCAAAAGACTGTTCATTGTCTCTGCAATTGATATATGGGAGTCTGGCAGCAGGGTGATTTGGTGGATGTTTGTTACTAGTGGCAGCTACACTGCTACATTTGTAATGTATTGAAAGATTTGGATAAGAAAAGAAAAAAACATTTCAAAGATATATTAGAAGTGATAGGAATGAGATTAGCATCAAAAGGGTTAATTAACTGAGAACACCTACTAATTACCTAACAAGACACATCCAATGAGATGAAATATATTGGACACAAGAACCTACATCTATATATAAACACACTCTGAAGCAGAAAGCAATATACATTGGCCCGGAAGTGAATCTGTATATAGGAAGTAGGTGTGTGTTTTGAGGCCAAATCATTTAGACATACACACATGACCCACACAAACACCACCCCATGTAAAAATAAATCAAAAATTATCTTAATTTGCAAATAAGGATCATTTCTTCCTCAGAGAACAGTGAGAGGGGCATGGTGGTGGGAAGAAATTAGCAGCAGTACAAGCAACTTCCTGGAGGGGCGTGATGTCATTCCTGTGTGCTGGCCACCGCTTCCGGGAACCAGATATGCGCCGTACTCACCTCCGCGCACACAGCAGTTGTGCATCTCACATACACAGCGATCGCGCATCTAGATGCATTTGGCGCATCTAGCTGCAGGAACCAAATTTTTATGGAAATTAATAGTAAAACAGATGCAGATTTCCAGGACTGGACTAACAAATGTTTCTAGTGAAAGTCAACTGGTGATCTCTATTAAAAAAGGTCAAAATGGGCCATTGACATGCATCACAGTTGAACTTAGGAATGTATCTTTGGTAAGGTAAACTAAATGAAATCTTTTCTTATTTTTGCTTGGAGATAGAGTGCAGAGGGATTAAAAGTCTTGTCAGTTTTGGGGATGTCTGCACCCCTGATAGGGTGAAGACACCTCCCAAATTTTGCCAGTTTCTCCTTCAAATTTATTCACTTCCTGTCACATAGCAAAACAGGAAGTGCAGATAAAACCCTACCAATGGCTACCAATGTGTTTCCTTGGGGACACACAGGTCAATCTAAAAAGTTTCCCCATTAGGTAAATTGCACTCTAGCATTTTGCTGTGTACACCCCACATTATTAGGTATCTTGGAATTTGGGGTTTATTTACTAAAGGCAAATCCACTTTGCACTACAAGTGCACTTGGAAGTTGGAGATCCGAGGGGGACATGGGGGCAAGGAAAAAAAAAATAAGCATCTTTGCTTCTACATGTTTGGATGATAAAATCACCAGTGCTTCCCCTCAGATTTACAGCGAGTACACTTGTATTGCAGAGTGGATTTGCTTTTAATAAACCCCAAAATATCTAATAATTTGGGGTGTACACTACAAAGTGCTAGAGTGCAAGTTGCCTAATGGGGACACTAGTTAGATTGACCCGTGTGTCCCCAAGGAAAGGCATTGGTAAGGTTTTACCCTCACTTCCTGTTTGTCTATGTGACAGGAAGTGCAGCCAATTTTCAGAAAAGGGACACAAAGCCCAACCTAAAAAAGACAAGCAGGGGTTCTAACACTCACTTGGTTTCCCTCAAATGCCCACAATTAAATAGGATTGTCTTGAGCTAGATTTCAGCTCAGTGCTCTAAATCAGTGGTTCTCAACCCTGTCCTCAAGTACCCCCAACAGGCCATGTTTGCAGGTTTACCTCTTTAAATCACAGTCCATGGCTTGGTATTTTGCACAACCATTTTAACTAAGATAAATTCCCAAAACATGTCCTGTTGGGAGTACTTGAGGACTGAGGCTGAGAACCACTGCGCTAAAATGAAAATTGAATACTTACTTCTTTGTAATTTTTCTTTCCTGGTGCCTATCCATACATATGCTACCATGAAGGCACAAGGAAAGTAGCTTTTAGACAAATGACACCTTTTTTTTTGTTTTACCATGGCAATCAGCCTAGTTAAGCTGCAGCTGGGAAATCTGTTGCATGAAAATTGTTTAGGGGAGTATAAAATGCATTACTTGCATCTGCAAAACTAATTATTAACAAAACACATAAAAAATAAAAATTTGCTACAAATTTTATTGGTCAACAAAACAGGACTTGGAAAAGAACAAGGAAAGCAAAAAACACATGTATGTTAATTTGAGACACTAACAGAATATGGTTTTGAGGTCTGACCATTTTGCAGAGGAAATTAACAGGAGTTAAAAGGACTGCGCCCACAAACAGTCTCTTAAGGATTTAAACATTTATTAGTCACAACATCTTGAGGAAGATTTCGCAAAATAATGCAGCACAGACAATTAAATCAATGTGAAACATTGACATCATCAAAAATATTTCAGGGAAATATATCCCCCCCCCCCCAAAAAAAATAAAATAAACAAAAGTAAAAAATACTTGCTCTAAAACACATCTGTTTTGCAAAGATATAACAAACAAAATACAAAAGAGAAAAATACACTCTATAAGGACACCCAAATGTACTCTCTTGACACACACACTTTCAAGGCAAGGTAAAGAATGCTATCTTTAAGCTTTATATAACATAGGTTAGTGTGCTAATGAGGCAATTGAAAACACATGCACAGTCCATGAAACACACAAAATACAAGTTCACCCAATAAGGATGAGCTCAGGCGTGTTCGCAAACAGCGCGTGCAGAGCCCGCCAGGAAGTTGGCACTGTGGAGCGCTAATCACAAGCAGTGAGAAATTGTCCCGATCTCTGCAGCCGTGCATCGGGACAATGTATAACTGCTTGAGATTAGCGCTCCGCAGTGCTGACTTCCTGGCGGGCTCTGCACATGTTGTTTGTGAACATGCCTGAGCTCATCTTTATCACCCAATGTAGAGACAGAACTTCAAAGTGGGTACACCTGTTAAGGATGTCCTTAAATTACTAACCCAAAAAACCCACACTCTGAGCATGCTCAGAAAAATGCAAGTGCTGTTCACACACAAAAAAACCCAAAGTCCCTGAGCATGCCCAGAACAACCCTATCAGAAACCATGAATCAGATCGAGACAGAAGTATAGTTAAATCACACTTGTTTCATAATAATAACTAGAAAATTCATTTCCTGGAGAAAATGAGTGGGTATGCTGAATAGCTGAATTGCTAAAGCTAACTGGATGAATAGCTTAAATCCGTAAGAAAAAGTTGAAGAAGTGAGAATAGTTGGCAAAGTAGGAATGGTTTTAAAATAAACATGAATTTCATTAAAAACGTTTAACACCACCACTAATGTATGAAAGATGTGGAATATTTAAAGGTTTTTTGAAAAGCTTTTTGATCATTAATCCCCACACGTAATGAGTGAGAGACAGTGTGAGAGAACCCTTCAAACAAACCTTAATAAATCCACAACAGTACATGCTATGGAAACAGCGACTTTACCATTAGAGACACACGGCCTTTGTGACCGTATCAGTATAAAATTTATGTTGATAAACTTAAAAATGTGGGCATGTCAGCAATTTAAAAAAGAAGTTGGCTATGCGTTTCACTGGGAAATGTGAGGAATTTTATACAGGACAGTCAATGGAAGAAAGTGTAACTCTTGTCAATTGGAAGCTCAACCAGCCAAAAAAAAAAAGGCGTATCACAAAACTGAGCACATTGCCTGAAACTAGACAAAAATACCTACGTTTTGATGTATAAATGGTGTATGACAAGTAGATCTTGTGGGCGTGAGAGCAATTTATAGAGAAGGAACTAAGATAATTTTTGAAAGGCTCTGTGCTCTAGCTATGACATCATCCACTCTAAGCATCCCAATACACACTCTCTTTAATCGATAACATTTCCTGAAATGATCACTAAACTTAAACAGCTTTTCACGAAAACTGTAAAAGATATCAAACTGAAAAGATATAGCCAGATAGCTGAATCATTTGTGAACATTTTAAAGTTTGTTTGGCGTATGTAGGCGAAAGTATAAAGGAGCTGAAACTTTTGGGAGCGGAAAAAGATTTTAAGGATTTGAAGCATGCTCTCATCCACTTCAATGTTAAAAAAAAGTGTTAAAAAGTTTAATATTTTAAAAAGTATAAATAGTAGGAAAAAAGTTGAAGAAGTCCCATCATTAGCTGAAAGAGACGAACATTTTAAAAGTTGAATGCAGAGCAAAAAAACGTATGAAATAATACAATTTAGATTAAAACTAGAAAATGCATTTCTTGGAGAAAATGCGTGGGAATGCTGAATAGCTGAATTGCTAAAACGGCCCCCAGCAAAACTGCCCCCATCATATTGCTACCATCAAAACTGCTCCATCAAAATTGTCCACATCAAAACCGCCCCATCATATTGCCACCATCAAAACTGCCCCATCATATTCCTCTATTATAAATCAGTACATGGTATGTCTGTCCCCTCCCCCGGGCTCTGTAATCAGAGCTGAGATGCTCCAGCCGCCTCCCCCCACCGCCCATCACTGTGTATAACAGAAGCTTTGGTAACCATGGCAACAAAAGCAGCCCATTACACTCTGTTTAATCGATAACATTTCCTGAAATGACCACTAAACAAACAGCTTTTTCACAAGAACTGTAAAAGATATCAAACTGGAGTTCCCCTTTAAAAGCAAAAGTTAGCCCATGGAAATCCAAGGGATTAGAGGGGGGAGACAAGAGCATTGGAGAATGGAGTGTGGAGTTCCCCTTTAAAGGCAAAAGCTAGCCCAAGGAAATGATATGCATTAGAGGGGGAAGGTTAAATGATTAGAGGTGCGCCCGTTCAACTGCATGTACGTTGCCTAACATTTACTAAGATTTTGCCTGCGCAGTGAACAAACGCATGTGAACGAGCGCAAGAGCCACTTGCGCATGCTCACTGCTTACATTGATCTCACGCAGTTCTAAACGTACTTGCGGGCACAGCAAGCTTGCTCTGAAAAAGTTACTTTCTCATTCTATTTTTAGCATATTTGTTACTTGGGCAGTTGTTACTAAACTTTCTCACATCACCCCATAATATTGGCACCTCTATCTTCTGTCAATATTGATTTGGAGATGCCGTGCGCCATGTCCATAGTGGCGCACAGATTGCATTTTCCCATGCGTCGAGATCGCTATAGTAAATGGGGGATTCGCGCTTTGTTACCGGCGCACCATTTCGTAAATATGGAAATGTGTGTTGCGCCTTGCCGTGCGTCTCTACTGATGGCGCACGGCTTTTGTAAATCACCCCCAGGACTCTCTTCTGACAGCAGCAATGTGCTGTTTTTTACTTCCTGCTCTCGCAACATCTTAATCGCCCTAGCTGTTAACCCCTTCCCTGCCAGTGTCATGTATACAATGACAGTGCATCGTTTTAGCACTAATCACTGTAATAATGTCACTGGTTCCCAAAAAAGTGTCAGTTAGGTGTCCGATTTGTTCAATGCAATATCACAGTCCCACTATAACTTGCTGATCGCCACCATTACAGTTAACCACTTGCTTACTGGGCACTTAAACCCCCTTCCTATCCAGACCAATTTTCAGCTTTCAGCGCTAACGCACTTTGAATGACAGTTGCGCGGTCATACAACACTGTACCCAAATGAATTTTTTATCATTTTTTCCCACAAATAGAGCTTTCTTTTGGTGGTATTTGATCACTTTTGCGGTTTTTATTTTTTGTTAAAAAAATTTTAAAAAAACGAATTTAAAAAATTTTTTTTTTTTTTATATTTTGTTATAAAATTTAAAAAACGGTAATTTTTCTCCTTCATTGATGTACGCTGATGAGGCGGCACTGATGGGCACTGATAGGTGGCAGTGATGGGCACTGATGGGTGGCAATAACGGGCACTGATCGGTTACACTGATAGGCAGCACTGCTAGGTGGCACTGATTGGCACCACTGGTGGGCATTGATAGGTGGCACTTGTGGGCATTGATAGGTGGCACTTGTAGGCATTGATAGGTGGCACTCATGGGCATTGATAGGTGGCACTGGTGGGCACTGTCAGGTGGCAATGGCAGGTGGCACTGGCAGGGGGTACTGGTGGCACATATGAGGCAGAATTGCCTCTTCCTCTTCGGGACTGATGTCCCTTGCTGATAAGCCGGTGATTGGCTTTTTTTTCTCCTCGCGCTGTCAGCGTGAGGAGAAAAAAAAAAACGATTACAGAGCTTTTGTTTTGATCATGTGATCAGCTGTCATTGGCTGACAGCTGATCACATGGTAAGGGGCGGGGACCAGCCCCTTACTCGGATCGGTGATCACCCGAGTCTCAGTGACTCTGTGATCACAGCGCGCTCGCAGGGCGCGTGCACAGGGGAGGCCGTCATATGAAGGCCTCCCGGAAATTCAGGTCCGCGCTGCAGCCGTCATTCGGCTATAGCGCGGATGTCAATCGGTTAAAAAATAAAAATTCCATAAATATATCCCATAGTTTGTAGACCCTTATAACTTTTGCACTTATTGGGATTTTTTTGTACCAAAAATATGTAGCAGAATACACTTAGGCCTAAATTGATGAAGAAATTCGATTTTTTTATATTTTTTTTATTGGATATGTTTTAAAGCAGAAAGTAAAAAATATTGTTTGCGCACGTTGCACAGCGGGGGTGCCAATGCTCGTGACCGGCAGTCACGATGACCGCCAGCCACGAGAGGCAGAACAGGGACGTGTGTGTGTAAATACACACGTCCCAGTTCTGTGAGGAGAGGAGAGGCAGATCGTGAGTTCCTACGAGTTGGGAACCACAATCTCTCCTCTCCTATAGTCAGTCCCATCCACCACAGTTAGAACACATACATAGGGAACACAGTTAACCCCTTCATCACCCCGTAGTGTTAACCCCTTCCCTGCCAGTGACATTAATTCAGTAATCAGTGCATTTTTATAGCACTGATCGCTGTATAATTGTCAATCGACCCAAAAATGTGTCAAAAGTGTCCGATGTGTCCGCCAGAATGTCGGTGTCTCTATAAAAATCGCAGATCGCTGCCATTACTAGTAAAAAAAAAATAATAAAAATGCCATAAATCTATCCCCTATTTTGTAGATGCTATAACTTTTGTGCAAACCAATCAATCAATCAAAAATTGGGGCTTTTTATTACAACAAAAAGTACAAAATATTGTGTTTTTTTCAAAATTGCCGCTTTTTTTTTGCTTATAGCCAAAAAATAAAAACCACAGAGATGATCAAATACCACCAAAAGAAAGCTCTATTTGTGGTAAAAAAAGGACGTCAGTTTTGTTTGGGTACAACGTCGCACGGCTGCGCAATTGTCAGTTAAAGTGATGCAGTGCCATATCGCAAAAAATGGCCTGGTCATTGAGCAGCCAATTGGGGCTGAAGTGGTTAAAGTAACGCAGTGCCATACCGCAAAAAAAAGGCCTGGTCATGAAGTGGTTAATTACCACCTTAATGCCTTGGCCACATATTTGCGCACATTAATGCAAATAGCGCTGTGCCGAGAGCGCATGCCCTGCGTACTTACGGTGCAACGCATATTATATTATTATGCATTTGTCTTACAGGGTTTTTTTTTCAGACTTTACAACCTCTTCAAAGACCAGGCCTTTTTCTGACACTTGTTGCTTACAAGTTAAAAATCTGCATTTTTTTTTTATAGCAAATTACTTTGAACCCCCCAAAACATTATATATATTTTTTTAGCAGAGACCCTAGAGAATTATTATTATTATATAGGATTTATATAGCGTAACAGTTTGTGCAGCGCTTTACAACATGAGGGCAGACAGTACACTTACAATACAAATCAATACAGGAGGGATCAGAGGGCCCTGTTCGTTAGAGCTTACAATTTAGAAGGGAGGGTCAAGTGGAAACAAAAGGTAATAACTGTAGGGGGTGAGCTGATGGAGAAAATGAAAATACAGTTGTTAGGTGTGGGTAGGATAGGCTTCTCTGAAGAGAAGGGTTTTCAGGGATCGTCTAAAAGCTAATAGAGTAGGAGATAAGCAGACAGATTGGGGTAAGGCATTCCATAGGATTGGAGAGGCTTTGGAAAAGTCCTGGAGGCGAGCATGGGAGGAGGTGACAAGGGAGCTAGAGAGCAGGAGGTCTTGAGAGGAATGAAGAGAATGAGTAGGTTGGTATTTAGAGACTAGGCTAGTGATGTAGCTGGGGCTAAATTGTGGTTGGCTTTGTAAGTAGTTGCTAGTATTTTGAATTTAATTTGTTGGGTGAGCGGAAGCCAGTGAAGGGATTGACAGAGAGGGGTAGCAGACACAGAGCGATTGGTAAGGTCGATGAAACTGGCAGCAGAATTCATGATGGATTGAAAAAGTGATAGACTATATAGAGGCAAGCCAATGAGAAGGGGGCAGTAGTTGAGGCGAGAGATGACAAGCGAGTGAATTAGGAGCTTTGTTGTGTCATTGGTTAGAAAGGGGTGTATTTTGGAGATGTTGCGGAGGTTAAGGCGGCAGGATTTGGACAGTGATTGGATGTGGTGCTTAAAGGAGAGTTCAGAGTCCAGGACTACACCTAGAACCTAGGCATGTGGGGATGGGCTTATAGTTGTGCCATCGATTTTGACAGAGAGATCAGGCGAGGGGAAGGGGCATATGGGGGAGGAAAAATTATAAGTTCGGTTTTGGATAGATTGAATTTGAGGAAGTGGTGTGACATTCAGACTGATATATCTGATAGTAAATTAGTGATACGTGAGGAGACAGAGGGAGTGAGCTGAAGGGTAGAGAAATAGATTCGGGTGTCATCAGTGTAGAGGTGGTATTGGAAGCCATGGGAGGCTATCAGCTGACCCAGGGAGGAGGTGTAGATTGAAAATAGGGGAGGTCCAAGAACAGAACCTTGGGGGACCCCGACAGAGAAAGGAAGAGGAGAGGAGGAAGTAGAGTTGTAAGAAATGCTAAAGGTGCGGTTGGATAAGTAGGAAGAGAACCAGCGAAGAGTACAGTCACGTAGACCAAAGGCGTGGCGTTTTTTGAGGAGGAGGGGGTGGTTAACCATATCCAAGGCAGCAGAGAGGTCCAGGAGTAGGAGTACAAAATAGTGTCAATTTGTTTTGGCCGTTAGTAGATCGTTTGTTAGTTTTAGGAGAGCAGTTTCTGTGGAGTGTTGAGGACGAAATCCAAACTGAAGGGGATCAAGAAGGCTATTATCAGCGAGGTGGACGCTCAGTCGGTTGTAGATAAGACGTTCAAGGAGTTTGCATAAGAAGGGGAGCAAGGAGATGGGGCGTTGGTTGTTAAGATTGGATGGGTCCAGTGAGGGCTTTTTAAGTATGGGTCTGACAAGTGCATGTTTTAGAGAGTTGGGGAAGATGCCAGAAGAGAGGGAGAGATTGAAGATGTAGGTTAGAGAGTAGTAGCATAGAGCCAGAGGGTGAACGTAGCTTTTGCGAGGGAACAGGATCCAGAGGGCAGGTGGTAAGGTGGACGTTAGCAAGTAGTTTAGCAACCTTGTCTATAGTGATAGGGTTGAAAGAGGGAAATAATGATTGTACCTGTGGGCATGAAGTGTAAAGCGTGGAGGGTATCTGAACAGTAGAGATCTCCTCACAAATTGTATCAATTTTCTGTTTGAAGTGATTGGCGATCTCCTTTTGTCGGAAATTCCGAACGTCAAGAACGCGGTGACATACAAGACGTACAACGAGCCGAGAAAAATGAAGTTTAATAGCCAGTGCGGCTCTTCTGCTTAATTCCGAGCATGCATGGACTTTAGTGCATCGGACTTGTGGTCGGAAAGTTTTGTCGTCAGAAAATTTGAGAACCTGCTCTCAAACATTTGTTGGTGGAAAGTCCGACAGCAAATGATCTATGGAGCATACACACGGTCGGACTTTCCTACAAGCTCACATCCAACATTTGTTGTCGGAAAGTCCAATCGTGTGTACGGGGCATTAGTCTTATGCCACAGGCGCTCATGAGCACGACTATGTTTTTTCAGACTTCTAGAATCATCTGTTTGCCAAGGTTGAAGGGGTCGGGCCTGATTCTGTGTGTAGTGAGGGGGGCCAGTGAGTCCAGAGAGGCTAGAAGTGAAGCGTTGTAGACAGAGGTGGCTACGTTGGTACAGGATAGGGGTGAGATTTTGTCGTAGAGGTTGTCGATAGCAGAGTGGAGAAGAGAAAGGTTGAGAATAAAATAGAGATTGTTGCAATATTTTATGTCACACTGTAATTGTGCAGCGGTCTTTCAAATGCATTTTTTTGGGGAAAAAAAACACTTCAATTAATTAAAAAAAATAAAACTAAACACTAAAGTTAGGCCAAATTTTTTGTATAATGTGAAAGATGATGTTACGTCGTCAGGGCCGATCCTGCGCGGGGTGCAGTGCACCCGGGCGCCAGAGAGGTGGGGGCGCTGAAGCGCCAGAGTGCTCCCCTCCCTCCTCCTCCTCCTCTCCTTGTCCAGAGGCGGCTCTCTCTGCCCATTACCGTCGCTATTTCCTGCTGAAGCCCGTCCCCCCTCCTGTCAGAGAAGGGGAGCAGCCGGAGATCGGAGCGGCTGTCTCTGCGTGGACAGAGACCAGCCACGCAGTGACGTCGCTGGGGGGGGGGGGGGGGGCGGTCCGTGCCTGACACATGTTCTCCTCCTGCTCTCTGTGACTAACTCCTGCCTGCTGTGATCTGTGATCCACCTGGGCGGCGTGGCTGCACACTGTCCTCTCCTCTCCAGCTGCCGCCGGGTGTTTTTATGTACCCTAATGGAGGGGGGTTGTCCTGGTGGGGGGGGTCTGTACTAATGGAGGGGGGTTTGTCCTGGGGGGTCTGTACTAATGGAAGGGGGTGGTTTGTTCTGGGGGAGTCTGTACCAATGGAGGGGGGTTTGACCTGGTGCAGGGGTCGGTATTAATGGAGGGGGGTTTGTCCTGGTGGGGGCGTCTCTACTAATGGAGGGGGCTTTTGTCCTGGGGGGTCTGTACTAATGGAGGGGGGGTGGTTTGTCCTGGGGGGTCTGTACTAATGGAGGGTGGTTTGTCCTGGGGGGGTCTGTACTGAGTGAGGGGTTTATACTTAGTGGGGGGTCTGCACTGACGGAGGGGGGTCTATACTTAGTGGAGGGGGGTCTGTACTGAGGGGCGACTATAGTTGGTGAAGGAGGGGTGACACCATGTTTTACTGCATCTGGTGACACCAAACCTAGTGACCCCACTGCAGCTGCGGGCTCTTCTTTCCCCCCTCCCTCTCCTCCTTGCGCGCGGTGCTGTACTAGTGAGCGGCGCTTGCCATCACAGCTGTCCACTATGTTTCTTCCCCCGCCTTCATATCAGCCAGGGAAGAAATAGAATAGAAAAAGGAGCAGAGAAGAGGATTGTGGGACATATAGTCCCAAAGACTGGCAGCCCCACTGTAACATGGAAACTGCAGCCCACACAGCATGCTCAGCTGAATGGGAGAGAGAGACGGGAGCCCGGGGAAGCTTTCAGGGAAGTGCACCTAGGGCTCCAGAGGGAGAGGACAGTGCTGAGAGAACACCATCAGAGAGAGAACCCCGCTGCCCTGCACCACCAGAGGGAAAGCCACACAGCCTAGTTCCATCACTGGCGGAGAAAGGAATGGAGTCACTGCCAGAATACAGATCTGGGTGCTACCCAGCGGGAGTTGTCACAGGCAATTCAGAGTGAGCTGACTCCTGATCAGAGGAACCGTTGCTGTAATGCTGGGTCAGGTGAGAGGGCCAAGCCATTATCTACTAACGTCCATAGGAACTGCAGCCTCTGATCTGAGATTTACTCCTGTACCATGTCTGCAGTCTCTTGTATCACATCTGCAGTCTCTGACCGTCTCTTGTATCATGTCTGTGGTCTCTGACCATCTCTTGTATCATGTCTGCAGTCTCTGACCATCTCCTTTGCTATGTCTGCAGTCTCTGACCATCTCCTGTACCATGCCCGCAGTCTCTGATCATCTCCTGTACTATGTCTGCAGACTCTGACCAACTCCTGTACTATGATTGCAGTCTCTGACCGTCTCTTGTATCATGTCTACAGTCTCTGGCCATCTCCTTTATTATGTCTGCAGTCTCTGACCATCTCCTGTACTACGATTGCAGTCTCTGACCGTCTCTTGTATCATGTCTGCAGTCTCTGACCATCTCTTGTATCATGTCTGCAGTCTCTGACCATCTCTTGTAGCATGTCTACAGTCTCTGACCATCTTCTGTACTATGTCTGCAGGGTCTGATCATCTCCTGTGCTATGTCTGCAGTCTCCGATCATCTCCTGTACTATGTCTGCAGTCTCTGATCATCTCCTGTATTATATCTGCAGTCTCTGCCCATCTCTTGTATCATGTCTGTAGTCTCTGATCATCTCCTGTATTATGTCTGCAGTCTCTGATCATCTCCTGTATTATGTCTTTCACTATTGGGAGCAGCGATGCGCTCTGCGTGCCTTCCCCCCATTGTCCCTCCCTCCGCCCTCTCTGGGCGGGCGTCTGGATATCGGGGGGGTTGTTCTCGGCGCACACAGTGCATCGGCGCCACGCCTCCCGCTTCACGCGTGACGTCACTTGCGGCGTCACTTGCGTGATGCGTGTGTCTTACCATCCTCGGTCTGGCAGTGGGGTTACGTGGGCGCTCCCCGCGGGCGGCGTGCGCCGCCTACGTCGGGATGCCGCTCCCCCTTCTCTGCCAGATCTAGCGTGACGCTGGTGGCGGACGGTGTGCGCATGCCGTGGGTGGCTATAAACGCCCCCCCCATACACAGTCCAGACGTCATACTCTCTGCAAGGCCAGATTTCTGTTCCACACCCCTGCTAGAACCTTAGGACGCCACTCGCAGGTTAATATAGACTCTTACTCTGAGTACCCTCTATCCACCTGGATTAATCATTCCTGGCGGACTTGTTGTATGATACTATGACACTCAAAATATATATACATATTTTCTTCTAGATTCCTCGTGGCTGCCAACTTCTATGCATTTTTTGGTCCAATTAAGAACTTCAGCCATCTGTGTCTGGTGTCTGTGTGAGGGGAGGTTCTGTGTGTGCGCCCTGCTGGCGTGCGGCCCCAGGCCACCTCAGCTCCCATGATGGGCAAAGATTTGCGACCTTGGGTGTACACCTGTTACGTTTTTTTTTTCGCAGTATCTCCATGTAAGTATGTAAAGGGGGCCCCATTTGCCCCACTATGAACTTAAGATATCGCATTATGATCAGACCCCTCAAGTTATTATTTTTTGTATTTTGTAGATGTCCCACCAGCACATGCCCCTGATGAGTGTTCCTATTACACGAAACGCGTCGGGCAACAGGGATAGAGATACACGTGTTAATTTTTTACTTTTCAACTTCAACTTTATCCATCATGGTCTCTATGGTTTTAGATATTTTATTGCTGCAATGCTGTTCAGATTTTTCATGTACATATATTAATTCATTGGATGCCATGACCTCTTTATTCAGACCACTATGTGGCGCTTGTTTGGTATGCACTGCTGTACCCTTGATGCCTGTATTGCAAGCGCGCATATTTATGTGCGGGTCAATATTTTGAGAATCACATTTACTATAATGTCTTTCCTGTACGTGGTTACTGTTTTTTAGATGCATCATGGACTCATGATTAATAAAGTTGTACTTTTATTCAATACACCTTCACAATGTTGACTGCCTCATTCAAAGTCCCACTTCCCCCTTTTTTCAAAGTCTTTACATTAGGGATGGAGGCACACTGCATATGAGCCTCATTTTAAAGTCCCAATATTCCCCCTTCTTCTTTTTTTGTATTATGTCTGCAGTCTCTATCTCCTGTATTACGTCTGCAATCTCTGACCATCTCTTGTATCATGTCTACAGTCTCTGACCATCTTCTGTACTATGTCTGCAGGCTCTGATTATCTCCTGTGCTATGTCTGCAGTCTAGGGTTACCACCTTTTCTTCAAGCCAAACCCGAACACTTTAGCGGCACACAGGAATTTTTGTTTTTTAAGGGGGAACACTGTGGACTGTTATGTAAAATGGAACTGATGTAAGGGGGTTTCTGCTTACCAAAGCCGCCACTAACATCAGAATTTCCAGCGTTCCCAAAGCTCCCCCTTACATCAGAGTCCACAGAGCACCCCTTACATCTGAGTCCCCCTTACCTTAGTGTACTCACTTGCTCAGCGGCAGGACAGAGAAGGGAGGGAGGGGGCCTATGCACTGGGTGGGTACTTTGGTTAATGGGAGGCATAGGTGTGTGCAACCCGGGCGAAAGAGGGAATCGCACTGGGTGAATAGGGTGTGCCCTGGCACGCCTAAGTTGGGGGGGGGGGTTGCAGTCCCGTCTGAATAATGTGCCCAGGTTTTAGACAGTCTGAAACCTGGACACATGATTCAAAACCCGGACTGTCCGGGTGAATCCCGGACAGGTGGCAACCCTACTGCAGTCTCTGATCATCTCCTGTAATATGTCTGCAGTCTCTGACCATCTCCTGTACTATGTCTGCAGTCTTTGACCATCTCCTGTACCATGTCTAGGGGCTCTAACAGACTCTCTAACAGAAGCCCTCTCTGTGTGGATCAGAGAGACTCCCCTCCAGGTCTCATTAGTGTAAGCTCTTCCTGTATTTTCTTTATTATTAAAAGATCATGGGAGGATCCTAGGGTAACGGAGACTTCTTAGGGGAGCATCTCTGCGTTTGAGTTGTTGCCATAGAAACATTTGTAAAGGGGAGGGGTTGGTAAGATGACCACGCCCACGTGGGGGCGCCAGACATATTTCTGCACCCAGGCGTCTGTGACCCTAGGATCGGCCTTGTAGGTCGTAAGAATCTTGAACTTAATTCTAAGCAAAAAAATAGTGATTCTCATTTTAGTCAGAATCTTGCGGCTCTCTACCTGAGTGCTGCCCGTGCTGCGCATGCATCCCTCCAGGAGGTGTGTGTTCAGGCCTAGCTGGGAACACACATCAGGGTGGCCTCACTACAATCCTGCAAATGAATGGAGCCACCCTATAGGTGGAAATCGCACGCAGCAAACTGTCGGAGGCGCACCATGCTGTAAGCACTGCATAGAGATCAGGCACACTTATTGTTTTTCCCAAAACTTCGAATCTATGATCACATCTCTCCCTCAGGTAGAATGTTCCAGATTTTTCCTGCTCTCCACACCAGAAAACATTCTCTCCATAGACTGTAACGCAGACAAGGCTCCTCCCACTGCTTTGTCATCTCTACAAGGAAAAATCTGCTCATACCGTAATTACGGCCACAGTAATGGAATAGCCCCCCTCGTGTTCTAGCCGCTGGGGTGAATACGGTAGTGGGGGCGGTACGCTCGCTCTTGCTTTAGGAGCGGCTGTATGTGACGGTTAATTGTCGCCCCTCCCGCCCAACGTCACCGCCCCCCCTGAGCGTGGCTGCGGGCTAGATGGCGCAGCATAATATAACGTTGTGTAAGAGGGGCTCTGCTGTATAGCCAAGGTGTGTAGTGTGTGTATAAGGCGGCTCTATGGGAGGGGGGGGGGGGAGTCCGCCTTTCTTCTGCATGCCTGAGGGAAGGGAAATGCGGGCTGACTATAGGGTGAGGCTGGCTCTCCAGGGCGCATGCGCTAATAAGCCCCTCATGCAGAGGGCGGAGCGGGTAGAACCTTAGAAAGCCCCTATAATCCAGAGCTTCCGCTAAGCCCCTCCCCGTGTAGAGGCGGAGCCGGTCTCTCGCTATAAGCCCCTCCCCGTGCAGGGGGCGGGGCCGGCACGTCTATACGTTCTCCCGCTATAAGCCCCTCCCCGTGCAGGGTGGAACCTTGACGAGCCCTTATAGTCTTCAGCTTATGCTGGCCCCTCCCCGTGCAGTGGGCGGAGTCGATAGAACCTTGGAGATCTCGGCAGTGTAGAGCTCATTCTCTACTTTCCTCCCCCCAGAGGACACCGCGCTCCGTCCTTGTTTGCGCCGCCATTTTGAAGGAGCAGTGCAGACAGAACGTCGCCGCACTCGGTTTTCCCTCAGAAATCCTTCTCCACCCCGGCAACATGAGCTCCCCAGTGAACGTGAAGAAGCTCAAGGTGTCCGAGTTGAAGGAAGAGCTGAAGAAGAGGCGGCTCAGCGATAAGGGGCTGAAGGCCGACCTGATGGAGAGGCTGCAGGCCGCCTTGGATGACGAGAACGAGGCTGGCGGAGGGGTGGTCGGCGGGGCCAAGGATGAAGCCGGCGATACCGCGGAAGGAGCGGACACGGAGACCGGCACCGGGGAGGAGGAAGAAGAGGAGGACGAGGAAGGCATGGAGGTAGGCGGAGAGAATGGCGGCGATGAAGAGGAGGAGGAAGAGGCGGAGGAGGCCGCTGCAGCCGCCGCACTGGATGATGAGAATGGAGATGACCAGGGCTTCCAGGAGGGAGAGGAGGAGGATGAGGATGAAGGCATCCCTGTGGGCCAGGAAGAGGAGGATGATGATGAGGAGGAGGGCTCCAGTGAGAACGGCCGATCCAAAGATCAAACCAAACAGGATGCGGAGAGCGTCCCCAGCGGGCCCCGACCCCTCATGGCCATCAAGGTGGACGAGGCGGGAGCGGCAGGCAGAGGCGGCGGTAAGTGGGTGTGATAGGACTACTTCCGTACAGCCAATAGTGTGTGCAGGGCCTTCCGTACAGCCAATAGTGTGTGCAGGGCCTTCCGTACAGCCAATAGTGTGTGCAGGGCCTTCCGTACAGCCAATAGTGTGTGCAGGGCCTTCCGTACAGCCAATAGTGTGTGCAGGGCCTTCCGTACAGCCTGTGCAGGGCCAGTCTATGGAGGGCTTTCTGTACAGGGATATTCTATTAAAGCCCTTCTGTACAGGGCAGGCTGTGTGTGTACTTCCGTACAGAAGGCGCAGGTGTACTAATGTAGTGTTGTGTTGAAGGATTTCCAATGTAGTGGGTTCAGGGATAGCGGCCGGCTTTTGCGTTCAGCGCCCTAGTGGGCCGCAGGTCACGTACTCCTCGAGGCAGTATTGTGTCGGCGGGATTCGGATTTGGTGACGTCACTTCCGGCCGGGGAGGAGCCTGCAGCTTGTTGGCGGCCCATTGCTATGATGAGCCGGCTGGCATGCCCCGCACCTGCTACCCCTTTTTTTTTTTTCTTTAGGACAGAGGAGGCCATTATACATTTGGCTGCTCATTGTTTAGCTGTTTGGGGCGGGGATCTGCAGCAGCTCCATTTTGGGATGCTCTCTGTGGGGTATATCCCGTATCCCCTCAGTGTTCTGTTGCTTTGTGATGGCCACATGTAGCAATTCTGATCATTTTAGTTGCAGGGAATGATGGTGTATATGATCATTTTTAAGGAGCAACCAAAACCACTCCCCTTCTAGACAAACAGTGTGATGAGCTTCTGCTCAGTTTCAGTACTAGTATGTGGATAGACAGTGGCAGAGTTCTTTAAGTTCTAACAAACCTGTGCATGTGTTGGACAATAGAACTTAAACATTTTTCCAGTTGGTAAGGTTTGTCCTTCATCGTTCTATATTTGAATCGCTGGTGAATCACTTGTGGTCACTGGTACCTGGAGGATCACAAATCAATACTTGCATGGCTTTCTTTGGAGTAGGAAATCAGTCTAGTGAAATGAGCCTATAGCCAAAATACCACAACTAATACACACTGAAGATTATCACTATTTTATGCTAAGCGGAGATTTAAAAATCGATCAGATGACTGAACATAACGATCGTTCTACTTTCATTGTAGCCCGGTGCATGAGGTTTAGTCTAATATTCATTTTTTTTTTTTTTTTTTTTTTTTTTGTATGTTCATGTGGGTAAAAACGTAGAACGCTATTTCTGGAAATTTCCACTTATAAAGTTTCTGAACAGTTGGTTTTGCTCCCATAAATATCATGTGAAATTTCAGTAGTTTGAAGCATGGCATTGTTTGCATTTCCACACGTTTTCATCCTCATGTCATTTAAAAATGTAATTGCATATTTTAAAACGGAGCTCCACTCAAAAGTGGAACCTCCACTTGCCATTCGCCACTTGCCATTCGCCCCCCCCCCTCCCCCTGCTCTGGTCCCATCTTTCAGGGGGAAGGGGCACAGTTTTTGACAGATACCGTTCCCCACTTCCAGAGGCCGCAGCCCGTTCTCTCGGAAGTTTGGCCACCAGACCAATTAGAATTTGCATAGTAGGGAACCAGCTGTGATGCCAAAGGGCTTCACTGCCCAGTTCCGTTACTAGGAATGGGTGGCGGTGCCGACACCGTGGGCTCCATGGACAGGTAAGTGTCCGTATATAAAGATTTTTCGTGAGGGGGCTGTACCACCCCTTGAACTGATTATTTTTAAAGCCGCCCATATACAGTTGGGGTTTTTTTTCCCCTGCAACCATGGGTTGTAGGAAAGAAAATGGCTTGTTTTTTTTCCCCCATCGACACGGGGGGGGGGGGGGGGGGGAATCAAGTGTGTTTTTTTTTTTTTTTTTTGTTTGTTTTTTTTTTCTCTACAGCAACATGCAGAGCCTTCCCTGCTGGGAGGACACAGTTATTAAGATACCAGCAATAATTGCATGAAAAATATGACAAGCTGGTTGTACCCAAGTTGATCAATCAACTTGGGTACAATAAGCCTGCCCATACATGGTTTGAGACTCAGCCGGTCCCCAGCTGCTATTCAAACCATCTATGACTGGCTTATAGCATTCAGACGTTTTTTTTTGTAAAACTTGCCTGCAAGGTAAAACCATAATGTGCTAATATGCATCACATGCTAGCACATTATTAAAGACTTTACTTGAATCTGAGCCCTCCAGCAGCTTGCTGTTTTGCTGGATGCAGCCGCTTGATTGGCCATGCCGCGGTGGCACACAGCTCTGAAGAAACCACGCGTGTACGCCGTTCCTTCAGAGCACATGCACCAGTGACGTCACCAGCTGCTCACTGGAATATCTTCTAAACTGCACGTTTAGAAGAGATTATTTTCACCTACAGGTAAGCTTTATTATAAGCTTATCTGTAGGTAAAAATTAGAGGGAAGTTTACTAAGCCCTCCGTCACATTGGCTGCAGCTTGAAATCGTGCAATTTCATCTGAAATCGCACTATTTCAAAGCCACGTGTTGTTGTGACTTGGAAGACATTTGTGTGGCTTCATGCACAGATGTCTATGCAAGTCGCATCCAAAATCACCAAAAGTAGTGCAGGAACTCGATGCATTACCGCAAAGATGGTGTCGCACAGATTTCAAAAGTGCGATTGCTGGCAATAGGGTTCGACTTGTCAAATCACATGACAAGTTGCTTTAATGTAAACAAAGGCTAAGGGGTGTATGGGAGTACACTTTGAGTAATCATTTTTTTATTATGGCAGCTTGGTGTAACACTTTAGCGTGGCCCTTGCTTGAAAAAGTGAGATCTGAGCATTGGTCTCCCTATCCCTTCCCCCAGTGACCTATATACATTATATTATATTCTCATTTTTCAATATAAAATGCTGTTTGGATCAGTTAGGGCTCATTTACACTTGTGTTTGACTTTAAAGCGCCTACCACTTCAACGTGCTATTTTGAAGCTTTAAAGTGATTACCCCTTTAAAGCTACCCCTGCACCGTGGTGTTTATTTTTATAAAGAAAAAAAGTTAGTTACCTGCCCTGTGCAGTGGATTTGCAAAGAGCAGCCCAGATCCTCCTCTTCTTGGGTCCCTCTCCTGTGCTCGTGCCAGTTTGCTATGTGGGGACTTTGATAGATGCAGGAGCCAATAGTGCCGCTGCTGTGTTGGAGCCAATCGGGAGGGATGGTTTCGGAGGGCCGAGACACTTGTGGACATCTCTGGATAGGTATTGGACTCGGGTAAGTATGAGGGGGGCTGCTACACACAGAAGGCTTTTTATCTTAAGATTAAAAAACCTGACTTTACAGCCCCTTTTTAAAGGACATTTTTGTATCCCAACCCCCCCCCCCCCATTCATACTTGGGTGGATGCAGCATGGGTCCGATGCTGCATCTGCCACCCAACGCCTCTACACTGTGAGAAGCGATTGAACACCGCCGATCACTGTTTTCAGAGCTCCGAGAGCTGTAGACTCAGTCACAGCTCTCTGCTCCTCTCCCTCCACACTTATTGGAGCGCTGCGCTGTAGATGGGGTGGGGGAAGGCCAGCTTAGTCTCTCAGCGATCTCTGAGACAAGAGTCGGTCCAGGCACCTGGCGGATCCAGACCTTATTGTCGCGATGACGTGGTGCCTGGCTGGACAGATATCCATGACGTCAGAGAGCGGTCTTCAGTTTGCTCTCTGCTGAAAACTGGTCACAGGAGTGCAAAACTTGACTGCACTTCTGTAACCCATAGAAGCCCAGCCAAACAAGCTTTGCCTGGACTTCTCCTTTTAATGATGCTTGGCAAATGCCCTGCGTGTGCTTGCCTTCTATTTGTGTTAAAGGTGCCCAGTAGGACCCCAAGCTCATTAGTACCTTCATTCAGCAGAGCCCCATGCTCAGTAGTATCCCAAGCTCTGCTGATCGCACTCTTCGATCCCTGCTTGCTTTCAGCTATATTGCCCCCATGCTGCTCACCACTTTTGGCCTCTGCTAGTTATTTGTGCTCTGACCCCCCCCCCCCCCCCCAGCTCTGCTGCTCAGTCCCATCTCATCCCTGCTCACTTTCTGCTATAGGGTTCCCATGTTGCACACCATGTGTGCCGTCAGTGAGTTGCTCAACTATGCAGTTAATTGGTGCTTTCAAAAATACAGCATGTTGAGAAACCCCAAGGTTTTTTTGACCTGTAGTATAACATTGGACATTGACAGACAGTGGGTTTCTGTGACTTGTATTACCATTGCTGCTACAACCCCTTTTCTGAACTTTAGAATAAGTTAAAAGTGGATAACGAAGGCCCCTTTCACATGGATCCCTCTGAAGTGGAATCCACTTGCTCGGTGGCGGATCTCTCCACTGATCCCCGCTGAGCGGGCGTACAACAGGTCTGTGTCCACTCTGCTATGCAGAGCAACACGAAGACATTCCTGCTCTCTATGGGGCAATCGGATGGAAATGGAACGCCTGTCTGTTTCCATCCGATGCCAGCCGGATGGGGAATAGGACTACCATCCGTCTGTTTTTGGCGGACAGGTTCGGATGGCTGCGAGTGTCAGCTAATGTGTCCGATGACATCCACCGATCCATAGACCGAAGGGTCATATCGGGTCCGCCTGAAAAACTGATTTTTCCGGAATCCGGATAGGCTGCACTGTTGGGCACAGATGAGAATTCCATCGGAAGGCATCCATCTTTCCAGCGGATCTGATCAAATCACCTGCGTGAAAGGGGCCTAATGTGGTTACTTTGTCAGCATGATATCCTTATTCATGTTTGTACATTTTGTGAAGATCTTGCTATAGTCAACATTGAGGAAATTGAGGGGTTCAGCTGACTCGTACAATGTGCTGTAATGACTATGCTTTGCACAAACATTAAATGCTGGCAATCGTGTTTAACAAGTACTACATTTTCTTTTTTACTTTAGAAGGCAAAGAAAAGGATAAAAAAAGAGGAGTGAAAAGGCCACGTGAGGATCATGGGCGTGGTTATTTTGAGTACATTGAAGAAAACAAATACAGCAGGTTAGTACAATTTATTTATTTATTTTTTTTATATTTTAATTTCTTGTCATTGGTTTCTAATTTTTATAATCAATATTCTATTCTATCTATAGGTCCAAATCACCGCAGCCACCGGTCGATGAGGAAGATGAAAAGGTGGATGACACAAATGTTCTTCTTGACACATGTAAGTAGAATTATTTTTTTTATATTTTCTGCATAGTGTCAATTTCCAGATTACTTGCCTGCCTGCAATGTATGTAGGCAAAGTGATGTACCCCTTCATCACTGCTTACTTATGGGTAGCGAACAAGCCCCCCCGATTTTTACACAGCGGGAGCTTGTCGGTAAGGTAGCCATACATGTAGCTAACCACGGGTTGTAGGAAAGAAATTCGCTCTCTTCCCCCATCAACACAGATAGTGTTGATGCGGGAATCCTTCCTCCTGGTCCATTATCTTGCGTGGGGGTGGATGGGAAGAAAACCGTGTATCGATCGCAAGAGAATCCAGCAGGCAGGTTGTACCCAAGTTGGTTGATCAACTTGGTACATTCAGCCTGCCCATTAAAGATTAGAACCGCATATGGCTGGCCTAGGTTTTGCCCGATGATTCACAGCCGAGACCTGTTCAGAAGCAAAGCGTGGATGAGAAACTGAGATCTATCTGTAAAAGCAGCACACATTTAAGCCTTTGATTCCTCTAGATGTTAACCCCTTCCCAGCCAGTGTCATTAGTGCAGTGGCACTGTATAGTATTATCACTGACTGTATATTGATGTCAGTTCCTCCCCAGCATCAGTGTCAGATTGCCTGTCACACTGTCGCAGTCCTAAGTCACTGATCATGCTATTATATAAAAGAATAAAAATAAAATTCCAGTGTCTATATACTATAGTTTTGTTTACATTTACCAGTTAATCGCACAGTGAGCTATAGCAAAAAATAGCCTGGTCATGAAGGGGGTAAAATCTTCAGGCGCTGAAGTGGATAAAAAACATTGTATACTCCGTGAAGGGTGAAAATGGTAAAATCAACTTAAATGTTTTCTCACAAGTTCTGTTTTCTCTTTTAGATAACTGTGACCTACATTTCAAAATTTCCCGGGATCGCTTAAGTGCCTCTTCCCTCACTATGGAGAGTTTTGCCTTTTTGTGGGCTGGTGGCAGGGCTACATATGGTGTTTCTAAGGGCAAAGTGTGCTTTGAAATGAAGGTAAGTAGCGGGTTGATGATCAGAATGTGTTAAGTCTTCCATTATTTTTAGCTCAAGTGACTATATTTTGCTGCTTTCCCCAGGTTACAGAAAAGATCCCAGTGAAGCATTTGTATGCTAAAGATCTTGAAGTTCATGAAGTGCGTGTTGGTTGGTCCCTGAGTTCATGTGGATCTATATTGGGTAGGTTAGCGTGCTGTATGTAACACTTGAGTTTTGATAAGTCTTCCCTAATTATCTTTAAATAAATATCTGCAAACACAAGTTTCTTCCTATATCTTGATTGGAAGGTAATCTAATGGAATAAGTTTGGTTAAATATTAGTGTATGTACACCCTTACTTATCAGGTCTGTTAAAACATACCATTTAGCAGCTTTATCTTTTAATCCTTGCCCTCATTCCAGTTTAGGTTTGTACCATGACTACTCCCCCTGTCTTCCATGCAGCATCTGATGGGGAGCTACCCTTGCTGTCAGTAGAAAACAGCTTCATAGCCAAGGCACTACCCTGCTTCACCCCCCCCCCCCCCCTCTCAATATTTCTCCAAATTAAGACTGGACAGACTGCACTGTTCACAGCAACTGGTTTTCTTTTAGCTTTAAAACACGGAGTAAAAATCCTCATTGCTTCTGCAGATGGGGGGGAGCATTGTTCTCGCCACTCAAACCCTATGATAGTTATTGACTGTTCAGGTGCCAAGGTTAACTTTTACATTCCCAAACTGGAGCTGAATAGTGCTTGCTAGGCTTCAAGAAAGCCGCTTAAATCTTAATGGAAAGCATTTTCAAAGCTTTTAGATAACCCTGCCCTTCATACATTATGTTCAGGCTGAAACTTGTGTTAAAGTGTAACTAACCTGCAGTGCAGTGTTCTAGAGCTGCCACCAGCCGCTGACATGGGCGGCCAGCTTCCAGGTACTGAGCACAGGCCATTTTTCATTAGCCATGTTGACGTCACTCCTGCGCATGTGTAGAAGTTTATTCATCTCGGCACTGTTGAAATTGTATACTGAGCTGTGCATGCAAAGCTTTTTTTTATTTTTTTGTTCTGCTGAAAAAGGGTTGGATTTTAATTAAACACAACGGTACATTTTTTTGATGCAATAGGCTTCAATGGTGAAACTGCAGAAAGGCATGTAGTGTTTTTTGCTGCGATTTGCGTTTTTAAACCTGCCCTACAACAAATTGGCTAAAGCATAAAAAATGCACTGCAGAAATGGATCAAAAGCAGACTGCATAGGTGTGAACCACGACCGTTTGGATACAAGTTTTTTTTTTTTTGGGCTTATCAGCCCAGACAACATGGATGCAAGCTCGCTTGTGTTTAAAAATATATAAGTAAAAAAAATTCACTTCAAAACTTCATTTAATTTGTAGGTGAAGAACAACACTCTTATGGCTATTCCTTGAAAGGATCCAAATGTTCCAACAGTGAAGCAGAAGACTATGGCGAGACGTATGATGAGAATGATGTAATCACTTGTTTGGCTGTAAGTTCTTGATTAATTGTCGTGTTTTTTTTTTTTTTTTTTTTTTTTTTTTTTTTTGCAGTAGCATATGCATCATTTTGCAGTTATGAATCTTGGGGGATCTGGGAATGAATAACTTAACATTATAAGCAGATCGAGAGATTGCAAGGGCTTATTTTAAAGCGCTTTACTGCTTACGAATATTTAGCTAGTGTAATGCCCATAGTATATGCATGGTTGCCTGTGGCATATTTTAATTGTGGCGGGGTGTGGTCGAATAACTGTCTTAGGCCCCTTTTACACATGTGGACAGTTTGTCCATTTTTCATCCATCAGTGGACATCAATGCATCCCTATGGAAAAATGGATGATGATCTATTCTCATCAGTTTACATCCACATCTGTTTTTTTGAAATGGATCAAAGCCCTATTTTTGTGCTGTAAAAACAAAAAATGAACAGTAGTAGTGGGTGTAAAAACATATGAACAGCTGATGGTCTGCATGTGTGAAAGGGGCCTTATGTCCTAGGATTTCTATGGCAAGGCCATATTTCCCAGCTCAAGTTTTTCCAGTTCGACAGAATCTTACATTATAAATAAATAAAAAAAAAAATGAAATCCACTAACGAGCAGTGTCTTCTAATGGTCCTGGCAGGTGCACCTGGGATGTCCTAGTTGAAAAATCTGAGATCCTTAACAGATGCACTTCCCTGCACTGCCTACATATTAAGACAGCCCAGGGGATACTGAAGAACATTTTAGAAGTAATTGCAGGTGGCTTGCGTAGTGTGAATAGTCTTGGTAATGGGTCATTTTCCTTATTTTTGCAGAATTTTGATGGTGATGAGTTGGAGCTGTCTTATGCAAAAAATGGCAAGGATCTTGGAGTGGCATTTAAAGTCGAAAAAGAAGCTCTTGCAGACAAGAATCTCTTCCCTCATGTCCTGTGTCACAATTGTGCTGTAGAATTCAACTTTGGCCAGCAGGCTGAGCCTTTCTTCCCAGCCCCCGAAGGATATACATTTATTCAGAATGTTGCATTGGAAGACCGTGAGAGAGGACCCCTGGGGCCTGAACAGAAAAAAGATTGTGAGGTGAGAATTTTAACTTTGCTGTTTTGGCACATTGCACTGCATAATGTCTGCTACATAATGACTAACGAATGTCTGTCTTAGGTTATCATGATGATTGGTTTGCCTGGAGCTGGAAAAACATCATGGGTAACTAAACATACAACAGAAAATCCTGGAAAGTATAATGTCCTTGGAACAAATAACATCATGGAGAAAATGATGGTAAGAATTTCAGATGCTGTCAACATTTTGAGTAGGGATTCAAAGCTGTTCTCTCCTAGTTTGTTTCCTTTTTGTGCTTTTTGCCAACATGCTGTGGCACTACTGTACAAGTTAACAGTCATTTGAAAGACTGGCTGCTAGTTTTATTGTGAGGGAACAAGGTTTTAGGGCCAGTTCACACCACAGTCAGGATGCATTCGAGATGCTTTTCTGCATGCATGTTTTGATGCGTTCTAGTGCCTTTTTGTGGTCTAGTAAATTTTCCTTTTTTTTTTTTTTTTTTTTTTTTTTTCTCAACTTTAAAAAAGATGTGTTCCGGTACATTTTTGATGGGTCCCCCCCCTTGGAACTGCAAGCACTGGTGTGAACTATGCCAATGAAAACCATATAACCTACTTTCCATGTGTTTTTGATGCACAAAATAACGCACTGGACTGCATGCTGTGTAAATTGGTCATTAAAGTAGAAATGTCTGTGTGGAGAATCTTGGTGGACCTAAATCTGAAACTTTAAAAATGGTGAACAGGCAGCTCTTTATTGCAGACGAGACTCTACATTTCTTCTGCAGTAAGACACTTGCGTGTCTGCCCAGTCTTCTAATGTACACTCAGCTGCCCATGCGTAGCACATTCTGGGTGAGGCTGTACTGGAATGAGACTCATGTGCGCGTGGCTTGGGATGTCGCCCCCTGCTGGCCAGTCAAGGAGCTGAAAACCCAATGCCCTGGGGAGAAGCAGCCATCCAGGGATGTAATTATTTCATCACTAGGAATTGGAGGGGAATGTTTTATGCAGCGTTTTTTTTTTTTTTTTTGTTTTTTTTTTTTAAATAGAACAAAGACCAATTTTCCAAATTTACATTAAAGGAATACCCTGAGTGATACTGTTGCCAGTGTGCTTATGTCATCTCTCAACTGGCATGCCATCAGAATGGCTTATGTCACAGCTGAACACATGCGTACGGTAACTGCAGATCAGAGGCTAAGATTGCAGCTTCCTTGGCTGTGTAGTTGGATTTAGTTCTTGAAATTAAAGATTATATCTAGTGGCATGCTTAGAGTAAAAATTCACAAAACAAGTTTACAAATTACCTGTTCAGTGTTCAGGTTTTAGTCTAAGTCTGGCTTTTTATACAGATGTGTTAAATGTCATGCTCTTTGGAACTATTGTGTGAAAAACTGACATCTCAATGGTAATCTTTTGATGTAGGTTGGTAATAAAAAGACAACTGACCCTTCCAAGCTAAATGCTTTGCTTCAGAGGGCTCCACAATGCCTTAGCAAATTCATTGAAATTGCAGCTCGTAAGAAGAGAAACTACATTCTAGATCAAGTAAGTCTTTCTGTAATTTTATCCAAATGTTAAATTGCATTTATATTTTTGGTTCTTCCTCTGCTGTAATGAGACGTTTCAGTGATTTCACCATGCTTCTTGGGGTAGAGGCTTAACTTCTGTAACATTAGTGGTATATTTCATAGCAGTGGATTGACTATTACTCTAAACTAGATTAGAAAAATATCCTCTCAGCTTGAGGTAACTGAAAATCCATCTAACTACCCACTCGGATTTATGGATACCCTTTTGGGACCAGAATATAAATGTATCTATTTTTTTCTTTTTATGGGTTCCCCGGGGTTAAACTTTTCCTGTTAAATTTAAACAAACGAAAGTTCTCTCACAGCAACCACAGTTAATTACGTTTTTGTATATCTATATTAAAGGCGCAAACCAACAATCTAGACCTTTTTTAAACCCTGGAGAAAGAGAGGAAGGTGAGGGGGTGTTAAAGCAGAGTCTATCCATGCAGATGAGTTTGTGTCATATTTGGGTGGGCAGCCTCTGATCTTTAAGTCAACACACTTCCTCAGATAGGGGCACGCCTATGTTTGCACTGTAAACTTAAACTTGTTTTTCTTTCCTGATAGACCAATGTGTCTGTGGCGGCTCAGAGGAGGAAAATGTGCCTGTTTGCAGGCTTTCAACGTAAAGCTGTTGTTGTGTGCCCAAGTGATGAGGTGTATAAAGAGCGGACACAGAAAAAGGCTGAAGTGGAGGGAAAAGACCTTCCAGAGCACGCTTTACTTAAAATGAAAGGTAAGTCCAACCTTAATCGCACTTGGCAGGGAAATTTATGACACGTGTATTGAATTTTATATCGTAGGGATTTATTTATTTTTTCTCACAAATGGATCGACCTTTTGGTGGTATTTGATCGCCTCTGCAGCTTTTTTTTTTTTTTTTTTTTTTTTTTTTTTTTTTTTTAGTAATGGTGATCTGTGATTTTTTTTTTTTTTTTTTTTTTTTTTTTTTTTTTTTTATTGGGATTGCAATGTTATGGCGGACACATCGAACATTTTTGACACTATTTTGGGACCATTGTCATTTATACAGGGATCAGTGCTATAAAAATGCATTTGATTACTATGTAAATGACACTGGCAGTGAAGGGGTTAAGTGTCATAGGGAGTGATTCTAACTGGGGGGGGGCGGCTTCAACACACGACAGCGATTACTGCTCTTGATGCCCGCTGACAGAGCAGTGATCTGTCATGACACCAGGCAGAACAGGGAAATGCTTTGTTTATAAAAGCATCTCCCTGTGACACGATCGCAGACATCGAGTCCTATGATTAAGGCTGACGTGGTCATCCCCTTATGAGATTTGAGACAACCAGAATAGATATAGTTAATTACTTTTAAACAGTTCTTTGATTTTTCTTATCTGCATGTTCTGCAGTGAGGGATTCAGGATGTATTGTCACTGAGTCATCAAAACCTTTGGAAGATCAGCAGCTCCTTATTTTCTATAATACTTTAAACCTCTTTGGCCTAGGCAGGATTTGGAATTTCAAAATTGAATTATCAATCTTTAATGGTTTATATCAGTGGTGGCACAAGGTCATCTAGAGCCCAGATTGGGGGGGCTCCCCCAAGATGAGCATTATTGTCAGCAAAAAACAAATGCTAATCTGCATGCTTGGCTCAAATCCCCTTATTCCACATATGCTCCCATCACAATTCTCCCCTTTCTAGTACAAATCCTCTACCACCCCAAATTTCCCCTCCTAGAACAGTTCTCTCCTTGTGGTGCCCCCGAACCTCACATTATACCACAGTGCCCAAGGCAGCCGCACCTCCTGCCCAGCCCTGGTTGACTAGCCTCTGTGTGATGCAGGGAAAGGACAAATCCTTCTTCACAAGTTGTGTCTACAACCATTTGTTCTGTACAGTCTTCAACAACACAGAACTTGCATAGAATCTGTCAGCATTTTACAGCAGCACAAAGCGTGGATCTGAATTCCCACTTCACAGCTAAGAGCCAAGAACTCTTGAGTGCTGATTGGGAAAGAACATGCCTCCATGCTACATAGAACAAGCACTGCTGTGGCTGTCAGTCGCAGGCTGCGTGCTGGATCTCTCCTCCCTCTTCACCTTTTTAATCTAATCTGTTTGGGAAAAGCTTTCAGATAACGCTCCTGCAGGTAATAGAAGAACCAGGCAGCAGAGAAATCCCACTCAAAACTGGCTAGAGACAAATGCACAATATACAGTAGAAGGATGTGCTTTGAGGTTTTCAACCACTTCAAACCAAGTTCAAATAGCATCAACATCTATCTTGTGTTACAAGTTGGGCATTTTATTTTCTTTTGTAGGGAATCTTACCCTGCCAGAAGCTAGCGAGTGCTTTGATGAAATAACTTACGTGGAACTGCAAAAAGAAGAAGCTGAGAAACTTGTAGAGCTGTACAAAGAAGAAAGCAAGAAAGCTCTTCCTCCTGAGAAGAAGCAAAATGTTGGCTCTAAGAAAGTAAACAAGAACAAAAATAACAAGTCTAGAGGTGGTATGCCGCACGGACATGGTGGGCACAGAGGTCGTGGAGGCGGGGGTGGAGGATATAATATGCGTGGTGGAAACTTCCGTGGTGGAGGTATGTAATGTCCGATTTCTAAAAGGGACACATTATGGATTTTACATTTTCATGGTGACTGGTCACAGGGCCAAATTTAAGATAGTGATTCTACCTTATTTATTTCCCCCCCCTTAATTTTAGCCCCGATGAACCGTGGATTCAACAGGAGGGGGGGTAACATGCCACAGCGTGGAGGAGGAGGAGGAGCAGTTGGATACCCATATCCTCGTGCACCTGTCTATCACAACAGAGGAGGCGGTTATGGTAACCGTGGAAACTTTGGTCGCGGTGGTGGTGGAGCTGGAATGCCCAACCGTGGAAACTACAACCAGGTAACTTTCTAAAAAAATATGGCATTTTCTTTAGTTAACCAGATTCTTTTCAGAGTTGCAATGTAACTGATGAATCTTTTCCTTCTTAAATCTACAGAATTTTAGAGGAAGGGGAGGCAATCGTGGTTTCAAAAACCATTCTCAGGGGTACAACCAGTGGCAGCAACCGGGTGTAAGTATCATCTATGTAGGTGAAGGCATCACTCATTAGGAATGGTCTTCAGTTTACTGGAACTAATAACAGTGAGGCATCCAACATAAAACTTTTAGTTTCTTGTCATCCACATATTGTAGCATATTCAAGTCTTGATACTGGATTTCTTGGTATGTCATTTTTATTGGGCTCCTAGTTTTAATTTTTTGGGATGACATTTTATTAAAATGTTACACATGACCTAAGCAATTCTTGTTGGCGTCTAAGCTTACAAGCTTGTTAACATGTTAATATTTACCCCTTTTTCTAATTGCAGCAATACTGGGGTCAAAAGCCATGGAGCCAGCAGTACCACCAAGGATATTATTGAATACCCAAATAAAAATGAACTGATACATATTTCTCTTCAAAACCTTCACAAGAAGTCGACTGTTTTCTTTAGGTTAACTTTTTTAAAACAAAACAAAACAAAAAAAAAAAACATTCCACAAGAGGAAGTGCCTGCGGGTTCTTTATTGGTTTTGTTAAACATTTTGTTTTTAGTTGCGTTTTTGTACAATTATTATTTTTTATTTTTTTTAAATTACAGTTTTTAAAGTAATAAGAACCTTAGCATTGTGCACGATGAATGTCAGTATTTCAGGGTTCTCCATTTTTCTCTGTAATGGTTTTTTTTTAATTTCTAAATTCTATAAAGTAAAGAGATCGCTTTGTACTTGGTGTCATTATTTTAGGGATAGAATCCCTTAACTGTAACCGTGCATGGAAAGGAAGTCAGGGATTTGCTGTTTAAGTTTGTGGCTCAGAGTTTTGTAGTGGTCCTCAGATATTCAGTCATTCGTTTTATTTAACCTCCATCTTGCTAGTTTAGGGAGCAAACATCCTGGCTTGTTAGATCTTGGAAGGCTGTAAGGGGAATGCACTAAAATGGCTTTCTGAGGAAGTGAGGTTGGTGTGTTAGATATTTAATGTTTTACTTTTACCTCTGGAAACCGCAGAGACTTCAACTTGTGAAGGTTTGATATTTTCTCCATT
Organism: Lithobates clamitans; assembly: GCA_037952925.1. Classification (NCBI taxonomy): domain Eukaryota; kingdom Metazoa; phylum Chordata; class Amphibia; order Anura; family Ranidae; genus Lithobates; species Lithobates clamitans. The sequence continues at coordinate 2,376,668 of JBBGZY010001062.1, forward strand.
TGTTAAAACACTTCGATTCTACAAAGAATAGGCTTGATATGCCTGTTTCTTATTAAACTAAACTTGTTGTAAATCTAGCTGTCTGATGGGATCTGTATGAAGTTAGCTGTGTTTGTATCTCCCACTTACCCGTCCCTTGCAATTTTTATTTGCCTAGTGTGCTTGTAGTTGCACCATCATTGTAAACTAAATATATTGTGAGTACATTTATTAGATAGCATTTCTTTCTTAAAATGTCAGTTCTTTATATTTTGCCTGCTAACCTCTAAAGAGGATGAGCTGGAAACCATCAATAGCATTTTATTTGCAATAAACAAATGAATTTACACTGTCGTGTTTTTGGGATTGTCAAAAACGTTAAACATAATCCCGTCCCCATACAACTGCCACGTTATTCTTCATTTATGCATAGACTTGATTGCAATTAAAGAGATCAATGGATTGTGCTGATGTCCACACTCTTTCCACTCTAAAGTAGTGGATTGGGATCCTGTCCACTTACAGCAGCCTGGCCTTGGTCCGTATGCACATCTCAAAGGCCATGGCGTGGCACTCGCCTCAGATATACACCTGCTGCTTTATTTTGCTACCCAAGACTTGTTCAAGGCAGTTCAGCGGTGTCCCAACCCTGCGATGAGAAGCATGGTATAAAGTATCCCGTTACATGGAGGGAATGCCACCTATATCTCAGCTGAATGGTACAAAATGCTTTGGAGCACCTGACGTTCTGTGGCTTAATGCCCTTGAGGTAAAGTTTGACAAGCAGTCTCCCGTCTTTTAACTATGGATGGGAGCAACTACTATGAACTGACTTTCTAAATAAAAAAAAGTACATGCTTGATTACTATTTAACTAACAAGTCTCTGGTAAGTTGTACATCTCCGTGAATCCCTTTTTATAAGAAGGGATCTTCCCTCCCCTTATCTAGTCTGAAATAAAGTACTCTTAATTTCACTGGTGCCTTACTTTAATTTTGTGTGACTGTCTCTGGAAAATGGCTGTTAGGGATTTTATCCATTAAGTTGATTGCATTCAACTGCAAGCTTTTTTTAAACAAGCTGTTCCTTGGATGTCTGGCTCATGTGAAGAGGGGCTAGTTCTGCCAGTGCTACTAAAGGTTTTTATAGCTGTAGTTGAAGGTAAACAAAGGTACAAAAAAAAAACTGTCAGCAATAACTCATCAACAAACAGAATGAGCCTAAAGGATGGTACTCTGAAACATTGTCAAGTGTGGGTTTGATGGCAGTGATGCTGTTAAGGAGAAAGTTGGCATCAGTTTAGAAATGTTCCAGCTTTAGCAGCCTCTGGTGCTAATGGCTTTCATAAACACAGAATATCTTTAATTCACAAAGGGTATTTACATCAAGTTGTCCTTTTTAAGCCTATTGGCAATTTTTTTTCCTTACATTATTCAGTAATATTGGCCGATTGGCACTAGTGTGCCTTTTTGTAAGTGTTAATTTTGGTTCTGCTTTTGACAAATCTGAACCTGTGTTTAGCTGCTATGTATGTTAGTGGCAGAACAGTTTGTAGAAAATAAACGAGGAACTCCTTGTGGCTGCATACTACTCCGTAATCTACTGGAATCTGTCCTCAATTGCAGATAATGTGGTACAAAGTATCAGGTGTATCTTGCTGTCATTGTACATTAGATTTGAATAAGTGTCAAATGGGAATTGACTTATTAAAGTGTATATGTAAATATTATCTTTATTTGTTTTTCAGACTTCCTTTTTGCATGATATCACTTAAAAAGTGAGTAAAATTGAGCTCACCGTTTCCAAACATATTAAAATATTTTAAGCCATTTAAACTTGATCTCAATTTATTTTTCTGCTGCAGTATAGTGGAGGGTTATTAGCTTGGCACATGTTTCATACCAGTTTTTGCTATTAATGTAAAAACTTTGTCTAAACTGAAATGACTGCTTACAATTGGGCATTAAGCAATTTTATGTGTCTCAGTGGTTAGGAGTACATTCTATGGAATGTAAATTCTGTTTGATATATGGTTATACTGGGAAACATGCAGTCATTTGATTTTTGTGCCATCTTAAATTAGAATTGGACTGTGCGTTTTGGATGGGTCACCCATTTGCACGATCTTGAAGAAATGTGTTCAGTAAAACAAGTAATTTCCAGCAAATGCATTTTCTGGAAGGATAAATTGCATGTAAACGGTACCAATAAGACTGAGTGATCCTGACATTCATGTTTCGCTCACGGGGTTGTGCAAAATCATAGGCAGTGCTGAAGAGAACATTTTTCCATGCTACAATTTAGCAGAGTAAAGGATTTAGTACTAATTTTAAAAATGTGCTGCTATCTGTTTTGCTTACTTGTAGGATGCATCATCTTGATGAACAAATACAGTGATCAAGGTTTTAGCAATGTAACTAAAAATGGATGCAGCTGTGCCACTCATTAGGTGAGACAGGGTAGGCAAGATCCTGGCAGTTTACTTTGTATACAGTAGTTGGCATGTTAAAACTTTTAAGAAAATTGTGCTTGGATAATGCTGTCAGTGAGGGCTTGTAACTCTTGCTGTAACATTGAGGCCTGTCTGGAGTGGGTGAGGGGATAACTGCTCTCTCCACACATCATCCTCTATTACATTTTGTAGTATTGACCAGGCAAGTTTGAAATCCACTTTAAAATAAAAAAATAAAAACTGAACATATTTGTAGTTGCCAGCAGCTTTATGCTGCTTATTGAAACTCTCTGCATTAGGCTTGTTTACACCTAGATGTGATAATGCAACACTTTGTATTGTTGTACACTAGATGGGATACTGAATAGCATGTGCTTTTAGAATCTATGCTTGCAATGTAGCTTATTCTCACAATTATGCATTGATGGCCTGCACACTGCAGTTCATCTATGGCAGTTGACATCTTGCACAGAAACTGCATGGTTTTTTTCCTTATGAAAAAACTATTTCAGGGTATTCCTTTTTTCTTTAGTGTTAATGTTTTTTGATATTTACCAGGTAATGTGATAAGACATTGGAAACTAATTTCCAAGGCATACCTGCAGGCTTTTGCTTGGCCTCTCCCCAGCCTATCTGCAAAGCATGCAGAGTGGGTGAACCTACCATTGGGTTTGATATGTGTGTGCTTTCGCTGCCTAATGCAGCAGAGGGGGGAGCAAGCACTTTCCATGCACATGTTTTGAATGATGCATAGTTTGCATTCTGTGCTGATGATGCACATCCAACAGGAAGCATTGGGAGGACTGTTTATCCCCTCTAGATTTTTTTGGGAGAAAGCCAGTTTACAGGGTAGTTAGGTGTCACACAAGTTGCTGAAATCTATGTACTGCGTTTTTTGTTTAACTCTTTAAGATAAACATTGTGTGTATATGTAACATTCTTATAAATTTTTTTTTTTTTTTTTTCAGTAGCTTGACTGACTCCATTGCTGGCAATTTTATTGGTAAGTAGCAATGTGGTAAGTATATTCTGGAAGCCAACCTTGGCAAGTCTCCCAATCCATAGGCCAATATCTGGGTATTCAGTATGCCTATTGATCCTGACACACAGCTGTTGACATTTCCAGACCTAAAATTACAATGGATTGAGGAATGGATCTATTTTTTTTTTTTTTCTATGGTTTCCTTCATCTCTGAAAAGAGCGTAGGCGGAAACCTAATGACTTTAAAAATACCATGTGTAGAAGCTGTGAGAAAAGGGGATTCTGTGTGGAAGGAGGAAACTCCTGAAAAGAACGGCATGTATACTTTTAAGACGTTCTGTTGAAATAACGTAAACCCCCTGCTAGTGCAGCGAGGTAAGACAAAACTTAAACTGTTGTATCAGGAAACTATAAAACTTCACTTCTTTGCCATGAGTAAATGCTGTGCTCCCCTTCGTGTACATTCCAAGTCTATGCAATGTTACCTTTATCACACCACTGATGTGGTGTACTGCAAGCTATGCTGCCCCCCCCCACTCCTATATATTTAAAAAGGTGTTACATCCTGCAATGCGTTTTTTTTCTTATAGGTCTTAGACTTGTGCACTTGATAGATTGTGTGGTTTACAAACCATAGAAAAACATTGCAAATGGAACTGTCTGCATTATATATAACATTCCGTTAGAAGCTGGTATCTAAATTTATTAAAGGGGTAAAGGAACACAGTGGTACTATGCTGTTAGTAAAGCATATTGAGGAATTGAGTGACACATTTGGACAGCAATTGATGAATGTTAAGTGATTGTTTTCACAGTTAAAAAAAAAAACTAAGTATGTTGCCATTAGCAAAAAAAAAGTCAGGTGTTAGTTTTGAGCTTGGGGTTTTTTTTTTTTTGTTATAGTTGCACTAAACATTGAGCGAGTGCGCATGCACACAGGTTTTAAGTTGAAATGAAGGCAGATGTAAACACTATGTAACAGCAGTTTTATTCTATTTGAAGCGCACTTGAATCTGTGCTTTAGCCTCCTGTCTTTTGCACGCTGGTCAGTCATCAGGCTCTACTGTGTGTACTGATGGGGAGAGTACAGGTAGAATTAGAGCAGTGATGTCTTATTAATCTGCAGCTACTCCATAGATTGGGAGGTGATGCTCGTGTAATTACAAACTGCCCCAATGGCTTGTAATCTGGCAAACTTGAATGATTTACAAAAGTGGCTAAGTAAAGTGAAAAACGGTCAGTTTACATAATGTGTTTTTTCCACTATGCATTTAGCAGTTTGCCTGGAGTGGAATTAAACCCCTCCTATCCTTCAGACCAGGACTACATAACCTCTATTTAGATCTGCAGTAGCTCTGGTGCTGCAGATGCAATCAGCAAGGGCACCAGCCATTTAAAGGCTTGAAAGGTCAGGTCAAAGCTGACATAAGCACACTGGCATATGTAGAAGTTATCACAAACGTGCATTGAATGTAACTATTTTGGGAAACCATTGCATTTGTTTTTTTTTTTTTTTTTTTCTTTTCCCTCAAATGTACAGTTAACATTATAGCAGTTTATGTAATTGCCTCATTTTTACTGCTGTAAACAAAATGCCTGACCCACCACCATGAATCACAACAGTATGAAGTCTCAATGAGTAAAGCAGTGTTGTGTGATTAGCAAATATATGGTTTACTTGCTGCTGTGTAGAGACTGCACATGAGCCCTGTGGAAAGCCCTTGGAGCCTGACTTTAGTAAACTGCAGGAGGTGTCAAACCTTGATCTGGTTATTAATCTTTAAGTGCAGCAGTTATTGACCCTTATTTTGCTGTGGGAGCTGCTTCAATTCGTAATAAAATGTTCACAATGGACTTTTTTTTTTTTTTTTCTCGGATCAGATCCGGTGGGTGGTATAACATTTTATTAAAATCTGATGCACAGCTATGGAACTTTGGAAGAAAGTAGCAGCTGTCCATAGGATTTTGAGTGCAGTCATCTTGCGCAGTTTAAGGGAGATGCACTGACAAAAAGCACCTCGGGTGCATGTTCTAATCCAGTGGTGGTGAGGGGCTAGAATTTTTTTAGGTTTTCCCTCAGCAGTAAACCATGCAGTGAGTTTGTTTATGTGTCTGTATTGTGAATAAAGGTGCTTTCCTGCTTTGTGACCTCAAGATATAATTGTGTGCTGGCAGTAAATGGGATCAGAATGAAAAACCATAAGCAGAAGTTCAGAAGACACTTCTCCTTTACTCATGGGATATATTGAGTTGTAACCGAACAAAAATGACTGAGCAATTGGCACTTGCTGACCAGTCACTTACCTGGTACTTCATTGGACTTCAAGTGGTTATACCGGGATGATTGTCCCGGTACAGTTTGTGGGGTTTTTTTTATATACATTATAGATTTGCTGGCCGTCTCTTGTAAAAGCAATCCTAGCGGCTAACTAGTTGCTGGTTTGTTACAAGCAGCAGGATGGCGCTTCCACCTTCTATGGCCTTACCAGGCTCTTCTGTCCTGAGAGTCTCAATTGACCAGTCAGTGCTTCCGCCGGCTGATCAAAGCCCAATAAACACCAGATCAGTTTTGTTTTTGCTCTGATATGGTTTACCTGGATGTAAACGGTGCCATTTTAAAATTGTAAGCATTCAATCACACTGATCTTGGTGTGATCAAATGCTCTTAAGGGCGGGAGGGATCTGGGGTTTTTTTTTAGACCCGGGGCAGCTAAATGGTTAGCCATTCCGCCTAGCAGAGTCCCAACTAAGGTACTACCTGCCTGTGTGGGTTTCCCCCACACACCAAAGACAAGCTGGTAGTTTTATTGGCTCTTGTCTAAATTGGCCCTGGTATGTGTAATGTGCATGAATGTGAATTAGGGACCTTCGATTGTAAGCTCCTTGAGGGCAGGAACTGATGTGAATGTACAATATGTGTGTAAAGCGCTAAATAAGCACCTGTAATAGAGTATCTGTCGCATGCCTATTGTCACCAGGAAAGTTTTTACACTCCCTGTGACAGCAATACGACACGAACAATAAATACAATTTTAAAGTGCCCTAGTCATCAGTTTCCTCCCCCCATGCGCAAAGATGAGTACATGTTCACGCATGCAAATGGGGATCGTCTTACACATGCGGCATTACCACAAACGGCTGCACAAATACCGTGTAATGTAAAAAAAAAAATTTAAACAAACCCTACCAATTCTCTAGGTGGGCCTAAGTTTTTTTTTTTTTTTTTTTTTTTTTTTTTTTTTTTTTTTTTCCTAAAAGGGTTTTAAGAATTTCTAGCAATAAATGCTGTTCCATGTAAATGGTGTCAGAAAAGGCTTGGTCTTAACCACTTGACCTCCGAAAGGTTTACACACTCCTTTTATGACCAGGACACTTTTTTTTGCAATACGGCACTGTTGCTTTAACGGAACGTTGCGCGTTAATGCAGTGCTGCACCCACTTAAAATTGTGTCATCTCTCATACAGATAGTTTGGTTTTGGTATTTTATCACCACTGGGTTTCTTTGCGCTTTTAAATAAAGTTTATATAAAACATCCCAAAAGTCTTCAAAAATTTAGGCCAAATTGTATTCTGCTACATATTGGTTAAAAAAAAAGGCAACAAGCTTGTATTGGTGCACTAGAGCTGCACAATTAAAGAACCCAGATCGTGATTCTACCCCCCCCCCCCCCCATCTTAAAGCATTTTGTCGAATCTGTGCAGAGTTCTTTGCTCAAGACAGCTGTAAAACAAACAGCCCGCCAAGTTTCTCGCCTGAGCAACGTTGTGATAAAGAGAAACATTTGTAACATTTTGTTCTTTTAAAAATCAAATTAACTTCTGTCTGTAGATGACAGTTTAACCACTTAGACTGAACCCATTTCTGACACTTGTTGCTTACAAGTTAAAATCAGTATTTTTTGCTAGAAAAATACTCAGAACCCCCAAAAATAATATATATTTAAGCAGAGACCCTAGAGAATTGGCGGTTGTTGCAATATTTTGTCGCACTGTATTTGCGCAGCGAACTTTCAAATGCAATATTTTTTAAAATACACTTTATTTGAAAAGAAAAAAAACTAAACCAGTAAAGTTAGCCCAGTTTTCTTGTATAATGTGAAAGATGTTGCGCTATTAGAATCGATCTTTAGTCCAAGCAAAAAAAAAATGATTCTCATTTTAGCCAGAATCGTGCAGCTCTAGTTTGTGCAAAAGGTTTTTGCTTCTACAAGCACACATTGGATATGGAGATATATATAGATGTATGTGTGTGTGCCTTTTTAAAAGTATTAATGCATCTTGAAATTTTCCTATGTTACAACCAAAAACATGTATTTTATTGGGATTTATGTGATAGACCAGGGGTAGGCAACCTTTTGAGCAGTGTGCTAATAGTAGTGAGAAATTAACATCCTGCACTCATACGCCTCAGATCACTAACCCCCTGTGCATCTGCCCCACCGCTGTACCCCCATGCTCTTCTGTCCCACCAATGTACCTCCTTTCTCTGCTGTAACCTCCTTTTGCCTCGGCCCCAACACTGAACCCCTTTACCTGGGCCAACACGGATCCCCCTGCTCATCCCTCCCACCACTATACCTCCTGCACATCTGCCTCACCACTCCTACTCCCTTGCTGTTCTGTCCCACCACTGTACCTCCCTGCACATCTGCTCCACCGCCGTATTCCCATGCTCTTGTATCTCACTATTGAATCGCCTTCTCATCTGTCCTAACACTGAACCCATCTGCTCATCTGCCCCACCAATGTACCTCCTGCATTTTTCTCACCTCTGTACCTCGCTGCTCTTCTGCCCCCCTCTGTTCCCCCTGCCCCACTACTGTAACCCCCTCATCTGGCCCAGCACTGAACCCCCCCCCCCCCTGCTCATGTGGCCCAACACTAAGCCCCCCCGCTCATCTATCCCACCGCTGTACCCTCTTCTCTCATCTGATATGCAGAGTGGTGAAAGGAAGCAGAGATGAGACCTCTACCTGTCCTGGCAAACTCATCCTATTGATCCACCACTCGCATCCAGCCCATGTGCTTGTATGTGATGTCATACAAGCATCTGGTATGGATCTGCAATGATAGGGGCATTTTCTGAAAGCAGTGGGCCTGTGTGCAGGATCATAAGTTGGGCCCCCCCCCCCCCCCAGATGAGTGTGGCACTCTGTGCCACAGGAAAATTTGGGTGTGATACTTTTTTCATTGCGCTGAATACTGGCTCTGGCTTAGACAGAGTGCAGGGGTTCAGTAGTGATGCAAAATTTCAGGAATAATTTCAACAAAGTTCCCAGAAGCTCAACAGTAATTCCACAAACTGTCACCTGATTGTGGTTTTCTCAATCACAGTGAAATCCCTTCTGAGATTGGTAGTGGCAACCATAGCAGGACTGATTTTGGCTTTAGCAGTGGCCAATGACAGTCGTCCTGGAAACGGGGACTGTCCCTCTCCCCCAGCAGAACTGCACCCAATCTCTTACCCATCACAAAAGCTGACAATCGTAGCTACAGCAAAGTTGGAGAGACAAACAATGTTTCACATCTTTTACAATGTGTGGGGGCACAGTGCTTCCCCCTTAGTGCAGGTACGGCATGGAGAACTCTGAAATTGGAATGCATTAGTGTCTCACTGACACTTCCCTGCGCTGCTTTGCTGCTGGGGAGGGAGTCGAGTGCCGGCAAAAGTGGCTTCACTTCGTGTGCCGCTTGCGGCACCAATGCCAAGGGTTGCCTACCCCTGTGATAGACCAACACAAGTTGCATATAATTGTAAAGTGGAAGGAAAATGATTGTTTAAAAAAAAATTTAACAAATCTGAAAAGTGTGGCGTGCATTTGTAAAACCACCTTTTTAACTGCAATTACAGCTGCAAGTCTTTGGTGATGTCTCTACCAGCTTTCCACATCTAGAATGACATTTTTACCCATTCTTTGCAAAATGGCTCAAGCTCTGTCAGATTGGATAGTGTTTGAACAGCAATTTTCAAGTCTTTCCACATATTCTCAATTGGATTTAGGTCTGGACTTTTTGGGCCAGTCTAACACATGCTTTGATCTAAAATTCCACAGGTGTCAAACTTGCGGCCCTCCAGCTGTTGCAGACATAAGTCCATGAGGCTTTGCCAGGCTGACAGTTACAAACATGGCTTCCACAGGTAGAGGTATGATGGGACTTGTAGTTCTGCAACAGCTGTAGGGCCGCCAGTTTGACACCCCCTGCAGCATTCCAGTTTGTCTCTGGCTTTAGGTTTATTAGGGTGGTTGTCCTGCTGAAAGGTGACCTCTGCCCCCAGTCATGTATTTTTTTTTTTTTTTCCCCCATCAACTCTGACCAGCTACTGTCCCTGCTGAAGAAAAGTATCCCACAACATGTCGCCACCATGTTTCACAGTATGGATGGTGTGTTTAGGGGGATGTGCATTGTTCGCCACGCCTAGCATTTTTATTTTTTGCTTTTGAGCCAAACAGTAAAATTTTAATTTAACCTGACCAGAGCACCCTCTTCCACATGTGTCCCCCACATGGCTTCTTGCAAGCTGGATTTCTTATGGCTTTCTTCTTGCCGCTCTTCCATAAAGGCCAGATTTGTGGAGTGCACGACTAATAGTTGTCCTGTGGACAGATTCTCCCACCTGAGCTATGGATCTCTGCAGCTCCTCCAGAGTTACCATGGGCCACTTGGCTGCTTCTGATTAATGCTCTTTGCCCGGCCAGTCAGTTTAGGTGGACGGCCATTTCTTTGTAGGTTTGCAGTTGTGCCATACTTTCCATTTTTGAATGGTGGCTTGAACAGTGCTGAGATGTTCAAAGCTTAGGATATTTTCTTTTATAACCTAACCCTGCTTTAAACTTCTGCACAACTTTATCCCTGACCTCTCTGTGTTCCTTGGCCTTCATGATACGGTTTGTTCACTAAGGCTCTCTAACAAACCTCTGTGGGCTTCACAGAACAGCTGTATTTATACTGCGATCAATTTGCACACGTGGACTATTTACTAATTGGGTGACTTCTAAAGACCATTGGTTCCACTAGATTTTAGTTAGATGTATCAGAGTAAATGGGGCTGAATACAAATGCATGCTCAGATCTTTGTAAAAAAAAAAATTGACGACCATTTTCCTTCCACTTCACAATTATGTGCCACTTTGTGTTGGTCTATTCCAATAAAATACTTTTTCGTTTTTGGTTGTAACATGACCATTTTAGAAAATTTTAAGGAGTATGAATACTTTTTCAAGGCACTGTACTGGAATTTATATTTATACTAGTAATGGCAATCAGCGAATTATAACAGTATTGCAGTGGACTGTCTGACACACTGGGAACCAGTGACCCTAATACAGTAATCAGTGCTAAAAAATAAACTTGCTGTGCTAATGACACTGGCTGTGAAGGAGTTTAAACATCTAGGGCGCTCAAAGGGTTAAATTGTGCCTAACCAGTGTTTACTATGTGTGCTGCTTTTACTAAGGGAAGTGATGGCTTTTATTGCTTGCTTAGCAGGGACACAAAATCCATTACTTCTCCCTGGCAGAAGGGGGACCTCTGCCTTGTTTAGCTCTGTTCTCTCTCCTCGTCGATCAAGTGTCGGAGGATGTCTATTGCCCGGCACCCAGTGATCAGCTTGTGCTGTGTCAAATCACAGCACAGCCGTGGTGCATTCCTTCCCCCACCTGAAAGTGTCAAATCATGTAAAAGGTATGTGATCCGGCATAAGAGAGCTGCTCTGCCACCATATAACTTGGTTATGCTGTTGGCAAACTGTTAAAGTGGATAGTATCTGATGGTGTAAACATGTGTCTGTATTTTAAAGTGATCAGCCAACAGAATTGAGCAAATGTCAGGACAAAAAAAAAAACTTGCCGTACGTGCAGTGTTTTTAAGCTGAACTTTGAAAATATGGGAATTGCCCTTGTAATGGGGTTCCCATGCACTAAAAATGAAATGCTCGAGGTACCAGGAAAGAGGTATTGAGCTGTGGGTAGGCCTTCAGCAACATTTTTCCAATGTGGAGCTGATAGTTCTGCATTGTACCGAATGACCTCAGAGCTATGACTGCTGGCCAGAAGATGGTGAAGAGGATTCCAGGCTCGGAGGCATCTGTAGGTGCGAGGGGAAAAGGTAAATGTTTTACTGGTACCTAGGGGTGCAACGGATCAAAAAACTCACGGTTCGGATCGTTCCTCGGATCAGGAGTCACGGTTCGGATCAACAACAAAAAAATCTCCCCCACTGTAATGTCCACAATCTCCCTATTGGCAGGGCATTGCAGCAGGGTATTGGCAGGGCATTGCAGGGTATTGGCAGGGCATTGCAGAGTATTGGCAGGGCATTGCAGAGTATTGGCACTGCTGCCATCCGATCTCTCCCCTCCACTGTACAGATCAGTACACAGAGGGGAGAGATCACGTGCTAAACGGCCAACGGGTGTACCATGATGGCCAAAGCCGCGGCCTTTCCTATGGCCGAAGCCACAGAGCGCTCCTCGGATCGCGGGTGTCCCGTACGGATCAACCTCCGCGGATCGGATCACGGATCGATGACGATCCGTTGCACCCCTACTGGTACCCTAAGCAACAATGAAAATGTAACCCTTGCAGCGTAGTGGGAGCTCCAGTGCAAGGATTTTTTTTTCCCCTTTGCGATTTCCCCTGGAATTCAGCTTTAAAGGAAGTTCAGGTGAGAACAAAGGCTTTCTAGTGGAACTAATCTGGGCAACTGAAAGTGGTTCGCTCACATCTACATGCTCTTGAAACTAAGACCCCTGATGTCTGCTTAAAGTGGTTGTAACCCTAAAATAAAAACGTGCTCCTGTCCCCTTTTTTTAATGCACGATATATAGCATAGTGCTTTTTTTTTCAATGTGATTTATCCATTTCCATGTGGTACAATATTCAACTGATCCTGCCTGTTCAGTGTTCCCCCTCTGTAAACTGACCATAATAATCATGGCTGCTGATCCATGATAGTGTGGTCAGTTTGCATCCCTCCGTCGCCCTGCTGTCTTCAGCATTACTGCAGCCTCAGTACTTTCATAATATCCTTTGGAAAAGCATGCTCCCTACTGCTGCCAGGAGGAGGACTTTGTCTTGCTGCACATCACATCCGAGCAGGGAAGGAGGACTAGGTTTCCCATGATGCAAAGGGAAATTCAGGAAATAGGCAGCGTTAGAGCTGCACAATTAAGAATCGATCATGATTCTACCCCTCCCGATCTTAAAACAGCATTTCCCGATTCTATGTACCAAGTGAAGAGTTCTGTGCTCACTTCTGACAGCTGAAGAAAAAAATCCAGGTAGCCTGCTAAGTTTATCAACATCGGCGATGGAGATAAATATTTTCAAATTGAATGAACTTGTGTGTAAATGAGGTTGGTTTAACCACTTGACAACTAATGGCTCAAACACGATCCGAAAATTGGACGACAGATCGTCCGACTTTTTTTGCAAGTAGGGATTGAATAGGTTACTAAAGTCACAAGTTCTTGTATGACAGGGGAAAAAAAGGAAGTGATGTTATGTATTTGTATTGTATTTTCAGACGACAACTTTACTGACTAAACAAAAATCGTACGATCTGGTATCTTACAAGGAATTTTTGTTTGTCCCATCGAATAATATCGGATGAATTGTCCTGATCGGCTCACGAAAGCTCTGTACTAACGATCTGGTTATTGTACGATTGCGTCGTCGCGTATTTTTCGTCCGATTTTCGGATCGTGTGTACGGGCCATGAATCCATTAGCTGCATTATTGCGTTTTTTTGCATTTTTTTTTTTTTTTTAACCATCTGAAGTACAGTGAGTACTGTTAAATAAGACTTGCGGACAAGACCACCAGCTGAAAAAAAAGCCTAAAGAAAATTAAGGCAGTCAATACATCTAAGAATTGGTAAGTTGCAATATAATGCTTGCGTTTAGGTTTAATACTGCTTTAACATGCATGCAAAAAAGGCTCTGGCAGCAAAGGGGTTGGATAAAGGAAATTCTGTCCCAACGGGTTTAACCACTTCCATACCGCAGGCCGTCATATGAAGTCCTGGGCTTTCAGTGGTGATATCCGATGCCTGCAGCTACAGGCATCATTCGGATATTTTTTTTTCAGCTGGCGATTCCCTTCACCATAAGAACAATCATAGTGGCTATTCAGCCGATTGATCATTCTTGCAGGCAAGACGTGTTCGTGTCCTGTCCCTTGCCGCCCTCCGGTGCTTCTCCCTGCTAGCCCATGCGAACCGGAGAAGGAATCCACCTCCGGCGGAAGTTTGCTATAGAGACTTCCAAGGGACAGATGGTCCCCGGCAGTCTGACTGAGGCCTGGGCACCAGGTTATGACATCACATCCGGACCCGCGAAAGTAAACCATGTCAGGGACTTAGCTGGAAAGCCTGAGATCCATTATTTTTTTTATTTATTTTTTTTTACCGAAGTTTGGCACCATTCCACTAGTGTGCAATTTTAAAGCGTGACATGTTGGGTATATATTTACTCGCCGTAACATCTGTCACATTATACAAAAAAACTTGGACTAAAACTTTCCTAAATTAAAAAGACCCATAAAGTGTTTTTCCCCAAAAAAGCGTTTGAAAAATTCCTGCACAAATACCGTACATAACAAGCACAAGCATTGGTTACTTTCACATGTGAAGACAGTTTTTCTGTGTGAGGTATCGATGTGAAATCGCTAACTCTAGGGCCATCATTTTGTAGTTAAAAAGCCTTTTACAGGTTAAGTGTCTATGGACAATTTTTAGGTACCAAGTTTAAATAGACAGGAAGTGTCAAAGTGTGCGAAAGCTGGCTCGGATAGAGAAGTGGTCAATGTGATGGAAAGCCTTAGACTAATGGGGAGGAAAATGTAAATTTTGCAGATCATTTCAGTTGCCTCTATCTCTTGTACTGCGGATTGCTTTGACATGTAATTCATTTGAAATTTAACCTTGCACATTTTTTATCACACCTTTTCTAGGTTTCAGGTTTACTTAAAAATCCAGGGCATTTTTTTTTTGAGGATTTACACCTACATTCATATATCAAAAATGTACTTGGACCATTTGGTGCATTTCTTATTTGTACGTTGTTTCTACAGTTTCTGTATAATAGAACTTGCTGTTTTGTTTTTTTTTTTGGTAAATATGAAAGATGGGAAACTATATATATAATTTTTTTTTCTTTTATCACTCATTGCAGCCCTTCAGAAAGAAGCTTATTGCAAAGCTCTAGTAATCTCCCATCATGACCCTTTTCTTAGCTAAGGGAGGTTTTAGTTGGCAAAGCAGCTAACCGTTCTTGGACACTTGTCATGAATGTATTTAGGTTTGACGCATTGTGTATAATTTGGCAACATAGTTGAGACAGGACATGAAATAAAATGATACATTTTCTAAAAGGAGTGTGCTGTAGACCTATGCAAAGTTTCTGCAGGTCCCAGCAATATCTTAAGGATTGGGAAGGCTAACTTTAGTTGAGGGCATTTGCTATAGTGAATTCTCATGGCTGTTGAGACTGAATCTGCTAGGTATGAAGAACCGCATAGAGGCAATTTTGATGCACATTATGCACTTGCTATGTAAGATTCCAAAGAAAATATTTTATGGTTCTTTACAAAAAAATTAGTTTCAAATGTAAAGTTCTGCTTCAGAGAGGAATCTGTTAGTAGAATGGGTAGTGATTGATTCCTAATGGCTCTTTGCAGATTACTTGGGCCCTGGTGTGCAAGGTTTCTATATAGTACAGTTCATGAAACTATATCTGTAATCCCTCAAGGAATATTTACAGAACCGGGGTTGATATGACTACTGCCCAGTCTTGACAAAGTGCATGTGCACCTGTAGTCTCAGGAGGAAGTGGATAATGCACATGTTTTTATAGTTGTACTATGGAAAATGTTACTTGTTAAAATAAGATGCTTGCTCTTCTACTTTTGTATGCTTTAACATTTTTAGCAGGTCTATCCTATATATATTTATTTATTTTTTTTTAAAGGCACTTTTAAACCTGATTCCATGGAATGGAAGGGTTGTCTAAATTTGGTGCTTTATATTTTCAATGACTGTTCTAGTGTACCTAAAAACCTGAACTGAAAGATGTAGGCTGCTGCTGCAGGCTGCCATTCAGAACTTGTACCACAATGTGTAATTGGTCAAAATAGAAATGAGGAGCAGCATGATGGCAAGGGACCGTGTATTAGATGGTGGTGTCAATGGCAGCTTGCATATTTTATTCAGTACATTTTTTTCCTTTTTAGATGTTTCCAACCTATGTTTGTTTCAGAACCTGCTATGGGACGCTTTCTTTTCTCTACAGCCAAAGCTACTCATATATTCTGTATGCTGAAAAGTTATTTTCAATTGGCTATGGTATAAATGTGCCTTAAACCCCATTTGCCTCTAGTTTCCCCATTGACAAGATTTGCTGTGAGAAAACCACTTCTGACTGATGGATATTTTTGTTTGCTTAATTATTTTAACAGGTTTGTAAGTTATTCAATGCAGACTGTTAATTGCAAAGTATATTTAAAGCCAATGGTAAATCTGCTCTCAGGATTGTTTGTCATGTGTCGAGACTTTCTTTCATTTCCTGCCCTGTAGACTCAACAGGAAGTGAGAATCTTTTCACAATGAAAGATGTCCTCAAACCCCCTCCACACACCTTACCACCTGTTGTGGCTACTCAAAAATTAGCAATAACTCTCATTACTGGTTACAGGACACTTCAGAGTATCTTCCTGACGTGCATCAATAAAAACCATCAATGTGTATGAATGGGTGCCAAAGCACAAAATAGAAGTCCTGTTATATAGTTAATCCGGTTGAAAAAAGGCAGTCCATGCAGTTCAACCAACAGAAAAAATTGCCTCGACTGATATGGATTACCATGTCACAATTGTTCAAAATGAAGGTTTTGTAAAGGTTAGATATAATTTCATTTGATACAAAATGGTAAGCCCTTCCCAAACTGCCAGAGTACTAACAAATCAACGAGCCTCTTCACAATCCAATCTAGCATTTTGTAGTGTCTTACCTACCTCTTATCCTACCTCCTTGTAGGAGGATTATTTGATTGCAGCACTCTCCCTCTATCAGCCACAATAAAACAGTGCAAATGTACTATCGCACTGCTTTTTCAACTATGCAGCTCCAAGATGTAAACCAAAAAGTCCTCTTAACCACTTCAGCCCCGCTCACTGTATATATACGTCATTTTTTTGAAGATGGATATCTCGGTAACGGCAGCAGCTGCTGCCACAACCGAGATATCCATCTTTACAGTGAGCGATTCTGTAAACGATAATGGTGGTCTCAGCGGCGGGTTCGCCGCGAGATCACCGTTATCGGCGGCGGGAGAGGTGCCACCCCCCCTCCCGCCGCTCTCCCGCACCCTCCGCCGCTTACCGGAACCGTCGGTAACGGCGGAGGAGATCGGGACCTGTCACCGCTGAGGTACTGAGACGAGTGAGGCCAAGATGGCCCCCACCCGTCTCTATACCATGTGACGGCCGGAGCGACGTCATTACGACGGCTCCGCCCACTGTCTTAAAGGCACAAATTTTTTAAATGTAATTTTTCAAACGACTTTTTTTTTTTTTTTTTTTTTTTTTGCATTTTAGTCTAAATATGAGATCTGAGGACTTTTTGACCCCAGATCTCATATTTAAGAGGACCTGTCATGCTTTTTTCTATTACAAGGGATGTTTACATTCCTTGTAATAGAAATAAAAGTGATCCAAATTTTTTTTTTTTAAAAACAGTGAAAAAATAAATAAAATAAAATAAAATAAATAATAAAAACAAAAAAAAAATTTTTTTAAAGCGCCCTGTCCCGACGAGCTCGCACGCAGAAGCGAACGCATACGTGAGTAGCGCCCGCATATGAAAACGGTGGTCAAACCACACATGTGAGGTATCGCCGCGACCGGTAGAGTGAGAGCAATAATTCTAGCCCTAGACCTCCTCTGTAACGCAAAACATGCAATCTGTAGAATTTTTTAAACGTCGCCTATGGAGATTTTTAAGGGTAAAAGTTTGACGCTATTCCACGAGCGGGCGCAATTTTGAAGCGTGACATGTTGGGTATCAATTTACTTGGCGTAACATTATATTTCACAATATAAAAAAAAATTGGGCTAACTTTACTGTTGTCTTATTTTTTTTTTCAAAAAAGTGAATTTTTTCCAAAAAAAGTGCGCTTAGAAGACCGCTGCGCAAATACGGTGCAAAAAAAAGTATTGCAATGACCGCTATTGTATTCTCTAGGATGTTAGAAAAAAAACAATATATAATGTTTGGGGGTTCTAAGTAATTTTCTAGCAAAAAAACCTGTTTTAAACTTGTAAACACCTAAAATCCAAAACGAGGCTGGTCTTTAAGTGGTTAATAGTACAAATACATACGTCTATCCATATAAATCCATAGACAATAGATCACTTTGATTGTAGTTTCTTTTGAGTCATTTCAAGTTCTTACATTTTTGAATTTCTAGCCATCCTTGCCCCCTAATCAATGCTCTGTACTTTTTTTTTTTTTTTTTTTTTTTTTTTTTTATTGCACCACACCCAGCAAATCTCTATCTGGAATAAATAGTCCAGATCTGGTTCACGGTTCCTTTGGGCACTCAGCGGCACTGCAGTTAAATCTTTTTGCTGTCTTTGGTGATGGCACTGTATTTGAAAAGTGACTAATGATTAAAAACAATTCTTTGTATGACCACTGTCTAATATACCATTAATGATGTAGGATTAATCTCCAACAGAAGTTACAAGCATTTGTAGACGTAGCAATAACCACATAATGCCTTGAGCAGAACTTTGTATCTGAGCACCACAAACTGATTTTTTTTTTTTTTTTCTTTTTTTTC
This sequence comes from Lithobates clamitans, assembly GCA_037952925.1. NCBI lineage: Eukaryota > Metazoa > Chordata > Amphibia > Anura > Ranidae > Lithobates > Lithobates clamitans. Next base: position 2,394,920 of record JBBGZY010001062.1, read on the forward strand.
TCTCATAGTTTTTATTGAAAGATTGTAGTTTAATACAAAACCCACACAAAAAACACATTTGCATGTGTTTCACAAAATAGGCTTTCAATTATTGCTTGTACATAACCTAATGGCAAATGAACAAATCTTTGAGAGCCATTGTGATGACCTCCGAATGGCAACACTAAGATCCTTTAAGTAGTATAACGTGGAAGCTCCAATACAGAGTGTTTAGTTTCACTTTAAAAAAGCTAGCTGTGAGTGCAGGAGAACTTTTCAGGTCAGACCTTATTGGAACAAGTGTGCTGTGAAGACTACAAGCAGTTCTGCAACCTCTAAAAATGAGCACAAGATGTGGTTTGGTAAATTGTGATGTTTTCCCTCTAGCAGTATATATATAATCTCTCCAATTTGGTATACTGTCCATCTTTTTAATTTTTTTTCTTGTATGCAATAGTCCTTTTTTGTTTGCAGAACATGCAGTAGACAGTATATGGTCATATTCTAGATTGTCATGTGTTGTGGATAATGCTATAGTCCATGACCCTTTGAGACATGCCTCATCAGGAAAATACAATGTGCTGCTAGTGTAGTTTGTTTAATTTTGTAGTGATAGTTCTCAAGCAGCAAGAATAACAGTTTTCCCTAAATCGTGTTCATGTCTCCTAATATTTTATTAGAGCCGCAAAGCGGTGAAAAAAACTTCCTCACTGAAAGAGATGCAACTGTGCTTTGATATCCATGCTTGAATTGCATTAATAAATCAGTTACTATATTTTACTCCATGTCAAAATAAACCTTTTCAACAACAACTTTGCTTGCTGTCTTTATTTATTTTCAGGATTCTAAACCTAGATGGTTGAAATGCAGTTTAACCTTGCTTGTAGTGAAGCTTATGGGCAAAATAAAGACTTGTGATGTAGTTTACCTCTTCCCAAAAATTTGCCAGTAGATGCTTCCTTGTAAGGGCTTGTTGAGCTACAGATTTGTGCCCCCTCACCAAAACCAACTATCCACCTAAAAGGTCATGCAGCCTCAGTTGCATCATTTCCCTATTTAACTTTGATGCATGCAGCCCTATGTGCAATGCACATGGCACAGGGGTGTGGTCTTTTGTAGTTTTAAGCAGCGATGACGTGTTGCCCCATAGCGGTCTATCAACTGACATATGAAAGATGATCCACACATCTCATCCCTTGAGATTGTAATGATTTTTCTGCAGTGTTAATTTTATCCCAATCCCTGTAAAGCCCCATATACACTATTGGATATTCTGCAGATTTTTGTCTTAAGGTTTGATCTCATATGGTTTTGATAAATCTGAAGAGTTTGAATTTGTATGCAATCAGGTAGGCCCTTGCACTACATGGGTTTTGGTAATTCTAAAGACATCTGTAGAAAATCTAATAGTGTGTATGGGGCTTTACTGTCTTTTTGCTAGATGGTTGGCCTGCTTCAGAAAGTGGGGAAAAATCAATAGGTAAGAACTTGTGTGAGGAATCAAAGATGTAATTTAAAATTGCATTTTTCATATCTAGCTCTGCCAACTTCTTTTTAAACATTTAGTTTAGGTGCCTCTTAATTGGAAAGTGTTTTTTGTTTTTGTTTTCAAGAAATTAGTCAGGGATGTGTTACTTGTGAAAGCTAAAGCCCCTAAATGGTTTTTGGTGACTGCCATTGCCTGTTTTTGAAGAAAGCAGAACCTAATTCAAAGCCAGAGTACAACTCTGCAGCATCATGCACACTGAGGAGGAGTGAGCTGTGGAACTGATGGCAGCTGCCATTCCTAGTTTCAGTTGAGTCTGAGAATTTCCTTTTTAGTACGGTTATAGCTGTTTGTATGAATTGCCTCTTTAATGAGCTTTTAGCACCTAAATGGTTTTAAATCTTTTGACATGGATTAAGTGGACCTGTCATGCTCACTAAACCCAAAGCAGTTGCAACAATGTTTGGAAACGCCAGAGATGCACCCGTGTAGTGAGGTTTTATCCATTAATATTGTACTAAAGTATTGGGGGTAAAATTACATTGGGCCCTTTCACATGCATGTCTGTGTAGGGCTCCGCTTTGCTCAGCAGGGGATCGCTCTGCCAATCCCCGCTGAGAAGGCAGATGTCAGGTCAGTCTCTGCACACTGCAGAGATGGACCTGTCAGAGCGCTGCTCTCCTATGAGGGATCGGATGAAGACAGACCGTAGAGTCAGTTTTCATCCAATCTGCCAGGGGGGTGGCAAAGCAGGGTTTCCATCCATCACACTTTAGCGGGTCGGGTGTCAGCGGACATGTCACCGCTGACATCGGTCGCTCCATAGACCTGTATGGAGCGTCAGTTTAGGTCCGCCTAAAAAACTGACGGACGCACCTGAATGGTCTGCCCGTGTGAAAGGGGCTTAAAACAAAGGTCTCTAAGCATTATAGAGCATTTCAACAGATCTAGCTTTGCATAGCTAGGGAAAAAAAACAGCAGAGGCATTCCAGAGATTTGCAAACTTTTTAAAAACTTGAGCGGTAAGTGTAAAGCCGTGGCCAAAAATTTTGAAACACTAATTTTCACAAGGTCTGCTGCTTCGGTGTGGTGTTTTTTTTTTGTTTTTTTTGTTATCTTTTTGACAGATGTTACTATGGTATAATTACAAGCACCTTGTGTAATTGTCAATAAAGGCCTTTAACACTTTTGAAGTTCATGCAAAGTCAATATTTGCAGTGTTTTTTTCCTTTCAAGACTTGTGCAATTTTTCCCTGCCATGGTGTCAGCCCATTCTTGCATAATCAATGCTTGGAGTTTGAATTTTTTTTGTTTTTGTTTCACCCACCTCTTGACGATTGACCACAAATTCCCAATGGCCTTAACGTCTGGGTAGTTTCCTGGCCATGGACCCAAAATCTTGATTTGTTCCCCAAGCCACTTTATCACGTTTTGTCTTATTGCAAGGTGCTCCTTGCTTGAAAAGGCATTGTTCATCACCAAACTGTTCTTGGATGGTAGGGAGAAGTTTCTTTTGGAGGATGTTTTTCCACCAATCTTTATTCATGGCTGTAGTCTTAGACAAAATTGTGAGTGAGCCCACTCTGCTCGCTGAGAAGCAACCCCCACACATGAATGGTCTTGGGATGCTTTACTGTTGGCATGACACAGGGCTGATGGTAGTACTCACCTGTTCTTCTCCAAGCAAGGTTTTTTTCCAGATGTCCCAAACAATTGGAAAGAGGGGATTCATCTGAGAAAATTGCTTTACACCAGTCCTCAGCAGTCTATTCTCTGTACCTTTTTTGTAGAATGTCAGTCTGTCCCTGATTTTTTTGTGATGAGAAGTGGCTTTTTTTTTTTTTTTTGCTGCCCTTGACACCAGGTCATTCTCCACGAGTTTTCACCTCACTAGTGCTGCCCTGAACCCACAGCTGAATCAACTGTAGGAGATGGTCTATGGTGCTTACTGGGCTTTCTTAGGTGCCCTGAAGCCTTCTTCACAATTTTCATAGCAAAGAGGGACTTTGCAATTCATCTGATCACTCTTCATAACACACTGGAGTATATGCAAATTGTACCAAAAAAATAATACTCCCCTTAGTGGGACTTTAATAGACCACCAACTCTTGAGATAAAAAATGTTTTTAATGGTATACTATAAAAAGATGTGAAACCGTCTACAACATGCATTCCATACAGAAACAGAACAGAGGATATACAGATGAAAATGATCGTGTTAAATGTACTCTCCTAGAGGTGATATACCTGACGCGTTTCTGGTATTCTGATGCCTTCATCAGGGGTTTGAGAGTTAAAGATGTTTTACAAATGTTTAAGTTCCAGTGGAATGATTCTGTGTTCAGGTAGCACTTAGGACACCAAGGTCAGAAAGTATTTCATGGACGCCAGACCCAAATAGTGGAAAAGCTATAAATGTGCTATATTTCAGACATCAATATATAGAAAAGATTTAAAAAAAAATATTTACAAAATGTGAGGGATGTACTCATTTTTGTGAGATACAATGTGTGTGTGTGTGTGTGTGTATATATATATATATATATATATATAGGCCTAAACTGATGAAGTTTTTGTTTTTTTAAAAAAAAAATTGGGGGGATATTTATTATAGCAAAAAGTAAAAAATATAGTTTTTTTTCAAAATTGTCGCTTTTTTTGTTTATAGTGCAAAAAATAACCTCAGAGGTGATCAAATACCACCTAAAGAGAGCTCTATTTGTGGAATAAAAAGGACGCAAATTTTGTTTGGGTACAGCGATGAACGACCGTGCAATTGTCAGTTAAAGCAACACAGTGCCAAATTGTAAAAAGTGCTCTGGTCAGGAATCTTCTGGGGCTGAAACAGTTAAATGCCCTTATAAGTGTAGGCCATTTGTGTACCTCCCAAAGATGGCATCATCCTGTCTTGTTGCTTAGCCATCCCACCAGTCGATTCAAACTCCCTTGCATGCTCTGTGTTTTCACTCGCAGGAGCTCAGCGGTGCTGCAATCGAGATATAGTGGAACACACTTGTGCAGGGGCTTGAAAACTCCCTTCTGTGATTGGGGGTGAGCAGTAACAGCTGGGAGTGTCCTAGCAACAAGGCAGGAATAGATGATAATCTCTGGAAGTTTTTTGACCAGACATTGGAAGGCATGAAACCGGAAAATTGTATACTCACCTTTCCGTAATTTTCCTTTCCTGTCGCATCTTCATGACAGCATACACTTTGGATTGTGACTCCACCCCCACAACCTGATAGGACCACATAACTATAAGTTGCAGTAAAGGCCCCCGTCCCAGTATTCTCTGTATATATACATCACCTCAGAAGGGTGGGCGATTGTATGCTGCCATGAAGATGCGTCAGGAAAGAAAAATTACGGAAAGGTGAGTATACAATTTTCCGGTTTCCTGTCGCATCATGGCAGCATACACTTTGGGGAATAACTCGCAGACTGGGTGGGAATGCAATATTAAGTTTATTAACAAGGAATAGAAGAGTTGGCCTGGATAACAGTTGTTCCAAAATCGACCTTATAATGAGATATGAAGGTGTTTCTGGAAGACCAGGTGGCCGCTCTGCAAATGGTTTCTGCCGAGACTCTACAGTAAGCCGCCCAGGAAGTTACCACTGCCCTGGTGGAATAAGCCTTTAAGCCTTCAGCTATCTGGTAGGTACTTAATGAGTAAGCCTTCTTGATGGCCTGCACTAACCATGAAGCGATGGTGCGTGAGGATGCCGCTTGACCTCTCTTAAAGCCGTGTGGGATGATTAAAAGGTTTTCAGTTTTCCTTATGGGTTTGGTTGCCGAAAGGTATTCCAAGATGTTGCCCTTAACGTCTAATGCATGAGGGTTTCCCTGATCTGTGAGAAGCGCTGGGAGGTTAATTTCCTGGTTAAAGTGGAAAGACGAGGATACCTTGGGTGAAGTAGATGATCCTGAGAGAGCAGGTCTGATAACGGGAGAGGAAGCAGGTCTGCCGTGTTCAATTGCAGGAGGGTAGTGAACCATGGCCTCCTCGGCCAAAAGGGAATCACCGCTATTACTAATGCTGCTGATCTCTTGAATCTTAGAAGGAACCTCACTATGAGGGGAGTTAGGGGAAAGATGTAGCCCAGGCTGAAACTCCAGGGGTGTTGGAGGAACTCCCGATGCTGATGGAAAAGGAATTCTTGACAAGAATCTCTGGCATTTTGTGTTTGCTGGTGTTGCTGCAAGGTCTATATCTGGTGATCCCCAGGTCCGAGATATGAGGGCGAAGGCCTGGGGACTCAGAGACCACTCGTTGGAGATGAAGCTCCTGCTTAGTGAGTCAGCCAAGAGGTTCTGGGCTCCCGGGATGTAAAACGCCCTCAAGTCTGACAGGTTCAGTTGTGCCCATTCTACAACAGGACGGACCTCCTGCATCATGGAGCTGCTTCTGGTGCCCCCATGTCTGTGATGTAGGCGACAGCCACTCTGTTGTCCATTCTCAGGACTTGTTTCCCCCTCAAGTGAGGGCTGAAGGCCAGGAGAGCTTGAAATGCTGCCTTCATTTCCAGAATATTCTAAACTGAATTCTGTGCCCTAAATGGCCAGTGGCCCTGAGCCGCGTAGTTTTGATAGTGTGCCCCCCACCCCTCCAGGCTGGCGTCTGAGGTCACTATCTCCTGAAGAGGGGTGACTATGTGTTTGCACCTCTTCAAGTTGCACGGTCGTGTCCACCACCATAGTGATTGCTTGACCTCCTCTGAGATGGAGATCGGTTGAGACATTGACGTGCCGTTCCACTGGCGCAAGAAGGAGATTTGAAGGGGTCTTGAGTTCCACTGCGCCCATTGGACCATCGGAATGGTCGCTGACAATAAGCCTGGGATACTGAGGCATGCTCTTGATGGTAATGTTGTGGCTAAGATTGATTTTCTCACTCTCTGGATCAAGAGAGGGATTTTCTCTGGTGGAAGCTCCACTGTGTTCATCCGAGTGTCCAGTTCAGCCCCCAGGAAGACCATTCTCTGGGTGGGCTGGATATTGCTTTTCCTCCCGATTATGAGCCACCCTAGACTCTGCAGCATGGAGACTAGAATTTCCCAGTGTTGGATGAGAGATTCTTGGCTGTCTGAAAGAAGGAGGATATCGTCCAGGTAATGATGGACCCTTAGCCCTCTCACTCTCAAGGAGGCTATTACCGGCAATAGGACTTTCGTGAATGTCGTGGGTGCAGTAGAAATCCCGAACGGGAGGCTTTGGAATTGGAAGTGCCGATGGTTTAAAGTAAAACTAAGGAATTTCTGGAATGCGGAGTGGATAGGGATATGCAGATATGCGTCCTGAAGATCGATTGAAAGCATCCAATCTCCCAGGTTCCTTGCTTGGAGGATCGACTGTAGGCTTTCCATTTTGAATGACTATCCAAATTGATCGGTTGAGGTATTTTAGTTCCAATACCGGACGCAGATCCCCTGATTTCTTTTTGACTAGGAATAGCGGAAAGTAAAAGCCTTTGCCTCTTTGTGTTAACGGAACCTCCACTATCGCCCATTTTTGGAGAAGATCCTGGATGTACTTGACTAGTGACAGCTTTCTCTCTCGAGATGGAGGAAGTTTGGTTGAGCAGAACTGATCCTTTGGGGGGCATCCTTTGAACGACCATCTGTGCCCGAATCGGATGGTGGCCACCGTCCATGGGTATTTTATTTTTTCCACCCAGACCAGCCTGAATTTTGTGAGTCTGGTACCCACAACCGCTGGCTGGGCGGGCGTACCTTCAAAAGAACTTCTGGTCACCCGAGGCAGGGGTTTTGGGTTTTTGGAATTTCAGGAAGGATGCCTGAGGGTTCTTCCAGCTCCTTCTATATTCCTTCCCGGGTCTATAGGTTTTTTGCATCCCTGTATCTCTCCGGGAGATTGCACTTGAAGGGAAGCGGTCTCTGCAGTTTCAGTCTTTTATCCGATGGGATAAGCCCCGACTTTCTGCCAGTTACTTTTGAAATAGCTGAGTCCAACTTCGTCCCGAAGAGGTTTTCCCTGTCATACGGGATTCGGCACAAATTGGACTTAGAGGCGGGGTCTGCCGTCCAGGGCTTTAGCGCCCTTCTGGCCATTACAGAGGCCAGCATGGCCCTTGATGCGGATTTGATAGTGTCCACAGAAGCCTCTGCCACAAAGTCTCCTGCAAGACTAAGTTCTTGCAGGGCTTTGACTATCTGCTCTTGATCTGCGCCCTCGGAAACGAGTTTCGCGGTGCCTGAAGACCAACTGGAGAAAGCTCTTCCTACTGCTGCAAGCGCCACGGCTGGTCTGCAAGTGCCTCCTGCAGATAGGTAAGCTCTTTTAAGGTCAGTGTCAATCTTTCTATCGAGCACGTCTCTAAATGTGACCGCGTCTTCGATAGGAAGCGTCACATGCCTGGCTAGATGCATCAGGGATGCGTCTACCACTGGGGGGGAAACTAAAGGGGACACTTTAGGCTCCTTGAGTGGGTACAATTTGGTAAGTCTGTTAGACTAGACTTTTTTTCGGGATTCTGCCATTCCTCCTTAATTAGCTCATCCAACTCATCGATGAACGGGAAAGCCCCTGGAACCCTTTTGAGATTTGGAAAATATTTTGAGATTCGGAAAATATTCTGCTGGGTCTCCTTGGTTTCCTCCCAGTTTATCGCTTCCTTGACAGATTTAACAAAAGGCTCTATCAGCGAAAAATCGAACCCAGCTGATGTTTCCAGCTCTTTGTTATCAGACGCAAACTCTTGTTCCCTAGATGTACTGGGAGGAGCGGGTGAGGCACTTCGGGCTGTAAACTCCGCATCAGGAGTTGAGACTTGCGGAGTTAAGACTCCAGTGAGTTACATGGTGTCCAGCTCTCTCCCCTTGGTGGCTTTGTCGACACATCTGCGACAGGCCAGTTTATCTGGGAGGGCGGTGGCCCTGCATACCTAGCAAGCGTTCCCAGCAGTGTGGGAGTGGTGCACTGGTGCCTGCGTGCAGGGGATCTTCTGTGATAGGAGTGGCTATGCCTTGAATAGGATCTAGATCGACTCCTCCTGCGACTTCCCCTGTGGCCGGAGCGGCTTCTCCTGTGCGAGGTCTCTCTTCGTCTTGATTTGGACGATCTTGAGGACCTGATAGGGCTGACCAATTTAGGCAGCATTAGTGGAATCCTGCTCTCTTTTTCAGTCTTTGCTACTTACCAAAAGAATTCCTCCCCCTTACCTATTAGGCTGATGGTGATCTGCTGGGGCAGTGGCCTCCATAGGGAGAAATAGTGGATCACCTGAGAGACAGAAAGGTAAAGACATGCAAAGTAAGGCAGGAAAAGGACATGCAATAGGACAGCCACTTACCCAGAAGGGTGGTACACCAAAATCGCAGTCAGAGCAAAAAGTAGCCAGCAAGATTCAGAGGATCAGGCAGGAACAGTGAAAAAAGTGCCGCCGAGGTCACGTGCCGCTCACGCTCACGCATGCGCAGTAGTGCCGCGTGATGCCCAGCGCCATTTTGGAGCCTGGCAAAACAAAGAGGACGCCCTGAGGCTGCGTACTGCGCATGCGCGGAAGCGCCGAGACGCTTGGCGCCTTCCAGGGAGCCTCACTGAGGGCCTACAAGGCACAGGAACCCCAGTGAGAAAAGCTCAGAGACCGCTGCGAAACAACTAAGCCTGCTTAAGGCTTATACTTAAGCCGCTGACACACCCCTATAATCACCAGAGCGGGGTTCCTTTCATCTAGCTCATTTAGAGGCTGAACAGGTAAGGACTTCCACCCAGGAGAGGCTAGAACTTGGCTTGGGCGAAGCGGTAAGAGGGTGCTGATCCGTTTGGTCCTGACAGGTGAGGAAAAATAAGAGAATACTGGGGCGGGGGCCTTCTCTGAAACTTATACCCTGTTTCCCCGAAAATAAGACCTAGCGTGATTGTCGATGATGGCTGTATTATAAGCCCTACCCCCCAAATAAGCCCTACCCTGTTTCCCCGAAAATAAGCCCTACCCTGAAAATAAGACCTACAAGGACTTTAAAGGGGTTGTAAAGGTAAAAATGTTTTCACCTTAATGCATTATATGCATTAAGGTGAAAAAACTTTTGACAATACCGCCGCCCCCAGCCCCCCCGTTTTACTTACCTGACGCCTCGAATCTCCGCTGCTCGTTCTCGTCATCTCCATTGCAGCTCAGCCTGGTCGCTGATTGGCTGCAGTGGATGGATTGAAAGCAGCGCAGCCATTGGCTCGCTCTGCTGTCAATCACATCCGATGACGCGGCGCGCTGGGGGTGGGGCCGAGTGATACAGCGAGCGGCTATAGCCGCCGACTGTATCACGGGAGCGCGCCCGCAAGCACTAACCACCATGCGAGGGAGCTCGCATTAAGGTGGTTAATGCTTGCGGGGAGGAGCTGAAACAGCCGCCGAGGGACCCCAGAAGACCAGGTTCGGGGCCACTCTGTGCAGAACGAGCTGCACAGTGAAGGTAAGTATAACATGTTTGTTATTTAAAAAAAATTTTACCTTTACAACCTCTTTAACTAGGGTTTATTTGGGGGATAGGGCTTATATTGCAGCCATCACCGACAATCACCCTAGTGCCACGTACACACGGTCGGACTTTCTATCCTACTTGGTCCGGCACACTTTCTGACGGACTTTGTCCGCCAGGTGCGCCGGACTTTAAAACAGACGGACTTGCCCACACACGACCGGACTTTGCGGCGGGCTAAGTCCGCCCGTCTTTCCGACGGACTTTCGCCGGAGTTACGGCGGACTTTCAGAATGAACGGACTTGCCCACACACGGACAAGTCCGTTCATTTTGAACGTGACTCAGGTGCGACGGGACTAGCAAGGGATGTCAATCTTGCCGCTTTTATCGGCGAGATTGACACCTTGCGAGCCCCGTCGCGGGTCATACCAGGCCCTTAGGTCTGGTATGGATTATAAAGGGAAGCCCCTACGCCGAAAAACCAGAAAATACCAGACCCCTTATCCGAGCACGCAGCCCGGCCGGTCAGGAAAGGGGGTGGGGACGAGCGAGCCACCCCCTCCTGAACCGTACCAGGCCGCATGCCCTCAACATGGGGGGGCGGGTGCTTTGGGGGAGGGGGGGCACCCTGCGGCCCCCCCACCCCAAAGCACCTTGTCCCCATGTTGATGAGGACAAGGGCCTCTTCCCGACAACCCTGGCTGTTGGTTGTCGGGGTCTGCGGGCGGGGGGCTTATCGGAATCTGGGAGCCCCCTTTAATAAGGGGGCCCCCAGATCCCGGCCCCCCACCCTATGTGAATGAGTATGGGGTACATGGTACCCCTACCCATTCACCTAGGGAAAAAGTGTAAATAATAAAACACTACACAGGTTTTTAAAATATTTTATTAAACAGCTCCGGGGGGGGGGATCTTCCTCCGGCTTCGGGGGTCTTCTTCCGGCTTCGGGGGTCCCTCCGGTTTATCTTCTCCGCTCTCTTCTCCCGGTGTTCCAGTTCTTCGGCCGGCTCCTCCGCTGTCTTCAGGTAGCTATCTTGCCAGCGGAGGTCCGGACTTCTGGGCTTCTTGGCTTCTGGTCTTCTCTTCTCTTCTCCAGATGTCCAGACATGACGCTCTCTCCGGCTGGACTGCTCTCCGAGGGCTGCGTTGTGACTTATATAGGCGGAGACCCCTCCCCCTTTTGATGTCGCAGTCCCTGGGCATGCTGGGACTGTGACGTTTTAGGGGGCGTGGTCACTGGGTGATGTTGACTACGCCCCCTAAAACGTCACAGTCCCAGCATGCCCAGGGACTGTGACATCAAAAGGGGGCGGGGTCTCCGCCTATATAAGTCACAACGCAGCCCTCGGAGAGCAGTCCAGCCGGAGAGAGCGTTGTGTCAACATCTGGAGAAGAGAAGACCAGAAGTCCAGACCTCCGCACCTCCGCTGGCAAGAGAGCTACCTGAAGACAGCGGAGGAGCCGGCCGAAGAACTGGAACACCGGGAGAAGAGAGCGGAGAAGATGAACCGGAGGGACCCTACTTTTTCCCTAGGTAAATGGGTAGGGGTACCATGTACCCCATACTCCATTACATAGGGTGGGGGGCCGGGATCTGGGGGCCCCCTTATTAAAGGGGGCTCCCAGATTCCGATAAGCCCCCCGCCCGCAGACCCCGACAACCAACGGCCAGGGTTGTCGGGAAGAGGCCCTTGTCCTCATCAACATGGGGACAAGGTGCTTTGGGGTGGGGGGGGCGCAGGGCGCCCCCCTCCCCCAAAGCACCCACCCCCCCATGTTGAGGGCATGCGGCCTGGTACGGTTCAGGAGGGAGGGGGGGCGCTCGCTCGTCCCCACCCCCTTTCCTGACCGGCCAGGCTGCGTGCTCGGATCGGGGTCTGGTATGGATTTTAGGAGGGACCCCCACGCCGTTTTTTCGGCGTAGGGGTTTCCCTTTATAATCCATACCAGACCCAAGAGCCTGGCATGACCTACGCTCGCCGCAATAGGAAAATGTGTTTTTCCTATTGCAGCGAGCGCGAAATGCAATACCCTGCCCTCGCGTCGTATCTGGTCCGTCGGACCAGCACACAGACGAGCGGACTTTCCGTCCGAAACTGAGTCCGACGGAAAGATTTAAAACATGTTTCAAATCTTGGTCCGGCGGGCTTTTGGGAAAAAGTCCGCCGGAGCCTACACACGGGCGGATTGTCCGGCACACTCTGGTCCGCCGGACCAAGTATGCCGGAAAGTCCGACCGTGTGTACGCGGCATAGGTCTTATTTTCGGGGAAACAGGGTAGTTATGTGGTCCTATCAGGTTGTGGGGGCGGAGTCACAACCCAAAGTGTATGCTGCCATGATGCGACAGGAAAATAGCCTACACCTATAACAAGGGCATGATTTAACTTCAGTCAAAGCTCAGTGTTTTTATGTACAGGTGATCCTTGCTTGCATAGGCAGCTTTTTAGTAAAGGTGAGATAAACCTTTAAAGGAGATTTCTAAATCATGTCCATTCCTTCTGTTCTCTTTTTGTTTCTTGTCTAGGACTCCAACCTGGTCCTAAATGTAACTAGACAAGCAGGTTTTGAGATTTTAGACAACCCTAATCACCCCAAAAACAATTTTCTTTATTGTACATCAGTGGTCATCAACCCTGTCCTCAGGGCCCACTAACGGGCCAGGTTTTATGTATTACCCTGAGGAGATGCAGACTAGAATACTGCAATCACTGAGCAGCAAATGATATCACCTGTGATGTATTTCAGTTATCTTGCAAACCTGTCCTGTTAGTGGGCCCTGAGGACAGGGTTGATGACCACTGTTGTACATCATGGGACACAGAGCCTAAGTAATTACTTAATGGGTTATGGGCCACCTTCAGGTGTTGACACTTTTATACCCAATCAAGGAAGTTCACTCCCTATATAACCCCTCCTCCTTCCAGGAGCACATCAGTTTTTTCGCGTGTCTAAGGCAGGGTTTCTTAACTCCAGTCCTCAAGGCGCACCAACAGGTCATGTTTTCAGGATTTCCCTCAGATGAAACAGCTGTGGTAATTACTAAGGCAGGGAAACTGATCAAATCACCTGTGCAAAATAATGGTGAGCCTGAAAACATGACCCGTTGGGGTGCCCTGAGGACTGGAGTTGAAAAACACTGGTCTAAGGTGTTGGTCACGAATGAAAATGTGCTCCGAGGAGCTCCAGGAGGGATCCATGCTGGATTTAAAAAACCTCCACAACCAGATCCATCCACGCCACTGAGGCCACAGGATGGTACCCGGGTATCGCATAGAAGAATAAGGTTTTGCCTGTAACGCTTCTCTTTGAGGGCTGGACCCTAGGAACCAGGACTCTTTTTGGTCTTGCTACATTACCTAAAGTTGCTCCTGAACATTGCTATACAGGTCCAAAGGAGTGGAATCCCTATTAAAAGGGGCCCGGTCTTTGAAGGTTTACTAACGTAGCCCGCTGTGACGGGTGAAGTTTGGATCTGTCTGTTACAGGAGTATCCTGCAGCGAGGATAAGGTAAGGGAAGAAGCTTAGGAACTGTAAAAAGTCCACCTATGCCTTTCTTCCATATAATAAACATTGTAATGCCTTAAAATCTCCTCTAGAGGGAGTAAAGATACACATACCTTATTACGTTGTTTCTCAGCAGCTCTGTCCAGCTACAACAGCTTGTGTGGTCCCAGTTGCACGAAGGGGTTTGAACAAAATATTCCTCTCCCCACCCCCCAAATTGGGGAAACTAAGGGGCTGGGGGTACAGCAATGTAAAAGCTGTACTACATCATTTGGTTCGTATTGCATATTTTGCAATGTGTCAGCGCTAAACTGCTTTACACTTAATGAGAATATAAGTTTCAACTGCTAAATATATATATATATATATATATATATATATATATATATATACCGTATTTATCGGCGTATAACACGCGCCGGCGTATAACACGCACCCCAAGTTTAGGAGAGAATTTTAAGGAAAAAAACTTTTAGGAGGGAATTTTAAGGAAAAAAAACTTACATTTAAATGCCCATCAATGCAGCCTCATCAGTGTTCATCTGCAGCCTTGTTAGTGTCATTGCAGCCTCTTCAGTCTCAGTGCAGCCTTGTCAGTGCAGCTTTGCCCCAGTGCAGTCTTGTCAGTGCAGCTTTGCCCCAGTGCAGCCTTGTCAGTGCAGCTTTGCCCCAGTGCAGTCTTGTCAGTGCAGCTTTGCCCCAGTGGTCAGTGCAGCCTTGCCCCCAGTGTCCATGCTTGATCGCCGCCGACATACACAGTACAGATCGCCGCCGACAGTAGTTTGTGTTTTAAATATGGCGCTGCGGAGTTCGGAGGGACTCGGCGCCGGCGGAACTGAGCGAACGCCGCCGAGATACATATAGTCGAGTGTATTCGGCTCTTTCCGGCGCCGCTCACAGTCCCGCCCTATGATGGACATAACACTGGTCCAATGGCGGGACTAGGCGTGACTCTGAGCGGCGCCGGAAAGAGCCGAATACACTCGACTATGTGTATCTCTGCTCTGTGATTTCTGAACCAGCGCCGCCGAGTCCCTCCGAACTCCGCGGCGCCATATTTAAAACTACTCGCTATGTGAATGTCGGCGGCGATCGCCGCCGATAGCTCACAATTACCGGGTATCGGCGTATAACACGCACCCACGATTTTCCCCTGATTTTAAGGGGGGAAAAGTGCGTGTTATACGCCGATAAATACGGTATATATATATATATATATATATAATCCCCCCCCTAAACCAGGACAAAGCTCCGCTTGATGTATAACAAAAGCTGCGCCGCCCCGCACCCCTCGGGGGGGGTGCTGGATATAGATATATAGATATATATATATATATATATATATACAGTATCTCACACCCCTCACATTTTTGTAAATATTTTATTCTATCTTTTCATGTGACAACACTGAAGTAATGAAACTTTGCTACAATGTAAAGTAGTGAGTGTACAGCTTGTATAACAGTGTAAATTTGCTGTCTCCTCAAAATAACTCAACACACAGCCATTAACGTCTAAACCGCTGGTAACAACAGTGAGTACATCCCTAAGAGAAAATGTCCAAATTGGGCCTAAAGTATCAATATTTTGTGTGGCCACCATTATTTTCCAGCACTGCCTTAACCCTCTTGGGCACGGAGTTCACCAGAGCTTCACAGTTTGCCACTGGAGTCCTCTTCCACTCCTCCATGACGACATCACAAAGCTGATGGATGTTAGAGACCTTGTGCTCCTCCACCTTCCATTTGAGGATGACCCACAGATTCTTAATAGGGTTTAGGTCTGGAGACATGCTTGGCTAGTCCATCACCTTTACCCTCAGCTTCTTTAGCAAGGCAGTTGTCTTGGAGGTGTGTTTGGGGTCGTTATTATGTTGGAATACTGCCCTGCGGCCCAGTCTCCAAAGGGAAGGTATCATGCTCTGCTTCAGTATGTCACAGTACATGTTGGCATTCATGGTTCCTCAATGAACTGTAGCTCCCCAGTGCCGGAAGCACTGATGCAGCCCCAGAGCATGACACTCCCACCACCATGCTTGACTGTAGGCAAGACACACTTGTCTTTGTACTCCTCACCTGGTTGCCGCCACACAAGTTTGAAACCATCTGAACCAAATAAGTTTATCTTGGTCTCATCTGCTTGTCTTCAGCAAACTGTTTGCAGGCTTTCTTGTGCATCATCTTTAGAAGAGGCTTCCTTTTGGGATGACAGCCATGCAGACCAATTTGATGCAGTGTGCAGCTTATGGTCTGAGCACTGACAGGCTGACCCCCCACCCCTTAAACCTCTGCAGCAATGCTGACAGCACTCATACGTCTATTTCCCAAAGACAACCTCTGGATATGACGCTGAGCATGTGCACTCAACCAATTTGGTGGACCATGGCGAGGCCTGTTCTGAGTGGAACCTGTCCTGGTAAACCGCTTTATGGTCTTGGCCATCGTGCTGCAGCTCAGTTTCAGGGTCTTGGCAATCTTCTTATAGCCTAGGCCATTTTTATGTAGAGCAACAATTATTTTTTTCAGATCCTCAGAGAGTTCTTTGCCATGAGGTGCGATGTTGAACTTCCAGTGACCAGTATGAGAGATTAGAGTGATAACACCAAATTTAACACACCTGCTCCCCATTCACACCTAAGACCCTGTAACGCTAACGAGTCACATGACACCGGGGAGGGAAAATGGCTAACTGGGCCCAATTTGGACATTTTCACTTAGGGGTGTACTCTCTTTTGTTGCCAGCGGTTTAGACATTAATGGCTGTGTGTTGATTTATTTTGAGGGGACAGCAAATTTCCCCTTTTTATACAAGCTGTACACTCACTACTTTACATTGTAGCAAAGAGTAATTTCTTCAGCGTTGTCACATGAAAAGATAGAATAAAATATTTACAAAAATATGAGGGGGTATTCACTTTTGTGAGATACTGTGTGTGTATATATATATATATATATATATATATATTTCCAAACCGACCCCCCCCCCCCCCCCCCGAGGGGTGCGGGGCGGTGCAGCTTTTTTTATACATCAAGCAGAGCTTTGTCCTGGTTTGGGTGGTTTAGCAGCAGCCAACAGTTTAATAACATTTTAATATGTTTTACTTGCCTGTTTAAAGCTTGTTGCGCCCATACACGCGGGCTAAAGTTATTTTGAAAGGAGGAGGGCAGGTCACTGAAAGGGGGTGTGGTCCAAGACAGGCGCCGCCGTGTGCAGGACTCAGCGTCCACGTGGAGCACACAGCGCACATACTGGGAAGTAATCAGGCTCACACCTGAAGTCTCTCACATAAAGCTGATGATCTTATGACAGGAAGTCTCTATCAAGAGCAGCTGAAGTGAAGAGGCTATCACACAGGAGACCGGAGCGCTGGGACACGTAAATGGTGTATACAGGCATTTCCAGTACAGGAAATACAATTGTTATTCAGCATCAGAAATCGATCTGTATGGTAGCATTATTGCTAGATTATTGCTCAGCAAATAGTATATTTGTCTTAAAGTGCCCTTGCTTTTGTGCTTAACATTGTGACTTCCAGAGCTACCGCAAGGGTGCCAAAAATACCACCCCCAGGCGCTGGTAACTCCAGTCATGCCTCCACGCTGTTATCCTCCCTGGAGGTACCAGATATGGCAAGCCAGGGTGAGTCATTGGAACCTATTGGTATGCATGACTGAAGATGCATTTTCCTCTGCCCTGCAGGGCTTAGAAGGAAGATTAGCGGCTTTAAACACATCCTCCATCCAAGGGAATAGGAAGCGCGCTAGATCCCCCTTCCCCACCTCTAACCCTTTACCAAGGGAACAGTGGACACAGGATGAGGTATCACCCTCAAGCGATCACGTAGAAAAACAAGCCGATTTTTCCTCTGCAAAGGAAACAACAATTGATGAACCCTTATGCAACCTTGCAATCTGAGAGATTGATAGTACAAACTTACTGAGATGGTTTGTTCCACTTTCATGCTACCCCTAACAGAGTCAGCTGAAAGTTCGGTCCCTTCCTTTGGTTCTTTAAAACCTTTACAGCCTTTTCATACATTACTAGAAAAGCTCATTTATGCTGAATGGGATCATCTGGATAAGCATTTTCTCCCTCCAAAGAGTTTCTCAGTTCTCTATCCCATGGAGGAAAAATTCACAAAAGATGGAAAGTACCAGCAGTAGACGCTGCGATTTCCAGCATCAATAAAAATTTAACTTGTCCAGTAGACAATGCACAAATTCTTAAGGATCCAACAGATAAGAAGTTGGAATTTTTGTTAAAATCCTCTTTTTCCTGGCAGGTGCCGTTTCTCAGCCTGCAGTCGCTGCAATAGGCATCTGTCAGTCCCTAAAGGACCAGTTCAAAGAGGCCCTTAGGGAGATCCCTGCACAACAGGCCAGTAAGTTAGCTGAACTACCAAAGGCACTATGTTTTGCCATAAGTGCCATAAAAGACTCTATCCACCAAACGTCCCGCCTTGCGCTTGTGCTAAAACGCATGCGTGGGACCCTGTGGTTAAAAAGTTGGTCAGCCGAAAGCATCTTGCAAAAAAGCTTCTGATTAGTTTCCCTTTTCATGGTGAGTGACTATTTGGGGAGGATTCGGTCAAATACATCCAAATGATTTCTAGCAGGAAAGGTACTCTTTTGCCCAAAAGAAGGCATAAACGTCCTTTTATTTAAACGGACTCCTTCCCCTGCACCAGGGGAAGCTGCCTCTAGGCAGTGGTGACGGACTCCACCATTAGACTCTAGAGGAGAAAACATTCAGCCCCTGTATACATGATTGAAAATGTGTTTTTCCTCCACCCTGCGGGGCCTAGAAACAAAATTACCGACTTTAACCGCATCTGCTATCCAAAAGGATAGGAAACGTGTTAGATCCCCCTCCCCGACCTTAGACCCCTTATCAAGGGAACAGTGGGTAGAGGATGAGGGGTTACCCTCAGGTGATCAGGAAGAAAGGCAAACCGATTACTCCTCTGCGGAGGAGACAACTGGAGTTGAACCTTTTTTCACCCTAGCAATCTGAGAGATTACTGGTACAAATCTCTTATAGAGATGGTTCGTGCCTCTTTCAAGCTACCTCTAGTAGAGTTAGCTGATAGGCAGTGAAGGTTTTAAGGAACCTAAGAAGAAACTTTTTCATGCGTTTCCTGTACATGTACAGATCCACGCAGAAATTTAACAGATCCATTCTAGATCTAATAGAATTTAAATCAGTTCCTGAAGATCCGCTCCTTTCTATGGAGTCAATCAGGTCAGTAGTTTCTATCCTACAAGGAGGAAAACTTCTGGCGTCTATCGGCATCAGGGATGCATATCTGCATGTCCATATATTTCCTGCTCACCAAAGGTTTCTGTGGTTCGAAGTAGAACAACAGCATTTCACTTTGTAGCCTTGCCCTTCGGGCCAGCTACAGCACCCTGAGTGTTCACAAAAGTGCTAGCCCCACGTCTAGCCAGGTTAAGGGCACAGGGCATAAACAGTCTTGGCATACCTCCTGAGGAAGAGGGGACTCTCCCCTCGAAACGCGTTAGTGGATTGCAACGTCTGTGCGTTCCTCCACGACCCTTGGAAGGTTTCGCTCATCCCAAATCGCAGACTGTCTACTGGTGCGATTTTATGTTGTGCCTCCTCCACCAATCGCTTGTGAGTCACTTCTTTTACTATTTTTATTTAATAAATGTCTTAAAAGTTAATGCACAAGGCTGGTGCGCCCTTGTCTTCTTTTTGTTTCGGTTTCTACTAGGATCCCCATCCTTGAGGGCAGCAAGGCCTGTGTTTATGTACTATACATGGTGATCCACCTGTGCGCAGGAGTTACTTTTTTCTCTTTTGCTATCGTAAGACTGATGTCTTATTTACCGTATATACTCGAGTATAAGTCGTTCCGAGTATAAGTCGTTCCGAGTATAAGTCGAGGCCCTAATTTACCACAAAAAAATTGGGAAAAACTTATTGACCCGAGTATAAGACGAGGGTGAGAAATGCACAGCTACTGTAAGTGGAAAAGAGGGTCAACAATGCCCATTTGCAGCATCACTGTGCCCATTTGCATGCCTCACTGTGCCCATTTGCAGCCATAGGTCCCCTGAACTTCAAACTCGGTAGTTAAGGGTTCCTAGATGCCCCCTAGCTGCAGCCAAAATTTGGGGTCTCTGAACCCAAAGGGTCCCGAAATGACATTGCTGCAGATAGGCACAGTTGACCGAATTTGGGGCCCCGTATCTCGGGGCCACTTAGTGCTAAGAACCCCAAATTTGGTGTGCAAACCCAGTGGAACTAGCACCATAAAATTTCCAAAGCCAGGGTTTCTAGCACCAAGTGGCCCCGAGATACAGGGCCCCAAAAATCAGTTCAGAAAATGTCAAGCACTTTTCTGCAGCAGAGAATGACATTTTCCGAACCAATTTTGAGGCCCCGTATCTCAGGGCCACTTGGTGCTAGGAACCCCAGCTTTGGATATGTTATGGGACAAGGTCCACTGGGTTGGCATACCAAATTTAGGGTTTCTAGCATCAAGTGGCCCTGAGATACGGGGCCCCAAAGTTGGTTCGGGAAATGAAATTTTTTGCTGCAGAAAAGTGCTTGACTCGAGTATAAGTCGAGTGCTGAAAAATGTGCTGAAAAATTCGACTTATACTCGAGTATATACGGTATTTGCCAGATGGTCCTAAGAAAGGACAGGCAGCGTAGAAATCCACTGTCGCTAAGTGGATCTGGCAAGTTATAATTCAAACTTATAATTTAAGGGGTAAGATGCCCCCTTCCCAAGTTAAGGCGCACTCTACCAGGGCGGTTAGTGCTTCTTGGGCAGTGCGTCATCAGGCCTCCATGGCTCATATCGGTAAGGCCGCAACTTGGCCTTCAGTGCATACATTCACAAAAATTTTATCAGGTGGATGTAGGGAGGTAATGAGGATGTCACTTTTGGGCGCAGTGTGCTGCAGGCAGCAGTAGAAGTCCTCAAGTCTGGGGGTACCCTGCAGGT
This sequence comes from Lithobates clamitans, assembly GCA_037952925.1. Taxonomy (NCBI): domain Eukaryota; kingdom Metazoa; phylum Chordata; class Amphibia; order Anura; family Ranidae; genus Lithobates; species Lithobates clamitans. The sequence continues at coordinate 2,415,308 of JBBGZY010001062.1, forward strand.
TGTCTCTCCCTCCCCTCAAGTAGCATTGCTATGGGACGTCCCATTAAGTAATTACTTAGGCTCTGTGTCCCATGATGTATGATAAAGAAAATAGGATTTTTATTAACACTTACCTGTAAAGTCCTTTTCTTGGGTACATCATGGGACACAGAGGTCCCTCCCCTCTTTTGGGATTTAAGTACATTGCTTTGCTACAAAAACTGATGTGCTCCTGGAAAGAGGAGCGGTTATATAGGGAGTGAACTTACTTGGTTGGGTATACCATTGTCAACACCTGAAGGTGGCCCATAACCCATTTAGTAATTATTTAGGCTCTGTGTCCCATGATGTACTCCAAGAAAAGGATTTTACAGGTAAGCTGTAATAAAAATCCCGTTTTTTGGGAAATCTTGCATCCTAAAAAAAATATATAAATATTTTGACAGGTAAGCAGCTATTTTTTTTTATTGTGCATCTAAACCTGAGATGTGGCTGTATTCATTTTCTTCTTTTCATGTTTTTGATTTGTATCTGGTGGACCTGTCATCGGGACACTCACTGTATTATATCTGTGGAGGAGCAACCTTATGACTCTAGGCAGTTCACTCCTGATTTGAACCATAGAACGTCTCTCCCCTCCTTAATATAGTATGGAGGTGTTTGTAGTTCAATTGAATTGGGCATGGCTGGTAACACTGCTTGGGATCTTAGCATAGCAGAGGCAGTGTGCTGTCAATTCGCTACAGAGAGTTCTAATCTCTCTGTATTTTTACCAGGATCAATAGCTATTTTTGCATGTATTAAATGAAAAAAACATTTTAACAACTTCAGCTCTGGAAAGGTTTTACCCCCCCCCCCCCCCTTTTTTTTAACATTCTGCTATAAAACATCCAATATCATAATACAAATCTAATTTCTTCATAAAACTTTGCCCAAAATGTATTCTGCTACATGTCCTTGCAAAAAATAAGATAAAAATCCCAATAAGTGTATATTGGTTCCTGTGAACGTTAATACTTATTTCTACTTAATACTTAACATCACTGTTATTCTAGGTAAATATATTTCTAAAGGTGCTATTGACATGAAATTTTCACCACATGTCGGTAACAACCCATGCAATCCATACACACAAAGAAACAAGTTTAGAAATGAAAGTGTGTACTAAAATGGAATGACAAAGGGGAAAAGTATTGAACATGGTAACTGAAATGTATTTAATACTTTGTACAAAATCCTTTGTTGGTAATGACAGCTTCAAGACGCCTCCTGTATGGAGAAACTAGTCGCATGCATTGCTCAGGTATGATTTTGGCCCAAATCTTGAAGGTTCCATGGGCCTCTTCTATGAACTCTGATATTTAGTTCTTTACATAGATTTTCTATTTGGATTCAAGTCAGGTGATTGGCTAGGCCATTCTAGCAGCTTTGAAACCCATTGAGAATTTCCTTGGCTTTGTGTTTGGGATCATTGTCTTGCTAAAATGTCCGCCCTTGTTTCATCTCCATCATCCTAAGATAGCAGCAGTTTTTTTTACCAATAATGATTTTTCCATTCATCCTTTCTTCAATGATATGAAGTTTGCCAGTACTGTATCTTGAAAAAACAGCCCCACACCATGATGTTCCCACCTCCAAACTTCACTGTTGGCATGGTGTTTTTGGAGGTCAAATGGCATTGCACATCACCCCAAACACTGTCTGTATTATGGCATCCAAAGAGTTAAATTCTGGTCTCATCGGACCAGACTATATTCTCTCAGTATTTCACAGGCTTATCTAAAGGTGCAGCAAACTTTAAACAAGCTTCAACATGCTTTTTCTTCAGCAATGGAGACTTGCGTGACGAGTGTGCATACAGGCCATGGCGGTTGAGTGCATTACTTATTGTTTTCATTGAAACAATTGTACCTGCTAATTCCAGGTCTTTCTGAAACTATCCAAGTCGTCCTTGGCTCTTGGACAACACTGTTGATAATTCTTTTTACTCCTCCATCAAAAATCTTGCGAGGAGCACCTGGTCATGGCTGGTTTATGGTGAAATAACGTTCTTTCCCTTGCGGATCATGGCCCCAACAGTGCTTACTCGAACATTTAGAAGATTAGAAATCCTTCTGTAATCAATGCCATCAGTATGTTTTGCAACAATAAGGTTGTGAATGTCTTGGGAGAGCTCTTTGCTTTTACCTATCATGAGAGGTTTCTCATGTGACACCTTGGTAATGACACACCTTTTTATAGCCAATCGTTTGAGACTGAACCAGCTGATATTAATTTGCACTGTCAAGGGGCAGGGTTGCTTTCTAATTACTGATAGATTTCAGCTGGTGTCTTGGCTTTCCATGCCTTTTTGCCCCTCCCTTTCTTCATGTGTTCAATACTTTTTCTGTGTCATTCCATTTTATTACACATAACTTAAAGCGGGGTTCCACCCAAATTTTGAACATTATCTCTATGCATTCTCTTCCTTGCCTAGATGCTGACATGCTGTGTAAAAAAATTTAAATCGCCGTAATTACCTTTTTTTTTCTAATCTTCTTAGCACTTCCTGGTTTTCCTCCCATGGGAGTAGGCGTGTTTCTAGCCTCTCCCAGACCTCCCACAGTCCCCTGGGAGCTAGTCTCAGGCTTCCCAGCATGCATTGTGCAATAGTGTCATCACAATATCTCAGTGAATGCTGGGAGCACAGCATTCACCGCATCCAGGAAATACATGCTTGTGGGCTTCAAATGCCCACAATGAAGATGGAAACCGCCTTCAGTGAATTTTATAAGTTATTCTTTACAACGAAATCGGACACAGGCGGACTTATTACACAGAACATGTGAGTAGATAATCATGAGAAAAAAAGTTTGTGAATGAACTCCAAAAAAAAAAAAAACGATAGATAGGTGGACCCCCGCTTTAATCTCTGAACTCATTTGTTTTAGTTTCTATGTATGGGTTACTACTGACATGTGGTGAAAATTTCATGTCAAAAGTGCCTTTAGAAATACAGAATATTGTCAAGGATTGGGAAGCCTGACTTTACACCCACATGAACTTTAATGGCATCCTAGTCTTAGCCTGTAGGGTTCAATATTGGGTCGTCCACCCTTTGTAGCTATAACAGCTTCAACTCTTCTGGGAAGGCTGTCCACAAGGTTTAGGTGTGTGTCTATGGAAATGTTTGACCATTTTTCCAGAAGCGCATTTGTAAGGTCAGGCACGGATGTTGAATGAAAAGGCCTGGCTCGCTGTCTCCGCTCTAATTTATCCCAAAGGTGTTAAAGCTGTTATAGCTGCAAAGGGTGGGCCAACTCAATATTGAACCATACGGACTAAGTGGGATGCCATTAACGTTTATGTGCATGTAAAGGCAGGCATCCCAATACTTTTGATAATATAGTGTGTATTTACCTAGAAAAATAGTGGCTTTTTTTTACCTGCTGTACATAAGAAAAAGCGCATTTTAGCATGCAAAGTGCAGATGTGTAAACATCGCTACCTTCTTCATTGATGCATCCTTTTCAGATGGCCAAAAAATCACAAACCAGGACTTTGTATGCAAACCTGTTTCCTAAATCAATGCATCTGTTTATAGGTTACTATGGTTGCTATGCCATAAAGTACTACTAGTTTACTAGTAAAGCACCCTATAATCAAAAACTTAAAAGTCTAGAGGCACTGTGACAGCAACAAATGTCATTGCTCTCCTCCACTTATGGGAAGTAGCCTGTTTTTCATGTTGCTGCCTTGCCAGGCAATTTACTTTTATTTATTTTTTAACTATCATGTCACGCGCCATCATTCTGTTACTGAAGTCTCCTTCCCCTGTTGTTTATTATTCTCCTAGTAATAGCATTTTTGTGACTGCAGATTCTCTCTTCACTGCTCTTACTGGATATGACCGGAAGGCTCCATGCACACTGGGTAAATGCTCATATAGAGCATTTTTTGTAAAAAGTTTAGACGAGTTTAGGAGCCTTTTTAAGTTTTTTTTTTTTTTTTTTTTCTACCAGTAAGCTCCAATCAGAAATGCGACTCAGAAGGTTTTTTTCTTTCCTGCCTCTAAACATTGAGCTCAAAATATACCTCTAAACATCCTAATGTGCATGGACACATAGGATAGCATTGAGCTGCTTCTACAGGCAGAACACAAAACTCCTGTAGAAACAACGTTTTTTTAAGCCAGTGTGCATGGAGCTTTAGATTTTATTACCAGCTCCTTATCCCATGCAAGATATTGCATCTGCTGTGTATCCTACACTTCCAAATACATATGGCTCTAGTATGGTGTAAGAGCTGCAAATACTTTTTCTGTGTTCTCAGTCACCGTATTCTTCTTCTGCATTTCCATTTACTTGTGCACTCCTGTATCAGCCTCCGCCACCCTTGCTCTTTTTTGTTCCCATATCATATTAGGCTGCCAATAAGGGCGTTGCTTTAATCACTCCAGCAGTCCACAGTGCCCATCTGGCATCCAACAGATGTTAGGAATACCGTTTACTTTACACTATGCCTGTAAAGCAGTGTTAATTTTGATGACAAATTTTGACTTCGTTTTAGCCAAGTCTTTTGACTAAACTGCCATTTTAGTTTTAGTTAAAACACAAGCAACTATTCCACTCACATTTAGGAATGCACTATCCCTGGTGCATACAGGTGATAAACTTGAAAATATACAGATCCGTCCCTAGGGTCACAAAATCGTCTGCAAGTCCTCAGCCCTGCTGCCCTCATGGGTGATCGTGTACTTCCTACAAACGATGCAATGACGTCACAAGCCCCGCCTTCCATGATCCATGAAAAACGCTTTGTTGACGTGTTCAACAGAATGGTGGCAGATGTGAATGATTTGGAAATTACAAAATATAAAGACCTGATGTATATGTCTAAGGGAGTTCGTAAAATTGAGGAACAGAAAGACGTAATCATTCAACCAGTAGACAGGGGGGGGGGGGGGTTTTGGTAATGTCCAAGAAGGACTACAAGGATGAAATGAATACATTATTGAAGGATAGGTGTACATATACTATCTTAAGGGTGAATCCTACTACAAAATGTGAGGAAGAATTGGAGGGGCTGGTCAAAAGAGGAGTCAGGAAAAAAATTCTTGATGATAAGGAGGCTCAGTACCTAGTACCAACCATTTGTAGAATCCCTATCATTTATTCCATCCATAAGATACATAAGAGTTTAGAGAGGCCCCTGGAAAGACCCATAGTAAATGGGATTGGTTTTGTATTGGCACGTATGGGGCAATATGTAGATGGCTATCTGCAACCCATAGTCAAACAAACTAGGGCCTATCTTAGAGACACCGAGCATTTACTGCAACAGTTAGAAAGACTGGAGGTATCATCAGATAGTGTATTGGTGACCGCTGATGTGGGGTTGCTATATACTATAATCAATCATGATGATGCCCAATAGGCAGTGAAAAGGGCGTTGATAACTCCCTCTGTGGCAAACAGAGGAGATTCTTGATGCGATGTATGGACTATGGCTTAAATCATAACTATTTTTGGTATGGAGACAAATATTACCAGCGGGTCAGGGGTATTGCCATGGGGGCACGTTTTACCCCTAGTGTGGCAAACCTATTCATGGATTTGTGGGAGAGTGATCAGATTTTCCAATGTAGCCCACCAGAGTTGAAGATATGTTGTCGATATATAGACAATATTTTCTTTATCTGGGAGAGTGGTATGTCTAGCCTAGAGGCATTCCAACAAAGTCTCAATGCAAATAACAAAGTTATTGAGCTTACAAAAAATTTATTTCTTGGAAATAGAAAACATAGGAAAATTCGCCTATCACCAGTACTCATTTCAAGACTATGGCCAGGAATGGGTATATCCCAAAGAATAGTTGTCACCACGACCATGGTAGGATAATATATCTAGAGGGCAATTGCTCCGTTTAAGAAGAAATTGTACTGATGTAAATACATTTAGGGATCAAGCCAATATGATTGGTAATAGGTTTATAGCAAAAGGTTACCGTCGAGAGGAGATACAAGAACAAATCCAACAAGTAGCCGTGCTAGATAGAGCACCCCTCATTTAGGATAATATTAAGAATAACCAGAATAAGGATCTACCTGGAGCCATTATACTTGATTATAATAGGCAGAATAAGAAAATAGAGAGTATTATATGCAAGCATTGGCCAATTTTGTTGAAGGATAGGAAAGTGTTACCATCGGGACCCCAGTTCAAATATCGTAGGGCGCCTAACTTAAGGGATAGATTAGTGAAAAGTGTACTGGACCCCCCCTAGGACTAGCTTCCCCACTTTTTTTAGATCATAACGGCTTCTATGGCTGTGTAGTTTCATTCTACAGTAACTAATAGGCAATCTACAAAGACCTTATCACATGCAATACTGTAGGGGTAGTATATTGCATTCAATGTCTGTGTCAGTGACAGTGCATTGGAAGGACGAAACATAAACTAGCAAAGAGAATACAAGAACATATTTACAATATTACAATCGGGTTCACAAAACATCATTTATCATGACACTTTAAGGAATTCCATCACCAGAGTCCATTGGGACTCCGCTTCTGGGGCATTGAGAAATACCATAGTCAATGGAGGGGGGTCAGATAAAATTAAGTCATTGAGTAAACGCAAATCATGGTGGATTTATGAGATGCAATCTCTTAAGCCAAATGGATTGAATGCAGATTTCGATCTCAATTGCTTTATCTCTGATAAGTAGCGCTAAGTAGGCCCCTCCTTGGGTGGTATAATTCAAACTAGTTCTCCCATTATCCCTGCCACTTATTTAGGTTTACCCATTATTATTTGATGGGGTCACTAATAACTAGTAAGTTGCAGATGCCCATATTTATTTAATATTTTTAAACCACACTAATAACCTTGGGGTGAATGCTGGTTTTAGGGTGTTCAACCACTTCCAGCTCAAGGAAGTCATATGACATCTTTGACTTTCAGTGGGAATATCTGAATGATGCCTGCAGCTACAGGTATTATCTTTTAGAGCCGGCGATTCTGTGCACCATAAGAATGATCATAGCAGCAGTTCCGCCGCTTTGATCGTTCTTACAGGTGACGGGAGGGGATATCCCCGGTCACCGGTGCTTCTCCGGGCTCTCCCGTGCCATTGGGGACCCGAAGAAAGAATCCACCGCCGCCGGATGGTGAGCATAGAGATTTCCTTTGACCAGATGGTTACAAGTCATCTCTATGACCGTTGGAGGCCCGGGCGTAACGTTATGATGTCACATCCAAGCCGCGGTTGTAAACAAAGCCGCAATCGCGGCTGGAAAGCATGGGATCGTTAAATTTTTTTTTTTTTTTGAATCTCATGCTTTCCAGCCTGGAGGAGAGATGTGGAGTCTTACTGACCCCATATCTCTCCATAAAGAGGACCTGTCACCCACTATTCCTATTACAAGGGATGTTTACATTCCTTGTAATAGGAATAGAAGTGATTTTTTTTTTAAAAAAGAGAAAGTGTAAAAACAAAGTAAAATAAACAATAAAAAAATAAAAATTTAAAGCGCCCCCGTGTGCTCGCGCACAGAAGCGAAAGCACACGTAAGTCCCGCCCACATATGTAAATGCCGTTCAAAGCCAGTATATGTGTTGGATAGGGTCACTATACATATACTGATTAAGAGATTAAGCCTCCCGATATGTTCACACTTTGGCCTCTAATTGCTACTGTAGCAGTTTATATTAATAAGGACATAGGATTTTTTTTTTAGTCATTATGCCATATGTAGTTTCATTCATTTGGAACATCACCAGTAAAATGGCTGTGGAGGGGCTTCTAGAAAATGGTCGCAATCGGGTATAGGTATACACACCTATACCCTATGCAGGATTAGTAGTGTATCACCAGTAAAATGGCCACTACGGGCTTCTAGAAAATGACAGCGTATGCTATGTTTATACACAGTTATTCATTTTGGCCCTTTTCCTCTATCTCCCAGAAAAATCACCGGCGGACCACTGGAAAATGGCTGCAGAGTTTAATATGCTTTCTAATTGGTTTAGAAGAACTATAAATATTAGTGTGATGAACACAGGAGTATACCCTTTGATAAAGTCGCATGTGAGCGAAGAAACACGTCAGAGAAGGCGGGGCTTGTGACGTCATTGCATCATTTGTAGGAAGTACACAATCACCCATGAGGGCAACAGGGCCGAGGACTTGCAGACAATTTTGTGACCCTAGGGACGGATCTGTATATTTTCAAGTTCATCACCTGTATGCACCAGGGATAGTGCATTCCTAAATGTGAGTGGAATAGTTGCTTGTTCTAAAAAAAAAAATAATAATTTTACAGTATTAAACTATGCTAGTTCCTTTTTTACCCTTATGTTGCCATCCTATATAAGAGATCACGCTTGCAGGAGTTCACTATTGGGAGCGTAAAGATCCTGGATTGAGACCCCAAAGGGGAAGATGCTACTTGGTCCAATGGGAGGTGAGCGCAGTGTGACTGGTTGAGTGTGTGTTATAATTTTTGGACCCACTAGAGGTCACTGGTTGCACATACCACTTTCATTGTGATATATATATTTTCGGTGTCATATGCAATACACCCACTAGGGGTCACTATTTTATTTATTTTGTATTTACATTGCATAGTATTCTTTTGAAAAAAAGAGGGCGCTGCACATATTTTTCTTTTTACTCTGGTCTGCTAATAACAGTTGGTGTTAAGCAGCAACCTCTTTAGATTTAATATATAGCACTTACTTTATATTAGTAGCGCAGAAGTACATTTGTTTTTATTAGTTTTAGTTGTATTTTAGTCATCTGAAATTGAAACTGAATTTTATTTTAATTTAGATTTCGTCACTGAAAACAGGCAGCTGACGAAAACTATGACCAAAATATTTACGTTGATGAAATTAACACTGCTGTGCAGCAGGGGAAGGAGGCAGAAAATAAATTAGTGCCTTCAAAAAGCATTCATATCCCTTGAAATTTTCCACATTTTGTCATGTTACAACCAAAAACATAAATGTATTTTTTTGGGATTTTATGTGATAGATTAACACAAAGTGGAACATAATCGTGAAGTGGAAGGAAAATGATAAATGGTTTTCACATATTTTTTTTTACAATTAAATATCTATAAAGTGTGGTGTGCATTTGTATTCAGCCCCCTTTACTCTGATACCCCTAACTAAAATCTAGTGGAACCAACGCAACATCCGGCCCACGCTCGCATACTCGAGAACCAGTGACATCACTTCCTGGTGTTGGTGGAACGCACGCCGTTTAGCAGCGAACACCGGCCCTTATTCTGAATGCCTGCTCTGCACATCGATTCCGTGAGTAGCGCTTTTATGCGCAGGTGATCTCACGGTACCATAGGTTTTATGCTATGTGTTTTCTTTTCTCCCTTTGGTGGAATGCGAGGTTTGTGATTCCAAGATCTCCTCTCAAAACATCACCGGCACCAGCCTATTTGCTATTTAAGTGTACCATATGAATTAACAAGCTTGAAGTCTGTAGAGTGTCCTCATGTGAAGGAACTGTGTGACTCAATAGACCTTATGTTGTTTTTTGTTTATACACAGATATACGTTATCATTTACGATTATATGGTAATTTTCAGTCTCAGTGTAATTGATCTGGATTTTTGTGATTGATCTAGACCATCTCTCACTCACGTCTCTGAATTCACCTCTAGTGACCTAGTGGTGGCAGTGTGCTTGTGCACAGTTTTTGTACATATATATTTTTATTTTTTCACGCAATATGTTTTGTGTAATAATCATTTATGTTATGTGGTTTTTTTAGAAAAATATTTTTTCAGTTACCCACTTGGTGAGTTGCTAGCGCAGGTCTTCTTCTTCTCTATAATAGTGGAACCAATTGCCTTCAGAAGTCACCTCATTAGTAAATAGAGTCCACCTGTGTGTAATTGAATCTCAGTATAAATACAGCTGTTCTGCGAAGCCCTCAGGGGTTTGTTAGAGAACTTTAATGAACAAACAGCATCATGAAGGCCAAGGAACACACCAAACAGGTCAGGAATAAAGTTGTGTAGAAGTTTAAAGCAGGGTTAGGTTATAAAAAAAAATCCCAAGCTTTGAACATTTTAAGGAGCATTGTTCAATCCATCATCTGAAAATGGAAAGAAACTGCAAACCTACCAAGACATGGCCGTCCACCTAACATGACAGGCCAGGCAAGAAGAGCGTAAATCAGAGAAGCAGCCAAGAGGCCCATAGTAACTCTGGAGGAGCTGCAGAGATCCACAGCTCAGGTGGGAGAATCTGTCCACAGGACAACTATTAGGCTGCTTTCACACTGGGGCAGGCAGGCATTGATGGTAAAACTTTGCTAGTTTTAGCTGCGCTATTTGGCCGATAGCGGGGCACTTTTAACCACTGCTAGTGGCCGAATAAAAGGTTAAATGCGCCCGTGTAATGCCGCTGCTGAAGCGTTTTGCAGACACTTCGGCAGCGGTGCCCATTCATTTCAATGGGCAGGAGCAGTGTATACACCGCTCCTTCACTGTCCCACAGATGCTGCTTGCAGGACTTTTTTTAACATCCTGCCAGCGCAGCACCCCAGTGTGAAAGCACTCTGGCTTTCACACTGGGACTGCAGGGGAGGCATTTTACAGGCTCTATTTTTAGCCCAAAAGCGCCTGAAAAACACCTCAGTGTGAAAGGGGTCTTAGTCGTGCACTCCACAAATCTGGCCTTTATAAAATGTTGGCAAGAAAAAAGCCATTGTTGAAAGAAAGCCATAAGAAGACCATTGCAGTTTGCAAGAAGCTATGTAGGGGGACACAGCAAACGTGTAGGAATGCACTCTGGTCAGATGAGACCAAAATTGAACTTTTTGGCCTAAAAACAAAATGCTATGTGTGGCGGAAAACTAACACTGCACATCACCCTGAACCATCCCCATTGTGAAACATGGTGGTGGTGGCAGCAGCATCATCATGTTATGGGGATGCTTTTCTTTAGCAGTAACAGGGAAGCTTGTCAGAGTTGATATGAAGATGGATGGAGCCAAATACAGGGTAATCTTAGAAGGAAACCTGCTAGGGTCTGCAAAAGACTTGAGACTGGGGTGGAGGTTCAACTTCCAGCAGGACAACGACCCTAAACATACAGCCAGAGCTACAATGGAATGGTTTAGATTAAAGAATATTCATGTGTTAGAATGACCCAGTCAAAGTCCAGATCTAAATCCAATTGAGAATCTGGGGCAAGACTTGAAAATTGTTCTTCACAGAAGATCTCTATCCAATCTGACAGAGCTTGAGCTATTTTGCAAAGAAGAATGGGCAAAAATATCACCCTCTAGCTGTGCCAAGCTAGTGGAGACATCCCCAAAAAGACTTGCAGCTGTAATTGCAGCGAAAGGTGGTTCTACAAAGTATTGACTGAAGGGGACTGAATACAAATGCACACCCCACTTTTCAGATATTTGTAACAAAAAAAATGGAAAACCATTTATCATTTTCCTTCCACTTCACAAGTATGTGCCACTTTGTGTTGGTCTATCACATAAAATCCCAATAAAATACACTTACGTTTTTGGTTGTAACATAACAAAACGTGAAAAATTTCAAGGGGTATGAATACTTTTTCAAGGAACTGTATATGACAAGCAATTTAGTTATTAGAGCAACATTTTGCCAGTTCGTAAAAAGATTTTAACTGTAAATAGTTTTAAAATTAAAAATATCCTTTAGGCATGCCTATGCAAACACCTGTATAAACAAACGTCTGTTTGGTAGAAGCAGAATAAAAAAAGACAACTATCAGCTTTTCTTATGAAATTTTTAAAATAACATACAGTATATATTACACACATCTCATGCAATAAACACATCAAATAATCTTGTAATGTAAACAGAATTTTTGTTTGCAAGTCCACAACAGCTGTTTCGGGGGCAGCATATTTATTAAACGTCTATACATTTTCTTGGCAGTTCATAGCTGTGATTACTGGTCTGAATCACTTTTTGGTCTGTTCCTGAGACTTGGATCCATAGTGCTACCTTCATACATGACCTGCTTTTTAATGCCATCTTGCACCATTCTTTGCTGTATCCTTAATTTTGCCTGGTTGTATCTACAGTACACCCTAAAATGAGAAAACAGTGTATAAGTAAATTTAATAAAGAGAAGGATTGGCGGGACTTTGCACGAAGCACACAGGAGCAACAAAAAATTTTGTTGGATAAAAATAGCTTTTAATTGGTTCAAATTATCATAAATTTTCATATCAAAACATTTAATGCATTTTGCTATTTTTTTTTTTATTACAATTCATTAGAACCAGGTATTGCACATGAATGAACATTCCAACAAGGAGTTAGTATGGATTATAGAATACATAAAATGAGTAAGACATGATTGTATGGATGAGAATAACTATATTAATTCATAACAATGAAAATACCATCAAAATGAGGTTGGAACAAATGAAAAAATGAAAAGGAACAGCCATACAAATTTTTTTCATAAATGTATACACATCGGTTGTTGTTAGCTCTACGCGTTTCAAGGCCTTAAAGCCTATCACCAGGAGCAAAACCTTGGTAATTGTCTATGGATAAAGAAAACAAAATAAAATTATAGAAATATTTTAAAAGAAATCAAAGGGCTAACCCAGGACATGGAAGAACCCCCCATGAGCTGAATTAACCCACGCACTTACATGTGGGTCACCGCAATGCCGGTGCAGGCATGGAACTCCAAGACCAGCCAAACAGGGCCCCAACTGGGAGCTGAGGGGACGTGATGCGGTCAGCAAGGCCAATTACGAACAAAGCCCCATGTGGGTATAGGTGTGTATGGTAATGATGTTGAAGGGGGTACCCACCTTTGTGGGGGACCTCTGTGAAAAATGTGAAAAAAATTAGTGAAAAGCAGTGAAGTGGAAGAAAAAAAAGTGTAATCAGAGAAAAAAAGTGTAAAGTGAATGGGAAGTGTAAATAAAACATACCTGATTCTCAATGACTGAGAAAGGAAAAGATTGCCTGTGTGCATCATCTATCCCAGATGGAAACGGTGTAAATAGTGCGAAACCCTAATGAGGAAGGAGCCCATATAGGCGATGCTGCTGCAAAAACCGCCCCCAACGTCACACGTTGGTCCAATGGGGGGAGAGAGAAAGGAAGTTGCAACCAAACAAGGAGCCAGACCACCATGGCCCCACAACATGAGGCGCCAACCAAGCCACTCCCCCAGCGGGCCAACAGATGGTAAACAACAGCCGGCGGCGCTGCATCAAAGACGTCAGCGTGCCCAGCAAAGGATGCATGACGTCGATGCGCAGTGGGGGAAACCCCCGCCAACCCCACGTCACAGCAGGGCGGCGGGAGAGTCCGCAGTGCGCGTCGCAGCTCCCGATTGGGACAAAATAGGCACGGCCCAACAGAAAACCATTCTTGATTAATAGACTGGAAGAGAAAAAAAAAACAAAAAAAAAACAAATTGATGGCTACGGTTTAGTGCTACCAGCAGATGAAAATTAAATTGGAAATTGATAAAAAACGGCTCACAAGTAGTCATTAGAGTTTGTTAGGAAAATAATAATATTGTTAGTGCAGCCGTGTGCCTCCATCCCTAATTAGGTTAGAAAAGGAAAATAAAAACGAAAAATTTGGGACTTTAAATGAGGTAAAACGGGGCCGTTCAAGTCCCTTCCTCCATCCCATCACGGGTAATTATATTGTATAAGTAAAGTTGGTGCAATCGCACGAATATGGAAATGCATTTTGAAGGGCCCGTGTCAACAACTTTTGCTTCCATCAAATGGGTTTTGCATTTCAATACAAGTCTAGGGGGATTCAAAACCCACTTAAAGCAGGTCAAACGCACTTGTCAATGATTTCTAAAAGATCTCAGAAGTGCCTTTAACCACTTGCCTACCAGGCACTTTTATCCCCTTACTGCCCAGGCCAATTTTCAGCATTCAGTGCTGTTGTACTTTGAATGACAATTGGCGGTCGATCATGCTACTGTGCCCAAACAAAATGTTTATCTTTTTTTGAGACAGAGCTTTCTTTTGGTGGTATTTAATCGCCACTGGGTTTTTATTTTTTGCTAAACAAACGAAAATAAGACTGAAAATTAAGAAAGAAAAAAAAAAGGAGTTTTTTAGTTTCTGTTATAAAATTGCGTAAATAAGTAATTTTTCTCCTTCACTGATGAGGAGGCACTGATGTCAGCCATGGGAACCGAGCAGCGTCGCACTTCCGGCAGTGGGGCGAATGCCAGCCGTTACCCACCGCTCACAAATGCTTTGGTTCCAGGTATAATAGGCACCACAGGTGAGTGTATTTTTGATTACCGGAGGAACAACAAGTGGAAGTGGTGTTTTCAAGTGACAGTGACCAGCAAGGGGAATGCTCCACAAAGCGTAATAGACCATACTAGCGATAGGTGATCATTATTATGTGATGAGTGCAAATCCATCTGGGGCACTATAAGCACGAGTGGAACAGAGCACTACGGCATTATTTAAAAAGCACTGTATCACTTAAAAAGATCATGGGACTGTATCAATACTTCGTTGGAGTTTAGTTATGTATGCACATTGTTGGTTTCTGTGAGATTTTGGTACCAGTTTTTTTGTTTGAATTTTGTCACAGGTATATTGTGATTTTAGTAGGAAACACATTTATTTATTTTTATTTCACCAGTAAGCCACTAAAATATTTTCTGAAAGTTTTAAATAAATGATTCAGAATCAGGTTGTGTTCAACAAAGACACTTAAAGCAGCATCTGAACTTTGATTTTATAGATTTTTTGTATTTTCTGTGTGATCCTGTAGAACAGGGATATGCATTTAGCGGACCTCCAGCTGTTGCAGAACTACAAGTCCCATGAGGCATAGCAAGACTCTGACAGCTACAAGCATGACACCCAGAGGCAGAGGCATGATGGGATTTATAGTTTTGCAACAGCTAGAGGTCTGCTAATTGCATATCCCTGCTGTAGAAGATGGGGAATAAGGGCAATATCCGCTGTCCTGTTTTGGCCTGATTTACCATACATCAAGGCTCCCTCTCTTCTTTTGGACAGGCCTCTCTTATGAGCAACAGCAACACTCAGCACAATTGAGCTGGACCTAGATGGATTGAATCTTGGCTGGTTCAGCAGTGACCTTCCGGGATTCGATCCATCTATAGGTAGGCTGGTTGTACCAAAATCGATCCATCCTGTCTGTTTTTTATACACGCTATAGCCGCAAGCAGCAATCATTGTGTTCTGCTATAATTGTGTTAAAGGTCCCAAAACAAACTTGGGGTAAACCACTAATAACCTTAGACCAATAATTATTACGTTCTTAATACGGTCTTTAAGCCCCCATTCACACCGGTGCGATTTGACAGATCAAAGTCACATGACAAGACCTTATTTCTGGCTATGGAACCGTTTATATTAGTGCGACTCTGAAATGCACTGATTTTGAAAAGGTTCCTGTACTATTTTTGGCCATTTCATGTGCGACTTGCATTGACATCTGTACATGAAATCGCACTGAGCGCCGTTTTTGAAATCACGCTGAAGTAGTGCAATTTTAAAGTAGCGTTCAGTGTGAACTGGGTGTTTAAGACGTTTTTCTATCCACTTACAAAATACATTTTCTAAGCCTGTAGACTTTCATTTACACATTAGCCGGATGTGGGGACGCTTTGGCAAAATCCAAGTATACTATGTTCACAGCCACGCCTTTGTCTAATTTTTTGCTTACCTCTTCATATTTCAGAACTTTCTTTAGATCAATGAAGTCTAGCCTCAAACGTATTAACTTTTAGTGGGTTTCTGAGGCTTGGCAATGCCTGCCTGGCAAAAAATAATTGCAGCACATTGGGTCTGACATCAAAAGGCAGAGTAGTGATGT
The DNA here is from genome assembly GCA_037952925.1 of Lithobates clamitans. Lineage (NCBI taxonomy): Eukaryota > Metazoa > Chordata > Amphibia > Anura > Ranidae > Lithobates > Lithobates clamitans. The sequence continues at coordinate 2,431,143 of JBBGZY010001062.1, forward strand.
CTCAGATCTACTTGGTAGCATTTTTAAATGGGGGATCCATTTCAGAGGACCTCCGCTGATTGATTAGCAGTGGCTTGGAGTAGGTTTGTAAAAAAAACAAAAACAAAAAACAAACAAAAAAAAAAAAAAAAAAACACACACACACACACACACACACACACACACACACGCACACACACACGTTTTCCCAGTTGCTACATCCAATCCAATCCTACCATGCAATTCATGCTAAATAAAAAGAAACACAAAACTGATTTAATTATGCTAGTATTTTAGTATATAGTCAAGGTTCCTCAGCGGTTTGATTTGAGCTGAAGTGACATTTACCCTCCCACCCCGCCCCCATTTATATGTGTCTTTACTGAAATCAATGCTGTGACAAGTAATTTGTTTTAATATGAAGTCTCTTTTTCATATACATGTTTTTCATGGTTCAGTCGTATAATTCTTCAAAAAACCTTCACTTCGTGCCCTAAAGGTATTGGTTCTTCTGTCTCTCAAAAATTTAAAGGGGTAATCTTACCAGACACCAAGAGTGGTAAGAATAAATCCTCCAACAGCCAGATCACAGGAGCGCCTCACCCTGCCTGTAAGAAAGGAGGATAAACGGTAAGGTTTGGAGAGAGCAGGCATCACAGGGCAGTCTTGGAGCTTATGGAATCCTCTAGTGGTCTAGTAGAAACCCTGCGGTTGATTTACTAAAACTGGAGAGTGCAAAATCTGGTGCAGCTGCGCATGGTAGCCAGTCAGCTTCTAACTTCAGCTTGTTCAATTAAGCTTTGACATAAAACAAAACTGGAAGCCGATTGGTTTCTATGCAGAACTGCACCAGATTTTGTACTCTCCAGTTTTAGTAAATCAAACCCAAAGTGTTGTTTGACAGCCTGCAATCATATTCAGACTCTAACTTTCCATGTTAGCCTTTAAATTATTATTATTATACAGGATTTAACACCAACAGTTTGTGCAGTGCTATACAAAATAAAAGGGAGTCATTACAGTAACAATACAATTTAAGACAAGTTGGTTAGGAGATCCCTACAATCTTAAGCAGTGGTTTCCAAACGTTGGCCCAGTTTGGAAACCACTTTGCATGATTTTATCTGGACCTTGGGGCACTATTTTAATCCACTAATACCAACAATGGGACATAAGTCTCCTTATTGACACCAACCATGGGGCTGAATTCCTCCCAATGACACCAAAGAGGGGGCACAATTCCTCCCAATGACACCAAAGACGGGGCACAATTCCTCCCAATGACACCAAAGACGGGACACAATTCCTCCCAATGACACCAAAGACGGGACACAATTCCTCCCAATGACACCAAAGACGGGGCACAATTCCTCCCAATTACACCAAAGACGGGGCACAATCCCTCCCAATGACACCAAAGACGGGGCACAATTCCTCCCAATGACACCAAAGACGGGGCACAATTCCTCCCAATGACACCAAAGATGTGGCACAATTCCTCCCAATGACACCAAAGATAGAGCACTAATCCTTCAAGAACCAGAAATAGTATGTTCATATACGGAGACACCCTCCCCCTAAATGTGGGCGGCACCCCTCGCTCTTCTCATTGAGATCAGGCTCCCAGGTCCAATTTTTCTTTTTTGTTCTAAAAGAGCACATTCCCTCACAGTTACAACAAATGTGACACACTGACACCAACAATGGGGCACAATTCCCCCCAATGACACCAACGATGGGGCATTGTTTATTCCCACTAATGCCAAGACCTTTTCTATTCCCAATGGCCACAGTCCGGCCCCCTTAAGTCTGAACAGTAAACTGGCCATTTCGTTTAGAAAGTTTGGGGACCCCTGATCGAAAGTACTGGTACCTGTAAAAAAATTACTGACGATTCAGAACACAGGTTGATATTACATGCATACTTATACACTTGTAAGTGGGCAATTCAATGTGTATACTAAAGAGGGGTTGCCAATAATTGTGAAATCTAAAAATATATGGAAAAATGAATGCTATATGTACACAGTAAAGATATTCAAATTCAATGAGGCTTTCAGTGACCAAACAAAGCACAACGCTGGAGGCCAAGTCATAAAGTATCAAGATGAAACTTGGTAGAATTATAATTTAGAGACCACAGACTTTGCCACCTGTGTCGGGGAGATCTTCCTTCACTTTTTGTCCTTTACAAACACACACACAAAACAGGAAATGAGAAGAAATCTCTCAAAATTAGGGAAATGCCCCTAGTGGTCACCAGAACAAGTGCCCCCATTGGAAGACTGATCTATGACAGGGAGATCTTGCTGTTAAAGTCTCCAAGACACACAAGAATCCAGGGTCTTAAATGTAATTTTTGGATGGATGGACGCTTTAAAATTATAATGCAAACATGTACACATGTGAATATAAGCGTGACTGCGCTAACCTCAAATGAGTGAAAACTAAGCAGCTACAAAAAATGGGGCAAACATAGAAAACATGATGCAACCAAGGGTGACCTCATATTGCTGAAGACGGCTCCAGGCTTATTTTTCATCTAATCTTTCTGCCAATCAATAATTCCTAACGTCATACGGCACCCTTGATTTTCTGCACTTCAATAGTTAGATGAGAGTTGCCCAGCTGTACAGCCAGTCCTTTGACACCCAGGACCCAGTTGTGGTTTTCCTTCCATTGTAGGTTCGTTTGGTGGCCACCCATATCTATCTGTGGAGGTTCTGGACCCTTTGGAGTTTCGTTTATCCACCGACTCCAGCACCCATGACTTTATGACTCTTTGTCCTTGACATTTGAGTCCATCCGCTCTGGTAAGAGTACATATACTTTTCCTCTTTGCTGAAGATGTGCCATTTTTGATGTCCTGCCTGTCGGACAGTGCCAGTTTATTTCAACCTTGATTCTACTGGTGGTGGATGTACAGGCTTCCCTCAATTGATTTTATTCAATTATTGGACTTTGTCATATATATATATATTTATTTAATATTTTATATACACGTCACTTTTGTACATTTGTTATTCATATATTTTCTCTTATATACCAATATAAGTGCATTTGTGTTAGCGCTACAATATTCACCAAACATGTCCACATAAATAATACTGTCACTTACTCGTTGCAAGAAAATTTCCAACTCCAACAACCAACGATCCAACTGAACCATACAATAACGACTCACGTGCACATGGTGTCTTTTGCACATCAAGGATCCACAACAACTTGAATGACTACATGGAAAAATACAATAGATGGATAATTCAATTATCCTCAGCCACCTGCACTGCTCTATGCACACTACAAATCCCCATGGCCCCCAATTCGTCTCAGGAGTGAGAAAAAGAGAGTGGCTTTGTTCTTACATACAGTGGGACCATGGAGATGAGCTCAGGCGGGTTGGGGGATGAGTCTGAAACTGCTGAGATATTCTGCCATGAAGGTTTACAGTCAATCATAGGTGACAGAGCATTCCTCATATTCCTCACCCCACAGCTGTATGCAAGCAAGGGGCTTGTATACATGCAGTGGGGAATGCCTCTGCCAGCTATGATTGGCTGTCAGCTTTGAAAGCTTTGGGGGGTTCAGATTCATGTCTGAACACGCCTAAGCAAATCACTGGCAGCCACCCTCTAACAGGAAGCTAGCCAATCACAGCAGTTAAAGGAATTTGGTGGAGGCTGAATGTAATAGAAGGTACTTTTCTGAGTTACATGAATAGATGTAACCTGAGTCTAGTGTCACTTTACAATATTAAATCTTTTTTTTTTTTAAGGCCCCTTTCACACGTGCGGACCGTATGTCCGTATTTCATCCATCCGTTTTCGGATGAAATACGGACATACATGCATCCCTATGGGATAGCGGGTGTCAGCGGATGTACATCCGCAAACACCCGATGTTGTCCGGCTCCGCTCTCGTCCGATTCTGCAGACGGAAGAAAATCCTATTTTTCTATCCGTCTGCAGAGCGGATCGGATGAATACGGACAGACGGTCCGTGTTCCTCCGATCCCCAATAGGAGAGAGCAGAGATCTGACAGGGCAGTCCCTGCACAGTGTGCGGGTCCTGCCCTGTCATCTGCCGGCTCAGCTGGGGAAAACGGAGCGATCCCCGCTGAGCAGCGGATGTTCACGGGGCGGATCAACACGGATCCGTCCCGTGTGAAAGGGGCCTTAGAAGAAGTTCACTTTTTAGAAAAAATAAATGTACCTTTTTTGCAGGTAAAAAAAAATGTGCATTTTTTTTTTAGCCTGTAAAGCATTGCAGCAACAATTAGCAGATCGCTGGTGCCATGCAGGTCTCATACAGATCTGTCGGTGTATCTGTGTGCCCGTACCCATCCCATACGGACAAGCGGATACGCTGTCAGGAAGAATCAATGAACTACCACAGCGCTCCACAGTACCGTGGTAGTTCATTGAGAACTATAAGCTGACAGCCGCAAAGGATGTCAGGGACTGTAGTTCATTCACACACAGAGCTGTGTGAATGAATGATGCAGTCCTGTACATACGCACTCATTTCAAAAAGTGACAGCTAGTACAGGGAACTTCTCCCCATACTGCTGTCACGGCGGCGGGTGGGGGAAATCACACAGCGGTTGCAGCATTGGGAACATGTTACACCCTAAAAATGAGTGGAACGTTCCCAAAAGGTGAACTTCTCCTTTACATAAAAAAGTTGTTATACTTACCTGCTTTGCGCATTCCACAAAGCAGTCCCTTACTTCCTCTTTGGTGGTCCTCCGCCAGTACTCTCTGCTCCTCTGGGTGCCCCCTCAGCAAGTCAAGTAGCTGGGCTGCGTGTGTCCATAGAGACACACAGGGCCTGTAAGCCATGCCCCCCCCCCCCCCCCCATTCCCTCCTCACAGGTGTGTACTGACAGCAGCAGGGGCCAATGGTGTCTCCTGTGGCACCTTGAAGAGAGAGCAGTGTTACTGGATTGGTGACAGGTAAGTGTTTATAGGTAGATTAGGTAGCAGAGGGGTATTTTTTACATTTGAACAGCCTTGTATGTTTAGCTGTTTAGGAATCATTAGTTCAGAGAATCAGCCATGTGACAGGCACAAGCCAACAGCAACACATGTAGAGGAAAGCACAGCCTAAGCAGGTAGTTGTGTTCATCTCCAGGGGAAGGAATCCTACACCTGGCTGCTTGCCACACCCACCTCTCCTCCTACACAGTGCCCACCTCTCCTCCTACACAGCGCCCACCTCTCCTCACACACAGCGCCCACCTCTCCTCGTACACAGCGCCCACCTCTCCTCACACACAGCGCCCACCTCTCCTCACACACAGCGCCCACCTCTCCTCACACACAGCGCCCACCTCTCCTCACACACAGCGCCCACCTCTCCTCCTACACAGCGCCCACCTCTCCTCGCACACAGCGCACACCTCTCCTCCTACACAGCGCCCACCTCTCCTCGCACACACCTCCTCGTACACAGCGCCCACCTCTCCTCGCACACACCTCCTCGTACACAGCGCCCACCTCTCCTCGCACACACCTCCTCGTACACAGCGCCCACCTCTCCTCGCACACACCTCCTCGTACACAGCGCCCACCTCTCCTCGCACACACCTCCTCGTACACAGCGCCCACCTCTCCTCGCACACACCTCCTCGTACACAGCGCCCACCTCTCCTCGCACACACCTCCTCGTACACAGCGCCCACCTCTCCTCGCACACACCTCCTCGTACACAGCGCCCACCTCTCCTCGCACACACCTCCTCGTACACAGCGCCCACCTCTCCTCGTACACAGCGCCCACCTCTCCTCGCACACACCTCCTCGTACACAGCGCCCACCTCTCCTCGTACACAGCGCCCACCTCTCCTCGTACACAGCGCCCACCTCTCCTCGCACACACCTCCTCGCACACAGCGCCCACCTCTCCTCGCACACAGCGCCCACCTCTCCTCGCACACAGCGCCCACCTCTCCTCGCACACAGCGCCCACCTCTCATCGCACACAGCGCCCACCTCTCCTCGTACACAGCGCCTACCTCTCCTCACACACAGCGCCCACCTCTCCTCACACACAGCGCCCACCTCTCCTCGTATACAGCGCACACCAGACATGGGCGACCTATAACTGCCCTGGGGTGATGACTGCCCTGTGTAACTCCAAGGCTGGCATGCTATGAGCACACTATATAGGACATATCCATACATGCACGGAGGTTTTGCTATTCCTATCCCTTATAAACGAATCACAAACGCAGAAAAGTCAGAACGTCTCTCCTACCTTCTCTTTGGACGCTTCATCTGCTTTGTCCGCCATGTTGGTTGGCAACACTCCTCCGACCTTCACCGAGTCCGCCCGCCACACACCATAGAGACGAATAGAAGGCTGGAGCGTCGAAAGGCAATGGATTGTGGGAAGCGATGTGAATGGTTGGCTGACCGGAGCGTATCCTCAGAATTACAAATCCTGGAACCGATCCCCGTGTATTTCAGCTGGAGGGAGGGAGAAGAGAAGCTGGCAGTGCTGCAGGGACAGCCACAAGAGAATCCGTGTCGGCAATAAGGCAGTACAGACGGCCCTCTTGCTTAGCAGGTGTCCAGACCCCAGTTGTGAACGGATTGGTCCCGGTAAAGAAGGGTCGGCTGTACCGCATTATCAGCCCCCCTATTCTGGTGCCTGCCTAAGCAGCCTTAAGCTGACACTGGCTGAACGAGCCACATTTCGATACGTGTATGGGACCTCCAACCAGATCAACTTTATATTCATTTTAGTGTGTGTGCCCCTGAAACAGCAAAAAGAAAAAAAAAATTATGGAACTAAAAATTATCTATAGGTGACAATTTACAGCTCATCTCTAGAGTATAATGACACTAAAATTATTGCTCTTACTCTGGGTTGTGCGGCAATACCTATCTATTGTTATTTTCATGCCCATGGCGCTTGTGTTATTGTTTGTATAATAATTACCAAAAAAAAAAAAAACTTGTCCCATTTAACTTGCAGGTGATAGAAACATAAAAAAAAGTCTATTAGACCCCTTCCTTATGTCACCTCTACAGTCAGTCAAGCACAGACAGTGTCCCTGGCCAGAGCCACCAGGTTTGACAGCTCTGAACTCAGAAGTTCTTGGGGGGGGGGGGGGGGTAAATAAACTCTTGGCTGCTAACACAGCTGTGAGGTTTTTTACAAGCCAGTGCTGCCCCAAACATAAAAGTTGGGATGGCAGCAGAGAAAGACGTAATGCCCCGTGCACACGATCCGATTATCGGAGGAACGATCGTCCGTTTTTTGTTGCATGCTAATCTCACGTCGAATCGGATGAGTTTACTAAAGTCACAAAAATTCTCGTACGACAGAATAAAAATTCAGAAGTAATGTCATGTGTTGTAATGCATTTGTATTGCATTTTCGAACGACTGCTGTACTGCTTAAAAACGAAAATCGTACGATCTGGCATCATACGAAAAAAATTTCCGTGCATGTCTGATAGAATAATATCAAATGAACTGTCCTGATCGGCTCTCGAAAGCTCTGTACTAACAATCAGATTATCGTATGATCTCTTTGAATGCAGCATTTTTCGGATTGTGTGTATGGGGCTTACGGGAAAGAGGGAGGCTATCAAACAGTCACTTCAACTCTGATCCACTAAAGGTAGATAAAATTCAGAAATCTTTATGAACTGCTTACTTGTTCTCTATTCATGACTCAAAGTTTTGAAGCCAGTGTGTCAGAATAACAGCCAGGGAACTAGGATATTTAGAATGTGGTCTGCAATGGCCTTAGGTTGGTCCTGGTCTGGTATGTACAACTGCTATTCAGTTCTTTCATTTCTAAATAAACCATAGTGGTTTTTAAAGGCTGCAGCTGCCATTTACCAAATATCCCTGTACTCAATTTAAATTAAACTCTTCATGGTGGTCTTAATCAGTGTATGTAATCTGTGCCCATCAGGTCCACTTTCTGAAAGTCCCACATAGTCTGCCTGCAGAAACATCAGATTTGCCTGTCTTCCCTCAGCCTCCAGAAAGAGACAAAGAGCAGAGACCATTCAGGAGGAACTCCAGCAGCTCATAAAGACTTCCTAGTTAAATCCTAACATTAATGGGAAAAAAACATGATAGTAAGAAATTAAAGTTGCACAAAAGACAGAACCAGATTGCATGCGGTATTTAAGCGGTTTCACAAATACCGCATGCAACACTGAAAATGTCAATTCATTATTACTTTATGCCGTATTTACAGGTGGGGGTGGGGGGGCTTATTGAAATCTGGAAGCCCCCTTTAACAAGATCCCACCCCTCCTCGATGTGTGCTTATTCACACACACAAAAAAAAAAAAGTTTGCCGGTGTAGATCCATCATCAAGCACAAAGCCCACCACCGACCTGAATAGAAAAAGAGAACTTTGTATCCAACATCTGCCATCTTGTCGGTGATGTCACAAGGGGGTGGCACCGCCCCTTAGAGCTGTCATCGGAAGCAGATCGTTTTTTTCCCCAGGGCAGCGGGCATCGTGATTGACGATTTATCTACACAGGGGGACTTTTTTTTTAAAATAAAAGTCTTTTTTTTTTGTGGCACTCGCTCATCCCCCCCTTTCCTGACCTGCATGCTCAGATAAGGGTCTGGTGTTGATTTTGGGGGAACCCCACACCATTTTTAAAAATTTGAGTGGGGGGGGGTTCCCCTCAAAGTCCATATTAGACCATGGCCCTGGTAAGGCTGGGGGGGGGGGGGGGGGGCGCTGTTTTTTTTTTCTTAATTTTTCTCTTTTACATTCAGCTGTCAGTGGGGTTTGTCTGTTACTTAAAGAGGAACTGCAGTCTGCTCACATAATTTGTAATACAAACCATCTTTGCAATTCTGAAGCTTCCCCCCAACCACTTTGCATCTTAGTTCATATATACTGTGATTCTGTACTTGTCAAATATGCTGCAGAAATCTCCCTCCACCAAGTCTGGCTGCAGCCATTTTAGCTGTGGGCAGCTGAAGCTGCTGCCTGTTCACTTCCTGGATTTACACAGACACACAGAGGGCACAGCTCCAGCTCTGTATAAAACAGATCAATCAGCGCAAACATATTCTAACAGCAGCAGCTGAACACTGGAGGGTCAAATTATCAAATCCCAAAAAGCAGTAAAAAAAAAAAAAAATAGAAAAGCAGTGCAGTGCAAAAACACACAATCACATAATAAATGTTAAATGATAAAAGAGTCCATGAAGTTCTCAGTAAAATTAATAAAAGCAGTGAAACGCCACCAAGTGTCCAAATGAATGGTTCTATAGATAATACAGATAATCATGTGCGCGCAGCCCTGCTCTGTCGGTGTCGACGTGTCCCCGGGACACAGCGCGTCACCGACAGGGGCGAACAGCCATTGGGCATGGCTGTTCACCATGTAATCGGCCGCGATTACATCACGGCCGATCACAAAGGGTATTCCCGCTTTAGACCGCGCATGCGCGCGATCGGGAGCGCGCAGCGCGGTCACGTCGGTGGTGGCGTGTTCCCAGGAACACTGCTCGTCACCGACAAGGGTAAACAGCCAATGGCTGGTGGCTGTTTACCACGTGATCGGCTGTGATCCATTCACAGCCGATCACTAACTGTAAACATAGACCGGTTACTAGCTGTCACCGGCTCTTCTCTCCTCACACACCGTTTCCAGTGTGAGGAGAGAAGAGCCAGGAGCAGTGAGTGACCAATCTATGTGTGTTCTGTAGTGTACTGCACCAACACCACAAAGAGAACCTGTCACATCGCCCCCCCAATTACAGCTGTCACCCAACAGTCACCACATCAGTACTTATAAAAGTGCACCTGTCACCCATCAGTTCCCACAAAGTGCACCTGTCACCCGTCAGTGCCCACTAAGTGCACCTGTCACCCGTCAGTGCCCACTAAGTGCACCTGTCACCCGTCAGTGCCCACTAAGTGCACCTGTCACCGTCAGAGACTGCCGTCAGCGGTGCACCTGTCACCCTTCAGTGAGCGTCATCAGTGAGCGTCATCAGTGACCGCCATCAGTGACCCATCCGTGACCCTCATCTGTCACCTATCAGTCAAATAAAGTGCACCAGTCACCATCAGAGACTGCCATCAGTGACTGTCAACTGTCACCCACCAGTGACCGTCGCACGTAACCGATCACCTGTCGCCCATCAGTGACCGTTACCTGTCACCGATCACCTGTCGCCCATCAGTGACCGTCACCTGTCACCTATCACCTGTCGCCCATCAGTGACCGTAATTTGTCACCTGTCACACAGCCCATCAGAAAAAATGTCCAAAAGATTTTATACAAGTGAGGAGGCGTTCCAGATCCTCTCCATGACTGATGAGAGCAGCGGGGAGCTCTCATCAGATTCAAATGCCAATTCCTGTGAACCAAATTCAGCATTTGAACCGATCGAAAGTAGTGGATCGGCAAATGATTCAGAGGAAGAATGGATCCCTCCTAAAAGAGCACAGCGCTCTGGAAACCAGGCAGCCACCAGCAATATACCCCAGGATCAAATTCCCAGTATTAGCGCTGCTGCCAGCGATAGACCCCAAAACCAAAGACCCAGTCCTAGAGCTGCCTGCCAGTGAAAGGCCACAAGAAATGCCCAGTACTAGCACTTCCGCAGCATCACGCCCAAATGCCAGCACAGGAACTCCAACTACCAGCACTGGAGTGCCACGTCCCCCAAGAGCCACGGCCGCTACATATCTCCCAGATGGTCTTGCCAATCCAACATGGCTGCCTTCCGACTCAGGATCAGCAAGAATTCCCCCTTTCACCACACAGCCAGGTGTGCAGGCCAATACCCAAAATTTTTCTGCAATTGATAGTTTTAATTTATTTTTGCCCAACACTTTGCTGCAACTCATCGTGGACCAGACCAATTTATATGCCCGGCAGCATATTGCCAACAACCCCCAATCTTCTTACGCCCGTCCATTCGAGTGGAAGGATTTGACTCTGGAGGAGTTCAAAATGTTTATGGGCCTCACCAAAAACATGGGGCTTACAAAAAAAAAAATGAAGGACGTGCCTATTGGTCCACCCACCCCATGCCCATTTACTCTTCTGTAATGCCCAGGTCCCGATACGAAATGATAATGCGCTTCCTTCATTTCAATGACAACACCCAGTGCCCTCCCCGCAATCATCCAAATTACGATAAATTATATAAACTTCGCCCACTCATTACCGTATTTATCGGCGTATAACACGCACCGGCGTATAACACGCACCCCAATTTAGGAGGGAATTTTAAGGAAAAAAAAACTTTTAGGAGGGAAGTTGAAGGGAAAAAAAACTTACATTTAAACGCCCATCATTGCAGCCTTGTCAGTGCAGCCATGTCAGTGCAGCCTTGTCAGTGCAGCCATGTCAGTGCAGCCTTGTCAGTGCAGCCATGTCAGTGCAGCCATGTCAGTGCAGCCTTGTCAGTGCAGCCTTGTCAGTGCAGCCTTCCCCAGTGCAGCCTTCCCCAGTGCAGCCTTGTCAATGCAGCCTTCCCCAGTGCAGACTTCCCCAGTGCAGCCTTGTCAGTGCAGACTTCCCCAGTGCAGCTTTACCCAGTGCAGCCTTCCCCACCCAGTGCAGCCTTCCCCACCTATCCGAACCTAGCCGAGTAGGTTCGGATAGCTCCGCTCGGGACTACGAGTGGAGCCGAAAATGAACGACAGCCGCCGGAAAGAGCTGAGGACCGGCTCTGTGTATTTCGGCGCCGGCGGCGCCATTTTCAAATCGCGATCGGCGATTTTGAAAATATGACAGGTCGGATCGCAGGGGATCGGCGTATAACACGCACCTGCGACTTTCCCCTGATTTTAAGGGGAAAAAAGTGCGTGTTATACGCCGATAAATACGGTAATTTCTTTTCCCAACGATTTGCAGAACTCTATGTCCCCGATAAGCATATATGTGTAGATGAGTCCCTGGTACCCTTTTCTGGCCGGCTAGGAATAAAACAATACATTCCTACCAAAAGGGCAAAATACGGAGTGAAATTTTATAAGCTTTGCGAGAGAGTCACGGGATATCTGTATGCGTTCCGCATTTATGAAGGAAGAGATTCCTAGCTCCAGCCCCCTGAGTGCCTGGCCTACATGGGCACAACTGGTAAAATTGTATGGGACCTGGCCTACCCACTGCTGAAGAAAGGTTACCACATATACCTGGATAACTTTTATACCAGCCTGCCCCTTTTCAAATACCTATACCTCGCACAAACCCTGGCCTGTGGAACCTCCAGAAAGAATAGAAGGGGCTTCCCACAAGCCATAGTAAACAAGAAATTGCGAAGGGGAGAAAGAGCAACTTTGAGATGCAACGAAGTGCTGGCCTTGAGGTGGAAGGATACCAGGAATGTGTACATGATGTCCACCATCCATGACGACACTACAGTTGAAGTTCAGAGAAGACGAGGTCCCATTGTAAAGCCAAAATGTGTACAAGATTACAATCTGTACATGGGGGGGTGGATTTCAACGACCAAATGCTTCAGCCCTATTTAGCAATAAGGAGGTCCCGTTTCTGGTACAAGAAAGTAGCACTCTATTTAATTAATTTGGCCATTTATAATGCCTACATAATTTACACCAAATCCACCAAAAGCCCTGCCCACTTCCTAAAATTCATTGAAGAAGTTGTTACGTCCCTCATCTACCATCAAAGACCCCCCCCCAGAAAACCTTTGCTCTGATGCTGTAAGCCGACTGCATGAACGCCACTTCCCGGACCACATTCCCCCATCTGAAGCAGGCCGAAGACGCCAAAAAAGATGTTGAGTATGCAGTAGTAAAGGATTTCGAAGAGATACCAGCTACCATTGTTCCCAGTGTCCCCTTGAACCCGGCCTTTGCATTGGTGAATGCTTCAGACTATATCACACATCCCTTAAATATTAGCCCATATTCTTAACCATTTCCCCATTTTCATGATCTGTGCTGACCATTTCCCATGCTTCCTCAAATAACCATTCCACTGCCTTCTATGTGAACTGACCCTGGTCTGTTTTTTGACTATGCCTCTGCCAACCGTTTGGACTGCTTACATGTGAACCGACCCTGGCCTGTTTTACCAACTACGCTTCTGCCTACTGTTTGGACTGCTTTCATGTGAACTGACCCTGGCCTGTTTTACCAACTACGCTTCTGCCCACCACTTGGACGGCTTGCACGTCATCTGACCCTGGCCTATTTTCTGGACTTTGCTTTTTCCTACCGCTTGGACTGATCTGTTGCCCTGCTACTGTAGGACACAGGGGTCTCACATGTGAGGGGCTCCAGAAAGGTTTTTCCGGATGGAGAAAAATTTTTTTTTTGTTGTCTCCGGGTTTCGTAATTTCCGGATTAGGGTCTGGAGTCCGGAGGCTTCATAGAGATTTGGGTGGGTCGAAGCCTGTGCCCCTGTGCACAGGTCTTACCTGATTGTAGCCCTCAGCCTGCTGCTGACTTACTGCCGCCATCCCCCTGCCTGCAGCATAAACTGACCACACCTCTGCCTGCTACCTGGACTATGGAAATAATTAGCTTTAGCAAGAGGCAGTATGTTTATGAAGGGCTGGAGAGCGGTACAATAATGAGTGCAGGGAGGTAAAGGTGTACCAGGACCAATATTATGGCTGTGTTGGCTGTCTCTGCCTGGACAATTTCTATGGACAAATGCTTTGGCTGTGCTGACTATAGACAATATTCCTGCCTGCTGCCTGGATAATTACTATTGTTGCTAAGCACACCCTGCCTGCACCAATTCTCTCCTCTGGGGACACTACTAAAACCACAGGTAATACTTTTTTTTACCCTTTCCTCAATAGAATTTATTTTGGAGTGTAATTTGTGGTAAATGTAAATGCAATGTGTTAGAAATATCAGGGCCTTCAAAAATAGGTTGTCAGAAAATTTGATGTGTAATTTATGCTTGTAGAACGCCTGAAGGTGCTACTTCAATGGTGGGCCTCTGTATGTGGTCAGGCTGTGTAAAAGTCTGACACATGTGGTATCGCCATACTCAGGAGGAGTAGCAGAATGTATTTTAGGGTGTCATTTTTGCCATGTACATGCTATGTGTTGGAAATATCTTAAAAATGGACAACTTTGTGGGAAAAAAAAATGTAATTTTCATTTTTTTTTCCACATTTTCCAAAAACTTCTGGAAAAAAATGAACCTTTCAAAACACTCATTATGCCTCAGATTATACGTTGGGGTGTCTGCTTTCCAAAATAGGGTCATTTTGTGGGCGTTTCCATTGTCCTAGGGCTCCAGGGCCTTCAAATCTGTAATAGGTGGTTGAGAAATGAGATGTGTAATTTATGCTTGTAGAACGCCTGAATGTGCTACTTGGATGTTAGGCCTCTGTATGTGGCCAGGCTGTGTAAAAGTCTCACACATGTGGTATCGCCATACTCAGGAGGAGTAGCAGAATGTATTTTGGGGTGTCATTTTTGCTATGTGTTGGAAATATCTTAAAAATCGACAACTTTGTGGGGGGGAAAAAAAAATGCGTTTTCATTTTTTTCCCCACATTTTCCAAAAACTTCTGGAAAAAAAAAATAAACCTTTCAAAACACTCATTAAGCCTCATAGATTATACGTTGGGGTGTCTGCTTTCCAAAATGGGGTCATTTTGTGGGTATTTGTACTTTCCTGGCTTGTTAGTGTCTCATGAAATTAGATAAGTCTTCAGTACATCAGGTGTGATCAATTTTCAATGATTTGCACCATAGCTTGTAGACTCTATAACTTTCACAAAAACCAAATAATATACACTAATTAGGGTTATTTTTTACCAAAGATATGTAGTCGTATAAATTTTGGCCAAAATTTATGAAGAAATATTACTAATTTGCAAAATTTTATGACAGAAACAAAGAAAAAGGCATTTTTTCACCAAATTTTCAGTCTTTTTTTATTTATAGCACAAAAAATAAAAAAACCACTAGTGATTAAATACCCCCAAAAGAAAGCTCTATTCGTGTGAAAAAAAGGACGCAAATTTCATTTGGGTACAGTGTTGCATGACTGAGTAATTGTCATTCAAAGTGTGAGAGCGCTGAAAGCTGAAAATTGGTCTGGGCAGGAAGGGTGTGAAAGTGCCCTGTAGGCAAGTGGTTAAAGAATGGACCCCTGAGTAAATCAGACAGATCAAACAGGCAGTTCCCTTACAAGGGAGAGACAGCTGGGTCACTGGTTATGCTGGATACGGGATGGTTGCAGGATCCCCTGTGCTTTGATCATAGGCTCTGTACTTATATTACATGTACATAGGTTTGTACATGTAATATAAACACAATATAGTGCCCTCCATATGATAAAGAGATTTATTTAGAAAGTAAAGATGGTACACACCTCTAGTTTTCATTGGCCCTCTTATGACTCGTCCCCCCTCTCTTCCTGGCAAACTCTCACAAGAGCTGTGCATGATGTCATAAGCATAGGCTAATGACCAGACAAGAAAGAGGAAGTGGGCTGTATAAGGTATTTACTGGCAGAAAAAAAATGTTTTACTATCCAAAGCTAAAAACAAGGGCAGAAGATTTAATAGATGGAAAGTTGAAAAAAATGACCGATGGTCCACTTTAACAGCCATTACAGTTACTGGCTGTTAAGGATGCCGGTGGCCGCCTCCTCCTTAGCAAACAGCTATTAACAGAACAGCCTGTGTTTAGGACACTGCTACCTTGCAGGCTTTCACCACTACAATACTGTACGACTTCATAAAATAACGTATGTGTCATTTTAGTAACGTTTAGTGAATGGCAAAAAAAACCCTTTCTAATAAAACGCTGTGAAGTAAAATACCGCTTTGTGAATGGAGCCCTGAGTTTTTTATATAATCACTCCCCCCCCCCCCTATTCCCAGCTAAAAAATCCTGGCCCCTCTGCTCTGGTAGCCGACTGCTGTGCTCTTTGTGTAAGATCAGCAGTCTGTGCAGTGTGTTGAGACATTGGCTGCTGTGTTGCCCCTACAGTGCTGCATTGAGCAAAGTGTATGCAACTTGCTAACTGCAGAGCTCCCTGGTCCAGTTCTAACCAGTTCCAATGCTTACGTGCCCATTGTATGCGATTTTGGCCGTGAACAAGGGGCAGCACGGGTACTGTGACCAGTCTGGCTATGCAGCCCTATACACAAACGGCATTGCCCATTTTTTCTGTTTTCAACACATGTTTATTTGCTGCCTAATAAATCCCACCTACATTCATATGCCATTGTAATGAGATGGCACAGTGGTGTAGTGGTAGCACTCTCGCCTAGCAGTAAGAAGGGTCGCTGGTTCGAATCCCAACCACGACACTACCTGCCTGGAGTTTGCATGTTCTCCCTGTGTCTGCGTGGGTTTCCTCCGGGTACTCCGGTTTCCTCCCACACTCCAAAGACATGCTGGTAGGTTAATTGGATCCTGTCTAAATTGTCCCTAGTATGTATGAATGTGAGTTAGGGACCTTAGATTGTAAGCTCCTTGAGGGTAGGGACTGATGTGAATGTACAATGTATATGTAAAGCGCTGCGTAAATTGACGGCGCTATATAAGTATCTGAAATAAATAAATAAATAATCAGTGTTATTCACTTTAGCTGTCATTTTAACATTATGGCTGACTGGTGTACATGTACACAAAATATAATTTTTCAACAACATAATAGACATATAGCTCTGCATCTTGGACACTAAAGCTAAACTATTTTAGCTCAAAAAAACACAAACAAAGCATTGGTGAGTTTCATAAATTTTATTTAACCAAGACACCGTTTCTTATTTAAAAAAATACAGTTTTATTTTCTCTTCAGGTGGAAAAAGAGCCTGTAAAGGCAGTATCTGCACCATATTATCAGAAAAGGTATTTGTTATATTGAAAGAAAACAAACGGGTTAACTATGGAAAACAAAAGAAATCTCAAAACAAACTCAACATAATACAATAACATTGTAAAACAGTTTTCTTATGGCCGTAAGGGACTTTCCTCTTTGAATTAGCAGACCTCTACTCCATACTTTGTACAACAATGGCCAAAAGCAACATCCAGACATCTTACACTAGCAATTCGGAACCAATTTATGCACCTAATGTTTTAAGGGGATTGGATTGTGGTTTGATTTTTCATGCTTTTAACACTAGCAGATACATTTTGGATCTTGATTTTACACATTTTTATTGAATTTTAGCCCGGGTTCACACCTATGTGAATTAGATGCGGCTTACAACGCATCCAATTCTCAGGACATTTTAAACCAGGTTCATTTAAATGAGGCTGGTTCACATATGTGCGTTGCATTCGCACTGCGCATTGCACAAAAAACGTGCGTTTTTTGGGCATTGCGGTGCAAATTACAAGCCCATTACCTCCTATGGGAACGCCTCCGATTCGCAGATGCATTGCGTTCTGAACAAGGATTTTCTCCTTCTCACTACACCTCCCCCTCCCTCCCCCTGCTCACTGATCCGCTGCTACAACGCAGAGAAGCCTTTGAACAACAGATTTTTATCTTCCCAGTGAAACCTGAGCTTCAATTCGCACCGCACATGTGTGAACCCGGGCTAAATCAATACAAAGATAGAAAATCTCAGGCATAGTATACAAACGTGGCAAGACTGAATGATAATAGGTAAAGGTCATAATACCAAAAGCTCACAATCTTTCTTAAAGCAAGACAAATAAAACCACCAGTTTTTTGTTTTTGTTTTTTTGAATTTTCAGCCTATGTATTGCCTGCCTTAAGCCTAGTACACACGGGCAGAATGTCAGGAGACATCGGGCGGTTAAAAAAAAAAAAAAAAAAAAAAAAAAAAAAAAAAAACACCACACACGCACACGTCCGACATTCGATCCATGTGCAAGTCGGTCTGTCCGACATAAGTCGGGCAAACAGGCATGCTAGAAAACCAGCAGGCCAACCAACTCTGAGAGCGTTGATCGGAGGGTTCTGGTGGGGGCCGTCCCCCTGTCGGAACACAATAGCTCAGCTAGGGAAATCACTATACTAACTTTACATAGTATAGCGGCTCCGACTAGAGCCGACAGTTTTTTTTGTTCAACCCGCTGGAAACAAACTAATAGTGTATACCAGGCTTAGGAGTATTCATTCAAGAAAAGCTGGAGCAAGAGGGGCCACAATGCTACCATAAGAAAAGGTGAAGTGATCCGCTTTTCAAAGAAGAAAACCTCTTTACTTCTTACCATGTGTCAGTTGAACATAAACATAATGAATTTTGCAGCTTTGAGGAGGCCTAATTACCATACCAGTAAAGTCAAAAGTTTGCAAAGCATATCTAATGTATAACAAAATAAGGATATGTTGTAAACATTGCTGTACGCAGAATTACAGCCAAACAATTCATCAGGCTAACGGTCTAGGTGCATGCATTCTAGTAAGTCAGTTTCTTTGTAAAGTTTGAATAAATCACAAAAATATCTATAAGCCTCTCTCAATATATCTTATTGAAACCATGTGAAAAAAAAAAAAAAAAAAAATTTCCATGATTATGAAAAATGGGTTGCAACAACTGTATAAAAACAAAACAAAAAACAAACAAAAAAACGTAGACTTCTGTAAAAGTTTAGCAATCTCGCTGCAGCTTAAGCTACATCAAATGCTAATAATGGCAGTGCATTGCTGGTTACAAGGTTCTGTCCTACCTACATAGATGCCACTGAAGAATGAATTTCTTTCAGCGACAGCCTGAATATGGATTTCTGTAACCCGCATGCCACCTATGACTGTTTACACTGTAAAGATCCCTTTTACATAAGAATAATACTGCACCCAATTTTAGTTTTGGAGGGGTGTAAAGATACTGTGGATGAAAAACTGATACAAGAGATTGTCTGTACAGCAAATAAAACCTCCAAACATATATTGCACCATTTTAATAAGAAAATTTGCAGCCAGTCAGTCCTCAGTCAACATGAAACCACAAAAAGCAATGTTCTATTAGAAGAAGGAAAAAAAAAGTTGTATCTCTTTCATGTTAAAGAAAGTACATATTCTCAACAAAAATAAAAATAAGATTATCCACATTTGCTTGCCACTTCATAAGAATAGAAATACAGTCACAACTACAAAAAGAAAAAGGTCATTAACTCAAAAGATAGGCTGTTAGGGGTTCTTTTACACTTTTCAGTTTGAGTTAAAAAAAAAAAAAAAAATCCCTTTAAATCTCATGAAATTCTTTACACCGGTTAGTTTTAGTTTTTTAAAAGTCCTGTTTGCTGTATTTTTGGTGCATGCTAAAAAATAACCCACCAAAAACGCTCCTCCCTATTGATCCGAATAGGAAATGCAACAAAACGGGAGTAAAAAAAAAAATGCACTGTCACATGGCCATGTTTCTCAGGTGCATACTGGGATTCAGGCAACTTAAAAAAACGCATCAAAAAGGCATATGTGTTTTTGATGCATTTTTTTCAATGGAGCAGTGTGAAAGCAGCCTTAGAGTATAATTTTTGTTGCAGTAGACAGTACTTTCCTAAAAAAGGAAAAGTCCAGGTTCAAATGCTATACTGTGATTGTAATGTGTGTAAATGACATACAACAGGTTTTTGCCTTTAGAAGTGTGTATGTACTTTGTGGTGATTGCCTACATATGACCGGTAACAAGCAGCCCCCACATTGTGCATCAAACTTACATAACATCTGCTGGTGCTTTAGTTCCCTGCCCCTGTGCGGAATTCACATTTGTGAGGTACACAAAAGGAGTAATACAAAAAGTTATAGTAGGCACTCAAAGGGCTTCCCTAAAACAACAAGGACAATATTAACGCTTTACTGAACAAACATTTTGGTGAGTCACAGCCCAGCTTCCTCGAGGTCTTGCAACCTTTTTCGTCCTTTGCTCTTCTAGGGAAGCCCTTTGAATGCCTATTATACCTCTTAAGTTAAAAATTCAAGTTGATCTGAACTTCCTTTTGGGCTGTAGTGCACAAATCTGTTAGAGTCACATATTGCTGGATAAACATGGGAGGAACCCCAAGATTTACAATATTTGTACAGTTAACCATAAAAGGAACCCAATTTACAAATCACATCTGCAAAATGTCTCCAACCACACAGCTGACACCTGACTGAAAAAAAAGCTACAGAAAACAAGCAGCATATTTGGATATGGTAAACTACAGGTAAACCCTATAGATGCGTTTGTGTTTATAATGGTTACATATTTGATAGAGTACATTTTTAAAGGCACAAAACTGGAGTTTTCCTTTAAAAGACAGCCAGCAAATAATGCAGACAGATTAGATTTCCCTTACATAAAATGAAAAAGTACACACACAAGCCCTGTGAAACACCTTCAAACTAGTCTACACTACTGACTGTTGATGAGGGAATCTAGCGATTTTCTTTTAAAAAAAAATATATATATCACTCAGTCTATGGCCGACTTAACGGTCCTTAAAACTCTCCCTCCTCCCCCCCCCCCCAAACACCTATGTAACACTAACCTGTGTAAGAAAAATGTATATATACACTTACCCGTTTTCAGGCTGCTCGGGTCCAGTCATGTGATCTCCCCTGTATTAGCCAGTGGCAGCTGTGGGAGAGAGTAGAACACACTCCATTAATGGCTAGTAGAGCCTGGAGTGAGGACATCGCCCATAGATTTCAATGGCCAATCCATTGTTAGCGCTCCCGCTTCTCCCCTGCAGCTGCACTGGCTGACACAGGGGAGCTGGATCATGTGACTGGACCAGCCTGAAAACAGTTAAGTATATACATTTTTCTTACACAGATTACTTAACATAGGTGTTAGGAGGGGCGGGAAGCGGCAGTTTAAAAGACTAATTAGGTGTAATACTGAATTCCACTTAAATAGTTAGCAACAGGGTCACTTGGAAGGAATATGGCAATTTGAAATGTTCAACACATGGAATATTCCAAACTAAAAAAGATGGCTACAAAGGATTGGTTGCCATTGCCAGTCAATCCCTGCTAAAATAATTAGCTTCTAGAGATTTGTTAAAAAAAAAAAAAAGGACAAGGGCAGTAGTGGACATCATCCCTTCCTAGAAACTGACATTTTGCATACTAAAACACAGCACATTCCAGTAAACTGTGTACCACAACCACCAAGTACATTAAAGAAATACACAAAATTAAAGCTAAAAAAAAAGTAATATTAAAAAAGCATAGTGCATGAGATTGTGCTTGATAAGATTTTTAAAAAGTCATAAATAAATGCTACATATATCTTTTGTCAAAAATAAATAAGAATATTACCAGTCACAAAGCCAATATACATGTAGAAAACCTAAAATTTTAAAATAATCTTGTAAGGAGACCTAGTTTTTCATGAACTCTTATATAGTTATAACTTTGATATCCCGGTAAGCCATTTGCCAATAAAGGAATAGAAAATTAAAGATGTATGCAAATGTGAAAAAAGGGGGCACAGCACTCTCTTATGGGTTCTACAGAAACGCTATGCATGATCCTTGTGCCAGTGCTATGCTTCGATCGAGGAGCTCAGTTGGCAGGAAGGGCAAGGCATCTCTTGCAATGCACAGCTTTTCTGTGGAACCCATGAGAGGTTGCTATGGCCCCTTCCTTCACATTTACACACATCCTGTTCTCCTATACACAAAAGGCATATTCCTTGTGCCAGTGCTTTGCCTCAATCAAGGAGCTCAGTTGGCATGAGGAATAGGATCCGTTAAAAAGGTGAATAGAAAGCATGGAGAAATACAAACTATAAACAGAAACCAGCATTTCCTTCCGTCTTCCACTTGGTATTTGGATTTATAAAAGAAATCCCCTCACACACAAAAGGTTTACCAGGCATTGATCACAATGCTAGGCTTTCAGAACCTCTATTCTAAGTTTCCATGCTAGCTCTGGTACATCACTCTTGAGGAGCCCACAACAAATCAATCATGTAGTTTGGCAAGCTCAGTGAAAAAAGTATGATGGTTAGATTAGGCAGTATGAAACTACCACAGTGCATACACACACCTAGAAGTAACCAACAGTCTGGTTCATTAGCTGACAGGTTCATGGATATAAAAAAAAAAAAAAAAAAAAAAAAAAAAAAAAAGAAAGAAGAAAAGACCACTCTGAAGTTCTAACTTCTATCGAATGAACACTGTAAAAGTGGATAAACTCAAAAAACAAAAATATCTTAACAATTACCCTTTATGAAGCTGCAGGACAGAGCATTGCATGAGTAATTCCACAAGCTGAAGAAAATCATCATAGCATTGGTCTACTGTACTGAGGCTAACAGCCTTAAAGAATAATTGCAATAATTTGTGATGAGAAAGAAAAAAACAAAAAAAAAAAAAAACACACATTTATGTTGCTTCTTACCTGGATGTCTCACCACCTTTAAAATAGAAGCAGCATTAATACTTTTATACGCAACAGAAAAGATGAGGGTTAAATCTGCCAACTTGCTTCATTTGCCTGTCTATACTCAGCAAGTGAAGGCATTTTAAAAAGTGCTCTTTTACTTCAAACCTGCTTGGATCCAAAACTTTAATGCAAGGCTGGCCGAACACAGAACATCTTAAAGCGGTTGTAAACTGCTGCACTACCCCCGCCTTACCTGCAAGACAAAGGCATAATGTGCTAGTATGGAGCCACTGGTCACGGCACAGGTGGCCGTTCTTTCAGGGCGCATGCTCCAGCGAGGTCACTGGCTGCATGTACAGTAAATATCTGCTAAACGGTGCACGTTTAGCAGAAGATATTTACACTACCTATAGGTAAGCCTTATTATAGGCTTACCTATAGGTAAAATTCAAAGATGGAAGTTTACTTCCTCTTTAAAGTGGTTGCTAAGCCACTACTATAAAAACCTCCCATCCCCTCTAACATAATATGTGTCCCTGTGCCATATAAAAAATGTGCCGATTTGTGCCTATATCAGAGCGTCTCCCAGCGCTCACACGACTCCTCGGCTGACAGCTCCAGCGGGCAGGGCCGAGCACTCCCGATGACGTCGGCCGGGGAGGAGGAGCGAGAGCCAAGGAGTCATGCGAGTGCCTGGAGCCGCTCTGTTATAGGTACAGATCGACAGCTTTTTATATAACACAGACAAAAAGGGACACATTGTTATGTTAGAGGAAATGGGAGGCTTTTATAATAGTTATTAGAGCAGCGGGAGGGGGCAGGCACTGACACGAGCAGGCAGGGAGGAGGGGGGAAGAGGACGACAGAAGGACGGAGCAGGGCTGCGGATGACAGAGGCACGTAAACTGACTATGGTGTCAGGGCTTAGCAGCCATGATAAACTGTGGTCAGTTTACAGGGGGGGTGGGTATAGCCAGGCAGGATCAGACAGTTTTTTTTTTTTTTTTTTTTTAGGTGATAGAAGGTTAGGTTAACAAAAACTTTAAGTAGCTGAATAGCACTATACAGAAAAGTGGGAGCCATGATCAAATATCAGAGTTTCTAACATACTTTCTTTCCTGGTAATTAAAAAGGGCCCATCTTGAACTGTAAATTGTTCAGCAAGACATCCTTATTACTGTGTTACAAGCAAATTGGGGTGACTGGATGACATGCATTTTTCCCTTTTGGTTCTCCTGAATTTTTCGTGTAAAATATAAAATCTGAGAAATTATGTAGTAGAAATTCATCAAGGTTGATAGCTGCTGTGTTAATTCTCAAAAGCAGGAAATTAGACTTTTCTTAACTATATGCAAGATCTGCGAAGGTAGAGAGTAATTTTCATGGATCCAGTCCCCTGAATATTAAAAAAAAAAAAAAAAAAAAAATATTATATACGATTACCCTCTACAAGAATACACGTCTGCCACTGGAGGGCTTTTATCAAACTAAGCACAATCAGATAGCAGGCACATTGTGGTTTCTGGCTGTATGTTTGGTAATCTTCAACTAGCTGGTGGTCCTGGGGAGCGCTTTCATCCTGAACCAATTTCATATATATGAGGCATTGACTTCTGACCTGCAATTCAAGGCCATGCTGGGAATAGGGCAGTAGAGGGACATACACTGGTCTACCGAATAAGGGTGCAGAGATAGCAAAGAACCAGACTAAAATCCAGGACCACTGTATAGTATGGACATGAGATCAAGAAGCACCAAAACACACTGAAAAATATTTGACGATAAGTAAATATACCTGTAGCAATATCTTTGGGTCATATGAACGCCTTGACACAATGACCCTGCTTTACTTAAAGCGGAGTGCCACCCACT
Source organism: Lithobates clamitans (assembly GCA_037952925.1). Classification (NCBI taxonomy): domain Eukaryota; kingdom Metazoa; phylum Chordata; class Amphibia; order Anura; family Ranidae; genus Lithobates; species Lithobates clamitans. The sequence goes on from JBBGZY010001062.1 coordinate 2,455,252, forward strand.
TTTGAGAAGTGGCCTTACACGAAAGACCACCTCTCCACCCCTCGTTTTTGGATATTGATTCCCCCCCCCCCCCCCCCAAACAGTACCTTTTTCAGAAGTACAAGTGTACTTCCGATTCAGCCAGGCCGAGGCCCAGGATGTCACGTTCTCTTCTGTGGCGAGCACCCCCGTTGTCTTCTGGGACTGGTGTGTGTCCCAGAAGACAAACTGGCCATTCACAAAGCGCCGCGGGACTCGCGCACGCACAGTCGGAAACAGGCATTGAGGCCGCAAGGCTCCACTACCGGTTTCCCTTAGTTGGAATGGCGGCGCCTGCACATGATCCGATGGACGGATTGACCTCGGGGGGGAGCCGACATCACGGGCTCCCTGGACAGGTAAGTGTCCTTATTAAAAACCAGCAGCTACAGTGTTTTTAGCTGCGGACTATAAAAAAAAAAAAAAAAAAGTTTGCGGCTGGAACACAACTTTAAAGAACAGAGCAGAGCATGCTTACTTTCAAATTCCTTTCTTAGTCAATGCAGTGAATTTCCCTTTGCAAAGAGGACCAAATCAAGTGCAAGGAAAACAAACCCAACAACATGACTGAAGTCAGTACAACTTCACCTTATTTACATAGCGTAATGAAGAAGGTGAAGCTGTACAGACTTCAATCACGTGAAAGCACACAATTGTACATAATTGTGTATACTTTGCTATGAATTTTCACTATTTTACCTTATTTACCAAGATGAAATGAAAAATTTCCTTTGGAAAGTGAACATTCACTTTGAAAGGAAAATATGCTTTTTAGTAAATCAACCTCATTAGTTCTTTCCAAACTTTGACAGTGATAATAGCCTTTAACAGATGGCAGGTAAAGTGTAAAGCTGGTCATACATGGATCAAAGTTTGGCCAGTTCAGCAGAGACCGTCCGAATTTTGGTCCATGTATGGGCACCCTAGCTGTATAGAAGTCAGTCAATATACTGATCGACTTATGTACAAGCAGCTTTTCAGGTCTTTCCTGATTGATCAGTGCCGCAAGCTATAGTTGGTGGCACCAACTGTATTCTGAAGGCAGGGAAGTCTCCCCACCACCAGAGCACAATACCACAATAGTGAGAATTCCCCTATCCACATCGAATGTGTGGATGGGAGAATTGAGAATTCCCCCCCCCCCCCCCCCCATTAAGACCGCTGGTTGAATAAAAAAAAAAAAAAAAAAATTGCTTGGGCTGCCTAATACAGATTGGATCAGATGCATCATGTGTCCTATCAATACATTCATCTCCAATTTTCATCTGTCCAGAACAAGTGCATGCAATTGCATCTCAATCAAATATACAATCATCCTAGCTTACTTTCTTCACACAGCATAAATAAAATAAAACTACTTGCAACAATTGTGTTTTCATTTTACTGTAGTGTAGACCTAATTATAGATGCTTCTCACTGTGCACACATTTACCGTGAATACTCTGCACAATAGAAAAGTGCCCTAAAGCTGTCAAAACCAAATCGGTTCCTCAATTTATGCTGCAAAAAATAACAGATCAAGGTTATAATGCTGGAGGTACAAACATCCAATTACACAGAAAATGAAAAAAAGCTGCAATTTCTCAAAAACTTTAAATATTAGCTCCCTCACTAAGACCAGCAACTAAATAGCCATGTACAAAATGTTGACCCCATAAAAAGCTACATATTTTCGATTCTTTGTAGTGACCTTTGAACTGTTCAGATGCAACCCCTAGGCATCTGAACAGTTCAAAGGTCACTACAAAGAACTTTTTGAGTGGTCTTTATCAGTACCAGAATGGAAAGGCAAGTTTAAAATAGAATTTTTAAAACATATTGGACCAAATGGCCCTAAAAGATTGGTTCTTGGTTCATATTATTGATACATGTAAGTAGGAAGCCTCAAACTACACATACAATACAGATTATAGCCACACAAGTAGCAGCCCTGTATAGATCACTTAATGATGTAGTAAGTGATGAAATGGCTTTCCATAGCTGTTATGGAAAGCCGTCACATCACTTACTACATCATTAATCAACATATGCAGGGCTGCTATTTGTATGGGTATAATTTGTAACTTGTGTGGTTTGTGAAAGACATTAGGCTTTTTACTTGAACACATTTTTTTTTTACTTATATCAATAATATGCACCAAATCTGATTCTTTTAGGGCCATTTGGTCCAATAGGTTTTAAAACATGGATTTTCTTTTTTTTTTTTTATTTAGAGGACTGCAGCAGATCAAGAATATTGACTCCATACACATGTATGTTCCAAGTCACTGCAAGGTACATTTCCCAAAAAAAGGAAAAAAAAAAAAAAAAAAATTATATTCACCAAGAGTTTGTGTACTGAGGTATCAACAGGCCATACAAATATGGTGCAAGGATTCCGCTAAATTTATATAGTAAGGACTCTGGGATTCTGCAATTTGCTACAGGGTAGGAACCTATGCCAAGAAAACCTCAGCGCTAAACATGGATATTAATAAAAAAAAAGTGTTTATAATATGTACACTTGTATCTCTAATTTGCTCAAAAACTTTTGTCATTTATGGATGTTGTACCTGGCCGGCTCACACCTTTCTATGTTACAGGTTAGTTGTCAGTCCACCCAAAGGGGATATTGTACTTTTTGGGAAAACTCATTGCTGAAATATTCCTACACCAGCTGCAAAGTGTGCCCCGTTATCCTCTAACCAAGGTATTCCATTTATTTTTATTACAGAAAAAACAACAAAAAGGAGGGGGGGGGTAACATCTGCCTTGCATCTGGGAAAAAAAAAAAAAAAAACGAGGCAATCATTGTCCTATTCAGCAGATTATAAATCAGTTTAAAAGGATACTTTATATTAATGGGCGCTGTGATAACTCAAGCACCCCTGGGCTGATCCATCATAGCAAAAGAACAGATTGCCTGTGGTGATTTTTCCTGCTCATGGTTACTGGTCTATCAAAGTAACTCTGTTACCAAGGGCGTCTGCTCAGTATAAAATGATGCACGCTTAGTCATTGCAAACTTGCAAGCTTACGCCACAACTCAAATAATGTTTTACTTGTTGTATAGTCTGGCGGCCATCTAATGGCAATTTAAAGCAGAACAGGAAGCCACATTTACACATGCTTTTAATTGCAAAAATACTAGAACAAAATGCATTAACTCATATTTGCAAAAGTGTGTTCCCAGCGGCTGCATGCTTGGGTGTCCTAGGCAGTATGCAACTGAAACAGTAGGCCCTGGAAAAGCCCTGCAAGTGTTCCAACCTATGCCTTGATCTGGTCTAGCTGGCTTGGTTAGAAGTCATAGAATTCCTTCTGCTCCTTTGTGTAAACCAGGATAATCAGCTCTACAAAAGGGCTAGTACATGGGCATAAATCAATGTAGCGCCTCCTAGTCCCACCCTGCAACTTCACTTTTGTGATGTTACTTTCATCTACTTCCATAACGCCCACTAGGAGAAGGCTGAAAAGGGGAAAAAAAAAAAAAAACAAACACACACACACACACACACAAGATGGTGTGCAGCAGTTTAAAAATAAAACCCTATACAAAAGCAAATTACTTTTTTTTGTTTTGTTTAATGTTCAGAATTGGCAATAACCCCATTAATGACATTGTAACCCAAAAAACAAAACAAAAATCCTGTTTCTTTAAAGCATGTTGAACTGCATAGTGCTTCTGCAGTGTCATCTGTCCCTTTCTATGCTGTAAAATACCTGGTTGATCCTGCCAGTTCCTGTGTCCCCCTATGTGAACTGACCATGGTAATCATGGCAGGTGATCCATGATGCTGTGGTCAGTTTACGTGCTTCTGTCATCCCACTCTGTTCAGAGTCTCTCTCTCCCTGTCAGTTCCTATTGTGTGAGCCAATCTCCTCCCCGCCCCACCTTTCACGTGGACACTATTAGTGGGGACAATTACTGGAATCTCCTCCGTTATAATAAGCTAAAACGTCAGTGTCTGTTTTTTAAATTATGCATCCAAATACTTTTTTTTTACAACGCCACTGTGCAGTCACATGACCTCCTAGCTGGGGGAACTCTCAGTGCCCCCCCCGCCGCTATAGTTCCTTAGATCAGGGAAAGAGAGCGGCGAGAGGTCACATGATCAGAGTCACTGTGAAATAAGGCATTTATCTGCATATTAAAAAAAAAATAATAAAAAAAAACAAAACACTGAGATATAGCTTGCTATAACAGAGGGCATGTCAATAATTGTGCTGACTTTATAACCACTTTAATGATTGCGCGGCTAATTTTAATATAGTAGAGTTCTGCTTTAACCACTTCCATTCCGGGCCTATTCTGACACTCCTCTCCTACATATAAAAATCATCTTTTTGCTAGAAAATTACTCAGAAACCCGAAACATTTTTTTTTTTTTTTTTTTTTTTAGCAGACACCCTAGGGAATAAAATGGCGGTCGTTGCAACTTTTTTTTGTCGTACGGTATTTGCGCAACAATTTTTCAAACACTTTTTTTTGGAAAAAAACATTTTCATGAATTAAAAAACAAAACAGTAAAGTTAGCCCAATTTTTTTGTATAATGTGAAAGATGTAACTCCAAGAAAATAGATACCCAACATGTCACGCTTTAAAATTGCACACCCTCATGGAATGGTGCCAAACTTAGTCCCCAAATTTTGTCAGGAAGCACATATTGAGCAGGTCACATGATCACCCTCTTGGGCTCAACTTCAGAGCTGCCTGTGTGTGCGTACATATAGCTGTAGTCCCAGCCAGAAGCACACATGCAATGGCGACTCCTTAGGACCCAGCAAGGGAAAGAATCCACCCTAACTTTGGAAAGCAGAGACAGCACTGAGGGGACCATCCGAGGCAAGAGAAAAGCACTATATGATGCAAATACTGATATCAGCAGTAGACACAGCAAAGAAAAAAGTTTGACTTCAGTATCGCTTTAAATCTAGCATTATACGTGTGCTTCCATTACCCAGCCCTGATTAAATGCAATGGTCAGTGTTTCTGTTAACAAGCAGGTTATTTCCAAGCTTTCCCTTGGAAAAAAACAAACACATCAAGCACATAAGAAAAACACTTCCATCAGAGGGTACTAATCTCACTATTCCACGATATGTAACAAAGATGAAACACTTAATTCCATCACGTAAAGCACCCCCAATTTCATATATAAAAGTGTCAGGTCTTCTAACCTGCACTTACTACACAAAGCAGCTATAGACATAGAAATTATAGGTCATATCACAGTTACAGCTCCTGGCTGTGGTAGTGAAGAGGGACTACTGACATTTCATGAATGCGCTAAAGTTTTGTTTGCTGTAAGTAAGCTCTGCCCCCTTCAACATAGCAACGTCACTTCCTGGTTCGGTGACATTGCTGATGCAAATAGCTGCATTGCTGGAAGCGTATACATTTTCATTCCTAGAGGTTCAACACTATACATAACTCACATTAGTGAATGTTGCTTTTCTCAGCTTATTGTGTTGCAAAATCAGTGTTCATTTTTAAAAACAAAATCTGCATTAAATATGTCCATAAGCAGTACGTTTGTTTTTTGTTTTTTTTAAGAAACGAAGAGCCACAAAATATATATATGCTTCTTGGTGAAGACAGTATAAGCTTTCTGCTGTACCCTTGGCAATTTGGAAGGTTTGTGGAAATAGCCAATTGAAACCCCTGCGGTGCTACACAATATTGATCAATTTACAAACACACTTTAATTAGTCAACTTTAAAATTGTCAACACAAATTCCAAATGACTGGCCAGCAGTTGGTGAGCATTTTCATGCATCATTGGAAATGTTCTCCCCCTTCAGTGTTCGTATAACACACAAAGAGGGAGGCAGCGTGTGTATCTTGCTACAGGCTCCTAAATGCTCCTTGAGGCCTGGTTCACACTTATGCATTGTGCACACTACAGTCCATTTAACATGGTTCCCCACGGGTCATGTTCACATGTGTGCATTTTATGGAAAGGGCCAGGGACTTTTTTTCTGTTTTTTGGCTCCATAGACTTAAATGGATCAATGCAATTGAAAAACGCAAAATGCATCTGGAATATGCAAACTGCATAGGTGTGAACCAGGCCTGAATTGTGTGGCTCAGTAGAAATGAGTGCTAGCTCTCAACTTTTCACTGTGGAGGACAGTCTTATTTCAGATTGGGTTAATGTTGCCGGCTTTCTTCTCCGAGTGGTAAATATGAGGATTTAATCTGGTTACGCTCCAGATTTTTATGTAGTATTTATATTATGTTTTATGGGGGGGGGGGGGGGGGGTCAGTCTGTTTTATTTATTATATGTAGTATTTTAATAAGTACAGTATTAAATTTAGTTTTCTGTGAAATAATTGTGGTTATTGATCATTTAATTGTTGTGCCTTATTATTGTGATTTTTATGTTGTCTTTGTTGAATGTGACTGTATCTTACCAATTTCCCTTTGGGATTAATCAAGTATTCTGAATTTGTCCAGCCCAAAGGAACCCATGCAGTCTAGTAAGCATTAAACACAAAGCCACAAAGTCCAGCAATCATAAGCCATGTGCACGTGCCAAAACTGCCCTTGGCTCCAGGACTGGGGATAATGGATTTGGAAATCTACAGTACTTTTACAGCTGTCTTTCAAGATTACACAGGTTTAGTTTCATTATAAAATTATAAAACTAAACCTGCACAGATCTGTGACTGAAAAATACTTCAAGAAACAAAAAAATGCCAAGATATTTGCTAGAACTGGCAGTTAATTTTGCATACAAACCAGCCAACGTAGTGCTTAATTTACTAGTAAATCATGGATTTTTTTTTTTTTAAAAACAAAACAAACAAAACTGCATGTCATGACTGCCCTATTAGAGCTGAAAATCGACGGAAACAAAAACGCTATCAAAAATGTATATACAAGCCCTAGCTGTAAAACTTCATGCAAAATCCCTGATTTAGTAGAAAATGAACAGTACTTGTTGGTAGGAGTTACTGAACAACTATTGTCAGATGTAGTTGTAGCAATAACGTACATAAAACATACAAATATTTTCTAGTAGAAAAAAAAAAAAAAAAGAAGGGGAGAAGAACAACACAAAACTACACCCCAGCACCCTATTTTTACCCATCAAGACTGATCCCTCACTCCTGCAAAACATGAAGTGTCTTATCTGCTTCTACAGAAGATGTACCACAACTGCAATAAAACAGTCTTATGGGTTACCCTACAAACACATTAAGACACTGGATAAAGCTAAGAGGATTGTCAAGCAACTTCATCC